>VXBC01010936.1:0-172919 GCA_013399945.1 Ploceus nigricollis
TGGAACTTTTTGTGGTTTAGTTTATGACCATCACTCCTTGTCCTGCCACTGAACACCATGGAAGAGTCTGGCACCATCCTCTTAGCAACTTCCTTTGAGATATTTCTATGCATCAGGCCCAGCTTCCACAGTCTCTCCTCATAAGACAGATGCTCCAGACCTCTAATTATCTTTGTGGCCCTCTGCTGGACCCTCTCCTTGTCTTTCTTTCTTGAGGAGCCCAGAACTGGACACAGCGCTCCAGATGTAGCTTCACTAGGGGGAGTAGAGGGGAAAGACCACCTCTCTCAACCTGCTGGCCACAGTCTTCCTACACTCTTACATGATGGAGAAGAGGCCATTTCTTTTTCATGGATCTTTGATCTGTATTTCATAACCCTGATTTAGGAATCAACTCAGAAAGAAATCACAATCTTTTAACAATGGTTACACAAATATTTTCTGACATGAGACTGCAGCATAAAGTGACTCAGTTATACACCTACACACCTGATGTGAACTTGCCCACAAATCCTATTCTTATCAGATCATTTGTGAGGGGGAAAAAAGTCTTATTTTAGTAAAACTTAATAAAATAATAATTATTCTTTTATTTCTCTAGCCTGTAAGGAAGAGATGAAATCATGAAAGGAGGGGATAAAATATATATTTTATCCTCCTATGCTTTATCCTTCTATGCTCATGCTGGAGACAGCTGCAGATACAGTGAGTGTCCAAAGTGGCATTAACCAAGCCGAAACTGATTCAAAGCAGAAAGATACTGACCAAGAAACAAACTGTCTTTTAGAAAAGCAACTTCAAAAAAAAACCAATTAAATCACATTGAGGATTGATACCATGGCCAGCAACACCTCTGCTAACAGAACAGGTCTGGATGTAAGTCACATCTAGAGAGAGTTTCATAGACTTGTTCTTGGTTTTGTAAACTTTATCTGAAACACTCTGGGCCCAGATTTGCCACCAGACAATTTCTGTGCCAGCCTACCTCCAGTTAAAGAATAAAAATGGAATTAAGGGGATTAACATTAATCTTGCAACAGCTAAAATCTTTGTAATGTACTGATACAGAACAGGAAGGTGACGGAATTGAGCCCTGGTTTTACGCTTTTCTCAGTTCTTGCTGTACCACTAACACAACCATGGTTTGCTGATGCCTTGTAAGATGGGTAAGATGAACTTGTATCTGAGCAGATACGACATGGATAAAGGTGAAGAGAAAGGATATAACATGGATGTGGTTTTATTATCCTCAGTTTTCTTGTACACAACTGTTTCACACAGCTCTCTGCCACCATGTAATCCTGGCTACTAGTCCTAATCTTTTGACCTTTCTGAGTCATTATTACAATTAGTTCAAAATATAAAACCATAAAAAACTTATTAGAAAAATAACTCAACTTTTCACCCTTACCAAAACATACTCTTTAACTGCCATGCCCTCCTTCCAAACTGCGTCTCCCGCTTTCTTCTAGCCCCACCTTTTTCACACCGCCATGTTGGTGGTTACTGTTTCCCCTTTGCACATCACCCTGGTGTGTACTAGATACCTAGTTCCAATTCTCCTTCAGCATGGTAACATTCTCTTACTACATCATGATATTATAGTCAAAATTGCAAATAATGCTCAAGAGAAGCTAGATAAGTTTCAGAAAATTATCCCTCCTGTCAGAGACAAAATTGGTGTAGTATAGGAATTAAAGTGTCTTCAAGTTGCTGATAGTAGTAATTATATCTGTTCAAATGATAATCCAGTGTTGTTTCTCCATAGGAACTGGGAGCTTTTACTTTGCAGTAAAGGGACTGTATTTAACACTTACAGTGGAAACAAGCACTTTGCTTTGCAATGCTTCCATTTTTAACATTGTAAATAAGTAGTTGAGTCAGTGGAGAATCAAGAGCCAAGTATTGCCTATTATGGGGGCTTAACATGTCTACTTTGTGCAAAGATCAATGTCTATATATATTCAAAAATCTAGATGTCAATCACTATTCTAGAAAAACCACTGGGTAAATTGATAGATTTGGCCTGTTGGAAATAGTAATGGCAAGATCTCAGGGAAATTTTTTGTTCAAAATTAAAATTCAGCTGTGTTAGAAGCTTTAATCCTACCATTCATATGAAAGAGGAATAAAAGCCCATATGTTTCAGTCTGACATTTTATAAGCAGGATAGTTTTAGTGCTTTAGTCAAAGTTACTTTTTCTTTAAAAATTGTCTTCTTTAATCTTTTAAAATCATGCAAAGACAACAACCCTCCCTTTAAAATAGAATAAGACTCTTTTAGTCATATTTGGCATTTGGCCCAGAATAAATATATATATGTGTATATATATGTATATATATTCACATACATACATACATAAAATTCCCACAATTTCTAGGGAGCAAATTAACAGTATACATCAACTATAATATTAAGAAAGAAGTCATACTAAAAGAACCTAATCTGTGAAGTTGTTACATAAACAATATAGTTGTTTATGTAATTAAAGGGTCATTATTATATATATTTACAAGCAAAACAAATTATTTGGATTATGTTGCTTAACAGTGCAAATATTGTTTTTCCACATTTTGTATGTGTAGATTTATATGTTTTAAAGAACTGAGAAATTTTGCCAGTGGGATTTGCCAGCAGAAATTTCTGAGAAGCAAGGGACCCTGCCCCACGGATTTTCTATTTCTGTCTTTATCCCTAACCAGGTCCAGTCCCCTTTCCACTGTTCCTCTCATCTAGGTTTGCCCATACATAGGGCAAGTCCTCTTCCCTACTGTCCCTCATAGTTCCAAACCTCTCTTGGACCCACTCTTCAGGCTCCTACTTCTCCATGCCTTATCACTCTCTAGTCCTGGTTGACTACTTATGCATTTATTGTTTCACTCCATATCTTTCATCTTCCCTGGCTCTTGTCCTGTCTTCATTTGAATCACACATTCTCTTTTTTCCATCCCCCATGAATATGGTCACTGAGTACTCAGGAAAGTAAAGGGTCCCTGGTGTAACCTCTGCCATTTCCCAAGACAGGCATAGTGGGAAGCTAGTATTTCAAGGGGGACAGAAATAATCTGATACTCCTAAAAGAGGCAAGAAGATACGGGCTTTACTTGGTGCAATGAATAGGACAAAGATACTATGGAATTGGTGCTCATGGAGTTTGGAATTGGATAGAGTTTTTCAGGAAGCACTTACACGAATACCTGTCAGATGTGACTTAGATAAGCTGATCCTGTCCATGTGCAGGTGATTTTTGGAGGTTCCTTTTTCTGTGAATTTTTAGGGGATGAAGCTATTTAGAGTTCCAAAGTAAACATCTGCCAACTACATTACTCAAAGGCTTGGAACATAATCAAGCATGGCTTGTCACAGCATACCTGAAAAGACATGTCAAGCCCAATGCTCCTACTCCTCACCACATTCAGAGTTTTGCTCTTAATTATGACATATTTTTAAAATGGGTAAAAATACCCTGTATTTCCCTATCTTCCTTGGGAACCACGAAGTATTTTAGCAGAAATTGCCTTTAAAAGTATTTAAGAAGAGTTAACCATCCAGGTGGAAATACTAAGAGCAGCAGCAAAGGTCCTAAAATAGGAAATACTGGGCTACTTCAATTATAGAAGGTTCTACAAGTTCTGCCAATATTTTTCCCTTAGGCTCTCACAAAATGGGGAAGCAGAGAAATATCTCACAACTTCACAGAATCCCTTAAGCCTCCTATGTTCCCATTTAAAAGGGATTATGAAATAAAATGGAGTAGGAAGCTCCCCAAAATTTCAAAGGAAACTCTTGTGTCGATGCCAAAATTGCTATTTTAATATTTTTTCCCATATCTGACTAATTTTAAGGTATTCCTCATTAGCATAACTGTCATTCTTTGATTTGCTTTTTTCTCTTTGATGCTTTTATTCACCCTTTGACTTGAAGAATGCAACTTCCAATAGAAAGTATAGAAAGAGGGAATTTAATTTACGTTAATTCCTATGAATTTGTTTTCTTTTTCACTAATCCAGGTATACTAACTGAATAGTGCTCTGGAAAGACAGATCTTTGTCAAGTCACAGCAAGCAACACTGCAGCCCACAGGGTAAAAAAAAAAAAGAAAAAAGAGAGAACTAGATTAAGCCTTTTGTTTTAAACATTATCATTTTAAAACCAAATTGATTGAGAAAGCAGCTCTGAGTACTATGGTTTGAGTAGTGCCCTCTTCCCTCCCTTTCATGTTTTCATCACTGCCAGCAAATATATAGATGGAGACCAATAAAAAAGGATTTGGACCTTTCACCCTGTCTATTAATGGATATCTGTTTGTAACTAAATAAGGCTTTCTCCTTCCTCTTTTCCCCCAGTCTGATTTCTGCCTATCCCTTTTTCATTTCCATCTGAAAAAACCAGAAATTCTAATCCATTTATTTGGACTCTATCCCTATTTACCTCAAGGTGGGTTTCTACCATTCATGGAAATACAAAAGAACTGTAAAGTATGCATAAATAAATTACTCTTACAACCCACTTTACAGCTGTTTTGTACTTACAGATGGTATAAAGAGATCCCAATATAAAGTAGTATTAGGCTACTATCTCCAGTGGTTGAACTTCTCAAAAAAGATAAATAACTAAACACAAGCGTTATAAAAATGAAAAAATAACCACCATTTTTTAGTGAAATTTTTATTTTCAGATGCCAATTCCAGTCTTGTTTTTCCAAAATTAAGGGAAAATACATAAGAATTTTTTACCATTTGCTTTGCAGGACTGATTGGAAAAAAAATAAAAAGATCCGTTTTGAGAGAATATAATTTATACCAGTCAGAATGGAGCACACTGGGTTTAATTTTAGTGTTCTTCTCTTTTCCTTTCTGTGCCTTCTTTCTGGTTATCTTAGAAATCACTAATTATTCAAACATTGTAGACTACGCTGATAAATTTGCTCATGTAAGGGCTTCTGAATTTGACAGAAGAATCTTAGAGGCTGCTGGTGATCTTGTTTGTCCAAATGTAACTCTGTTTAGCTCCACAGATTTACTTCTGATGAATCCTGGTAAATATCAGATAGAAAAGAGACCCCCAAGAACCCATCCTGAACATGTTCATGTTAAATATCTGTCTGAAGTTTAGTGTGCTTTTATTTATATTCTTAGAGAAATATGAGGCTACTTTGCAGCTTTTTTTTTTAATTAAAAGTGTAACTGAAATTCACCTATATACCTTCATGTTTGTTGTATCAGAAATGAATGAAATCATGATACCATAGAGATAAAAAAATTCTCAACATGCTGACCAGATTAAAAGCACAGATCTTTGTGCAGCTCTTAATTCAATAAAATGCTGTGGTACTTCATGATCAGAAGGAAATATGCCCTCAGAAGCATCTGTTTCTTCTGTGTCCTTCATGAGAGTCAAAGGGTACTTTACAATCCAATCCAATGCTGGATATAACCTTTTAAATAAATAAACCATGGTTTAAGGATTTAGAAAGCACTAGATCAAAGAATGTAATCTTTGAGATCTAATAAGAACAGTGATGGGTCTAGCATAAGGACATGAGCAGAGTAGAACAAAGGTTTGCTGAATATCCACAGTGCCTCTTGGGTTAAAATTCATTACTGAGTCACTCTAAATCCCTAATCAGGGGGCAACCCTAAATTTCTCTTCTTGCTAAAATCCAGCATGAACTTCAAAAATAAACTGAAAGCAATATATTTAAGGGAAGAAACTCCAGTCTTCAGCTTCTTTTGTGTTGTTGTTCGACTACTCAAAATTCAGTTCTCATTTTCCAAACACCTACCAATTTCAGTTTCAGCCTCCAGGTTTTTGGCTACGCACCCCAATAAACACACACAGACACACACACACACAGACACACACACACACACACACACACAGGGATTTCAACTCCCCAGGATTAACTGAGTGGAGATGGAGAACTGGCTTATTTTTTTCCAACAGTGCATGCCTATATCCTCTTGCAACCAGAGGAGATCCAAGCCTTTAGCATTACATTGTCTAATGCACAATGTGCTGCTCCCAATAAGTTGTGGGGATACTTATGGATGTGCTCAAATGGTTCCATGATCACCCTTTAAATAAGCAATAGCACCAAAACAAACAAACAGCTGTGTTCAGATCTATTGTGAACCCTTCACATTCTGTTTTAGAGCACTCCAAATTTGTCATCTGTCAGGCTATAAAATTGTAAGTGTTGCTCACCAACTTGCACACAAAAAGTTTTCTTGCCTACTTTGGTGACAAGCTGGAGCAGGTGGTGAATACTGCACAGAGACTTCTGGAAAAATCTTGTTATCTTTCTTTATTTCCCACCATGGGCATTACAACACACAAACCATCACTTCTGCCTACTGCTTGACCAGCATCTTGTCAAATCTGGCTGCAAGATTAAGCTTCCGCAATTCTGAATTCGATATTGCAACCCTAAGGACATAAGAATCAAACTGGAACATTCTGGGTTTAGGAGTTGTTTTCTTCCCCTTTTAATGGACAAAATTGTTTCTGCTCCAAGACCATAGTTTGCCCTGACTATAATGATAAATCATCATGACTGACACTAAGCAAAATGAGTTTGATATTTTCTGCTTTATCCTTCCACATTAGAAGCCACTTTTACATTTGCCACAACTTTTAACCTTTCTTCCAAAAGATTAGAATGATACAAATCAGATATTATTTCTGCTTTGTATAATCCATTTGAAAAATGTGAGCACATTTTGTACACAGAAAGGGATGGGCGCAGTGAAGAGAAGGTAAGATTTAATGGCCAGCAATCTTGCAATAACTGTTGGTTTCCTATAGCAGCATAATTCTTCTTTATTCCAGATTATTTTATTTCATTGGAACAGTGTCCTGCTAACAAAGCCAGGGGGAGGTCCAGGACTTCAGACACATTCAGCACTTGGCAGCATCTGGTTCTAGTGGCAAAGGTAATAGACCCAATGACAGTGTCTTGGAAATACCAGACTTAACCATTATCAGAATTATTTGCATCTTTAGCTCTTTTTTGGTTTATTTTTATATTTTTAAAGGTGGATTCAGTAATAAACAGGCACATTTCTCCATTGTTACAATTAAAAAACCCCAAAACAATGACAGCCTTTAACGTGATATACTATGAAAAATGAAAATGGATGCTAGTTTGCCACTGATGGGAGACAATGTGATTTTAATTCATAAGCTTGAAGCAAGGATATGAAACATTCTAGTCAATGATATTGTTGTTTCAGTCTTAGTCTGTGCTGCAAATCTATATTTAGCTATTTATTTTCCCCCCAAAAAAGGATGTCTTCCAGGAATGGGCTAAAGCCACCAGCTTTTTATTCTCGTAAAACTTCATTGCACTTGAAACATAAGAAAAGCTCAAGTGAAAACTGCATTAGAGCTCCATAAGTTGGATTTGTAAGTGAAAAAGCAGTTAGACGTGTAAACAGTTTAGTGGAAAGTACAACATTCTGATACAGAAGCATCACTTACAATATAACTAACAGCAGTTGTGTAATACTATTAACATGACTTTCACTAATTTGCTTGCAAAAAACTCATGTTCTGTTATTTTCTGTTTCTTGAAACTTGTTTCCATAGCAGGGGGTAGCTAAAAAACACTTTTGTCCTTTACTTGTGTCTGTAATATTTCCTTTTTGGGAGTGCCATTCCATATCTGGATTGTGTCTTCCAAACACATGTGAGTCCAAGATCCCTGAAAATGCTAGCAACTTACAAAATAAAAGCTACTACATGGAATCAACAACTGAAATAGCACTAAGTTCCATTTTAACTTTTTTTTTTCTTTTGCTTAAAGTCCTATTTCCCTTTACAATGCCCTTCCGCATTTGTGGATTCAGAACCTCATCTTGGAACGAGCCACCTTTGGGAATAGGTCATATTTAGCAAGCAGTTAAGATACCACTCACTGGAAATATCACAGGGTCAAAAATTACTCTCTCAAGTGTGATTTTGCAGCACTGCTTGTCAAATTATTGGATTCCTTTTAGAGTAAGGTGGCACAGAAAAGCCCGCCAAGACAAGACCTATGTGTTTTGACAGGAACAACTATCAGAGTTCTGCCCTGTAAATCCTCATTCACATGTGCAAAGGACATGGGACAGCTGTACATCTACAGCAGAGAGCAAGATGAATTTATGAGGCCCTCATCTCTGAAAATGATTTATTCAACTTTAAGTCATTAAACAGTATCAACTGCTATTACTCATGTGAGTACATGTTTGTCAGAGATATGGCATATTCAAATATAGATAGAAAAAACAGGCTTATCAGTAGCTACAAAATCTATTTTGAACAGCTTAAGAAAATTTAATTTATATAGTTCGCCACCTAAAGATCGTTTGAAATAAAGATTTTTGCATCCCCTCTTTCTCTCCCCAGCCTTCTTTTTATGAAGCTTTCTCCCACTACCTCTTTTAAGAATGGCTAGAAATTTTGAACAGTCCCTTGATCTTCAAAATTTTCTTTTGATCTAACAGTTAGATAAAGCACTACTATAGAACAGCACTACCAGTCAACAGAGAATCAGCAGCAAACATCAACTAATATTTCTCTTTTGAAGAGAAAGTACTACACATCACAGAGGTTTTGAAGCCAACATTGAAACAAAACCCCTGAAGTGATAGTCTGTTTACCTGTAGCCCTGATATCCTCAAAAGTAAGTGTTCAAGACCCTTGGGTTACTATTTTTATTCCTAATAGTCAGTTCTAATTCTAAAACAGTTTGCATAACAATTATTTAGTTAGCATTTAAGCCAGACTTGGTTATATTTATTAGTAGTAACACAATAGGCTTGTTGGACAAGATCCTGCCAATTGTTATATATATGAGGCGTCCCATTGAATTCAGTATCATTCTGTGCACTTGAAGCTTTAGCAATTGCAGACTTCTTATGGGCTTAAGTGATTTGCTGACCAACTTTTTAGTACATGCTTAAGTCTAGTTAAGTTTAATGAGAGATAAACATGCACATATTCAAAATTGCCTGATCAGAGGTTCTTCCATCTTTAGAATCTCAGAATGAAAAGCTACATTACTAATGTTGCTGAACAATGTAAATCACAGAAAAAAAGAATATTTCGCCATATCTTCGTCTAACGTTGAAAGTGCTGTATACAACTTCTCTTTGATTGTCCTTTTATTTTCTTCCATTTGAGTTGCAGTTAAGATCAGAGAAGAAAAATAAAAGTCTTGTTACAGCTACAGGTCACTGTAAGATAAGAGGCTCAGCAGTCACTTCTATGCACTGTACACAAAAAAGTGGGCCAGACTGATATTTAGCTTATCAGTCTAGAATCTAGGAAACATAACAGAGGTACTTGAATGTAAATGCATTGTCAAAAGATTATAATCTAGATCACTGGAGGAGTGTCACATGTCCAGCAATTTAAAGGTCATCTGACATACTTAATTTTTCTCTTACAATTAAAATATAGTGAATATACGCAGAGTACAAATCACAGCTTTTTTAAGATTTGACCTCCTAATTGGCTGGCCTGACCCACAGATGAAACCGCACAGTAGTACAGAACAGAAAAGAGAAAATTAGAGAAAACTACTAAAGATGTTTTTAGAAAGCTGGTTTCAATTAAAATCCAATTTTGGTGTGAAAAGAAGAAAAATCTTTTTAAGTATGAATCAAAATGATAAAAATTCATCTTTTCTGCTGTAAAAACAGAAGTCAACAGAAAAATGCATTCTTTTGCTGGAATCCAGGCCTAGGACTAAAGAATTTACATATATTAAATTGACAAAATCCAAACTCCTCTACAACAAATATTTATACAGTAAAATATTACAGCCACATTCCTGCATCTCCTTACAATCATAATTCTTAGGGACACAATATTCTAGAGAGTGTATACAATAGTGGGTTTCTGCAAAGATGGAATGCTTCATTATCAGAGTACCAGCTTGCTCATAAATATTAAAAAGTATGATTTTGAAGTTTTCCAAACATATTTCTTACTGTTTACATTGTCTCTCTACTACTGAAAAAAAACAGTCAATGTGTACCTGCCCATAAGTCTCTCCCTCACAGTCCTGAACTGCAGAAAACCACTGCTGGTGACTACAGTGTTTGTTCTGGATATACAGTGAGCGGCCAAGGGGACAAGTAGTCTGGCCTTACTTATGCAAGTAGTCATTCTTGCAGTGGTGGGTCTAATTCTTACTTGAAAGAACAGGATTTGTGCCACACTTCAGACAAAATGGCACAATTCCTTGCTGTCTTACAAAAGTGGGTCCTAATTTTACACATGTTATTTTCTGTTTGTATACGTTATAGGCAATTCTTTATATTAGATTAGAGCTGGAAACAGATATTCCAAGAGAAAAAGAACTTCTCTACTTCTACAAGAAAAGTCATGTAGGGATTGCTCAAGATAAAATAACATTATAGATCTGATATTCATTTGGTAAAAATTAAACTCCTGGATACATATTAGTCTGCATTATAAAAACAACACTGACAACAGATTAAACTTCTGAAAAGTGGCCAAAAGTTACAAAAGGAATGGCTTCTCTGAAACATGTTCTATTGTGGTTAATCATGAGGAAGAATACCAAAAACTTTTTCTAAATGGCAACAAAATGAAACAGAACAGAAAGACCCACACTGGCTGCAGCAATGTATCAGATTCATAAACTGGGCTTCAGAGAACTCTCTGTGGGAAAAGAGCATGTTTACCCTTGCATAAATAGCATTTACTACATGGTGAGATCATATGGAGGATAACACTGATACAGAAATAAACATGCTAAACTTGTAGAAAGAGAACTCAAAACATAGCAGTAATAACTGCAAACACATGCTTACTTGAAGAAGAATGTTACCTAATTTGCTTCCTCTCAATATACAGAGATCTAATTTAAGCTGCTCCCCTCCGCTTTCCCACTTTACTATATTTGCCAGAACCAGTGAACACAGAAATGTGCAGCCAGCCTGGGCCCTCAGGCCAGTGGATCAAGATGGCAGGCTGGCCTGGGCTCCCCTGGGGACAGCAGAGCCAGAAGGGTGATTGGACACAGTGACCTGTCTGCATGAGATGAGACAAAAACAGGAGGGCTGTAATGCTGATGAACTAACCTGTCACTCACAAGCTCAGGTCTGGGGGAAAAAAAAAAAAAAAAAAGATGGAGAGAAAAAAGAATAAGAAAAAGGTATAGTAGAGGTTTTAGAAAGCATACAAAGCAGACAAATTACAACGTCATTGGAATAATTACATGACATATTCAATTACCTGTTTATTCAAATGGGCTTAGGATATATAGGGAATATGGCATAAAAATCCAGCTAATAGTTTCTATAAGAGCAAAACACAATTGAAGAAATAATGGATATTGCGGTTTGGCATGCAAGGAAGGATGCTACAGACTATTGCTGGCAGGGATCAGGGTTTCATGCCAAACACTCCAGTTATGAATCAAAATCACAATGAGCAATGAGCTTCTAGATCTTGACACACAAGGCAAGGAGGTTGTTCTTCAGAGTACTTGGCTGTTTTATTGCTTGCTTGGGGGAGGAAAAATCCAGAGGGAAGGCTCACAAGCATCCTGGACCCAGTACACCCAGGTGCTGGGTAACGGTCAGAGTTGTAGCACTCTGCACACCATTGCCATCACCAGTGGGAATCACTGTGGACTGGTGGTTAAAGACAAATGAAATCCAGATTTTTTTTTAAAAAAGTAAAAATTGCATTTAATGATGAACAAGAACTTGGTGTTGAAAATGCCTCTAAATCGGTATGCTCCTGATATTCCATTTGTGTAATACACAGTCTAATGCTTGAACTACAAAAAACTGCTAATTTGTCTGATCTCCGTTGCATCAGCTATACATGCACAGTTTGGATTTTTAATTAGGTGAGTTCACATTCCATTAGCAGTAAATAAGACTGAATTTAGAGCTACATCTGCAGGATTAGTAAAAAAAAAAATAATTCTCACGGCAGGAAAAAAAAATACAATGCTGATATAAAAAGGACAAATTATAAACATTTATCCAATTTTTTGGGTTTGGAGGTTTGAAAGTTAACAAAGACTTTTAAGAACTTTTTCTAATAGTGTCAGGAAATAAATGTCTCTTCTAAAACTATGCAACTACTAAATATGCAAACCTTAACTATTTATCAATACAAAATAGAGACTTACAATATGGAAAGATTTTCTGCCATAGGGCTTGCCTTTTGATAGTTATTTTCTCTTAAAATACTTACAGAAAGTCTATGTCTATTTTCAGCAAAGTATGGTAATTATACTGATTGCCCTGAGATTCCCACATTTTAACTAACTCCTTTATTATACAACCAGAAAATGCATAATTTTTTATCAGAAAAAAATAAATTACACTTTTTATTCTATCTTAACACATAGCTAATAACAACCAAACACTGGACAATTAATCAAAACAAAAACATATTTGAAAATTTTGTGGATTTATGAACCCATTTTGATGTGCACACTTAAATATATGAAATGTAAATATGCACACATGCTGATCTGAAAAAATGTTTGCAGCACCTAAGACAGTAAGTTTCGAAAAACAACATCTATAAAGTCTAACACAGAAAGCCCACAGAAGTTAGTCACCTAAAATACCTAAATTTATTTTTCTTTTAAGTACATGCTCTTCCTATTAATTTTAGGAAATGAAATACACGAACACATGATATAAACATTTTTCCAGACATTGACTGAAGTTTTTTTAATTCATGAAATATGGAATGTTACACACAGAAAAAAAAATCCTTCTACCATTTCCAGCCTCAAAACCACTTTCTGAGAGTTGGCAAGCCTTAAACATAAAATAGCTAACTTACACTTTCTTACACGTGAAAACAAAATTTACATTAAAGAGATATTACAAGCTTTTAGATTTATAAAGATTTCAGGGTACATTTTCTGCCAAGTGCACTTGCTCAAAACCTTGCCATTTTATCTGCCTTCGAATCATTAAATATATTTCTGTAAGACTGAACAAGTTAAACAAAAAGGTAATTAACACAGTCTAAAATACATCTTTTTGCACAATGTAGTACTGGCAAGCACGCCCCACTTTTTAGATATAAGCCAGCCTAATAGAAAGCTGTGAATGTTTGGAGGATTTTTAATAAAAAATGTATCTTCTATTTTTAAAATATTTAAAGCAATAAAAGTCTGTGGTAAACATGGCATTGCATATTTGACATTTTCCGCCCAAAAATGCATTACTATGTACGATGGTATTAATAAACCATGTGCTTTGAGGGACTTCAGTGCTTTACCATAATTTAGATGAAAACAATGTATAGAATGTGTATTTTTCTACCATTATATCAACATATAGAAAACAAATACTATGTCATCATCTCAGCAGCATGCGTTCACTATACTGGAAACATATGCAAAAAACCATAAACTTTTGAGAGTTCAAAAAATACCCTTTACCAGAGAATGATTTACAAGTCAGTGGTTAATGAGAAAGTGTTGAGCACTTAAAATTTTGTTAGAAAAAGAAAAACAGGCACCCTCATCTGACTCTGACTGCTTTCACAGGAAAACAGCCCTCCCTGTTCATCAGAACAAAATAATTTCTTTCCCCACTTCAGGTTATTATGAAGCAAATGAATAGACAATGATTTTTCTCTCTTCTGGCTAAAGCTCAAAACAGCATGGTTAAATCACACATGTAAAAACTACAGACTTATCAGAAATCGCGAAACAGAAAGAGAAGGACTCACTGACCCATTTGGAAGACAAAGACGACAAAACGGAAAAGCTCTAAAAATCAGCTTGTGAGGCCTTTGAGAGATATTCTTCTGGCATTTCATCACAGCAGCCCCAGTTCACTTCCCTGGATACAGGGAGGGAGAACTAAATAGAGCTGTTTATTAAAGCTGTTGTGCTGGATTGCATTAGGAAGCACGAGCAGACCACCTGGCCCTTTCAGATTGTGGCAGTGTTTAATTTGCAGGCTGCCCCTCTGCAGCAGCAAAGACTACTACATTTACCAGGCTCAATCACACATTATCTGGATTAGAAGTATAAGAAGAAAAAATAAAAATAAAAAATAAAAGCCACAGCATCTAGTAGAGGAATACAGTCAATATAAAAATAATGAATAGCATTACAAATAGAAAGCAACTCCTCAGCAAACATAATACTTTCACTCCTCAGTTCTTCTACTTCAGCATATTTAAACAAAATAAAACAGCAAATTAATAAATACTTTGATTTGGTAAAGCTCAGACTGAAATGGGGTTTATTAGAAGAAAAGGATGGTAATTTAGTTTTTTCTAGTGATTCCCTGGCCAGATTATTGTGTTTCTTTTGCCTTTCTCACTTTCAGTACTACACTCGCTGGTAGCTGAAGATACAGATAGAAAGATGATACTGTAAATATGAATTATGTGAATCATATGGTTAGACCCTTGTGAAAAAAAAAATAAAAGGGGAGTTGAGAAATGGCTGACTCCATACCTGACCAATTACAGCTTGCATGGTCCCTGTGTCCTGCTGAGCTGAAAGATCGCAATCCATCATATGTAGTCTTTGAAAAGGAGAATGGGGGTTTCTGGCATGCATCTGTCAATCAACTTCTGCACTCACAACCATCACCAAAAGCAAGGGAAAAAAGTCAAGCTGCTCCACCAAATAGGATGAAATAGTCATGTGACCTTCACACTCTCACACACATACATACTTCCATAGAACGTATGAATTTTCTGCAGATATGAAATGACATTGACAAATACCCAATACCAAGTAAATAAAGTGAGACAAACAGCTACTCACCAAAGAGAAAATACTTGCTGTAATCTTCAGCCTAAAGATTTAATATACCTAAAAGGTATTTTAAACTGAGTGTTTTCTTTAGAGCCTAAACTTTTCAGATAAGGTGATATGATTTTATACATGCAGAGAGTGGTCAGAACTTTAACCCTTCACATCCTGTTGCAGCCTCTAATTTTGTTCCCTCCCTTTATACTTCTACTTTATGGCTTTTTGAGTTCTTGATTTTTTTTTTCTTTCAGATTCTTTTGTGTCAAAGTGAAGTGGCTTGTGTTGCCGTCTTTGGATTTGCAGAGATTATGAGAACTCAATAGAAAAAAATTTCTAACAGGAAAAAAAGAAGCAGGGGCTGAGAAACCTGTGTCTGTACTCACAAGTTAAAACATCTCACTGCTTTACTCCAGCAGAAGTCAAATGTTTTCTTCACTGGAAATATATATTTAAGTATTAGTTTATGTGAGCTGCGATGAGCATTCAAAATATTAAATATTCAGACTATGTAAATCCTACTTACAGAATCCTTTCCATTTTGAAGGTTAGCAGAATTTTGGTTCATTCACTGCTCCACTGAACTGACATAAAATGTTGTTACTTAGGAAGGCAAACATTACCATTTTTTTTCGAATGGAAGCAGTTTGTTTCATGTATTTCCCCCTCTGAGTTAAGATTTGCAAGAATTTCCAAGACAATGTTTTATTCTTGTCAAAATATATCAGCCACTTGTCTCCAAAAACTGAGCGTCCTGAACGACATGCTGCAGCATTGATTGCTGATATATTATTGGCCAGTGATTGCTGAAGGGTGACATTAATGTAACCTCGTAGCACTTTAACCCTTTGAAGATCAATACAGTCCTCTGGCAATATAGTAGAATAACAGCCCATATACTTTTTGCTGTATTACTGCTTCATATAAATATTAGTGCATCTTTCTGTCCTCCTCAAATTGCATTTCAGTTACTAATGCAAACAACACACTTTCCAAAGGATGTCAGAAGCAAAAATACAGAAAAAAACCCAGTCTAGTCTCTATGCTTAACCTAACACACCCTTTTCATTTCAATAAGTTCCTGGCAATATTTTGACATTATTATTTCATTTTTAAAGGCTTTGAAAATATTGACCTTAGCTTTTATGGTCAATGAAATGTGAGAATATCAACAATATTCTAATTGTAGGCACTTGCCAGTCTCCTATCACCGAATTTCAAGATTCAACATCCAGAAGTGTTTGGAATGTGATGGAGCACATGTATATGTGCATATATATGTGTATGTGTGTATATGTGTATGCATGTGCATATGCATGGAAGTATAGAACAAATGAAATGTATGTTGAAGGAGTGAGATAGGCAGGGAATATCCAGCTTACTTTGCATTCTTTGAGTTTTTATATTACAATTATTTTTTTAAATGTTAAGAAAAACTTAAGAAAGGAAATTTTGATACATATTTTAAAAATTAGAAATAAGAACAATTCACATGTAGATGCATGGGGACCCAGAAGTGTTCCTAGGACAACAAAATATTTTAGCATAACAAATTTTTCAAATCAAGCATTTTTAGAAAGATATACAATATTAACAATAAAACATTGCCTCTGGGAGGAGGAGGAAGGAGTACTTGAAATGTTGTTTCCAACATCTGCTATGCATTTCATTTATAAACATAAATAAAATGCACCATTTGGGCTGAAATCTTATCTGCTTCTTACTCATGAAAGAAAATACACTGAACTAATACCTTGGGCTGCCTTCTGGTCAGCTTAGAATTTGCTGCGGTCTCTTCCTCCAGGACAATTCTATGGAAAAACCAGGCAGTATTGTGAAGGCCATAATCAACATCCATATCATCACAAGCAATTCAAAGTACAACTGGTAAGTGGGTGAGTGAGTAGAGGAGATTGCTTCAAGTTGTCTCCAGGAAAACAGACACACTAAAATCAAATACTGCACATGAATTTTAAAGGAAAGTTAAGGATGTCTATTTTACAGTTATTCTTCAGGAGAAGTCTTTCTGGAGTGGGTATGCACAAACACTTTTCAAATTTCTTTAACTCATTTAAATAACTAAACCTGGCAATTAGCACTGGAGGGGTTTTTATTAGCAGAGACACTAACATAGACATTTGTTGCAGAACGCAAATAAGCACAGTGTTGTATGCACACAAGTCTGCTGCACCTTTACACACCAATAAACCAATCAGTGGCTTGCACACAACACTGGCAGAGCTGCAAGAGCTCCCTCCTCCCAAAGTGAGATACATGCTACCTCTCTTTTTACCATAATTAACCTACACTTCCAGGAAATGCCAGTCTACTATCTAAAATGTAAAACAACATCCCTACAGCTGATGCCTCTGCATAAATTACAGCACCATTGTTAATCTGAACAGCTGCAAGAGCCTCCTCTGCTACTGCTGGAGCTGCTCTTACCTCTGAGGAGCTGGAGACTTTTTCTCTCAGCCAAATCTACCTGATCGTGTCTGTAGAGGCTGAACAACTGGTCCCTGAGCACTGTTTCATCTTTGCTTCTCATCCTTCAGGCTTTCCACTGGCCATGTCCTGAAAGGTGTTGGTCCCATTTTGTCTTTTTACTTACTCTGAGGAATTATCTCACTAATATCTCCCACTCGCCCTACTCACTCCCTCCCCTGAAAATACACACTTCCTTTGCTGCTGGAAAGGTGATTTAGCTCACCTGTCAGCAGCCAAAAAGGTGAGGGAGCAAGATAGTGCCTAATCTGCCACAGGGCAGACTCAGATGGAGAGCAGGGTGCAAAGGGAAATTTGACTTGCCAGGTTTGCTCTAGCATGAACATCTTGAGGAAAATTATTGAAAGTCAGAATGACAAATACTGCTTACCAGCCAGCTGTGCTGTATCTCCAACAGAGACCTTCTGATCTCCTTTGAAACTTTTTATCCATGGCCCTTCTTCAGCACACCTGAGAGGAAAATAGTTATGGAGTCACAACTACCTATGGCAGCTATGCCTTCCTACATGCATGCCCCTTCAGCACCTGTCACAAAGGTTTGCAGGTTTGCCAGGTTTGCATTGCTGTACCTAAAATCATTGAGAGAGGGCTTACACAGGGAGGAGGCTGATTTATCACTTAATCTTTGACAGTGCAAATTCAAAGTGGTAAAATGCCTGTGTTTGAGTTGCACACTGGATTTCTGGCAGCCAGGGAAAGTATAACGCTGAATACCTTTAACTGCAGTAGACTTTCCCTGTTTAATTGAAACAATAATAAAAGAAAAAGGTACTTTTGAATAGAATATTGTGCTTGATTTTACCTCACAGATACACAGCTAAGAACTTGTGAAAAGAGTATTACTGTATAAAATAATTTCTCTCCTGTCTACCAGGAGAATATATGTTTCCTGGGTAGAAAAACCTAGTATTTAGAATCATACAGCAATGCAAAACCCAATTACTTCATAGCTAAAATGTGTTAAAACACATGGTCATTTTTAAATGTCCATTTTTTATGATTGTCTATTGCTCTTTCCTTCATGAACTAGGAGCCTTGTGATCAACAGAGCGCACGGGTTTACTAAAATACCTTTAGGCACTTGATTACATGCCATAGCAGAACTTGCAGCAGATTTAGTGAATTGAGCAAGACATTCCTGCTTACAGCATTGGTACACTAGGGGGACTCTTTTTCCTCTTTTCTCGAGTGACAGATGCAGGGCACTGTCAGAGCAAGCTGTTGTACCGCACACTACAGGCCATTTACACACCACTTAAACACACAAGATCCAGTCTTGCCCTCTTCGAAAATTAACAAATCTAATTCTAAACTGTCAATGACTCTTCTTCCCTCTCTCACTCTCTCTATCCATCTCTGCCAAACAGACACTATATGGCATTTTGCATCTTGATTTTCATGGATGTGTGAGTGGGGTTTCTGTATGAGTAAGCTTCTGCTGAATTTTGTTAATTCCAAAATAATTGTTTTGTATTAAGAGACAGTAATGGACTACAGTTCCTGCCTCTGCAAGCCCATTTTGGCAAATCACTTTTATATTTCAGAAGGAATTCTGCTATTAAGAAAACCTCTGACATTTCTAATTTCTCCTCCTCCAGATTCATTAATGTATAATTTCTAGGTTTCCTCCCACTGCCCCAGAGCTCCATTTTTCAAAAACCAAGCTACTGGCACATACTCACTCACTTCAAGAATGACATTTCCTTCTCTTCCTGTATCATATAAAGGAAATTCAGGAAAAGATAGTTCTGTGCCTAAATTGCTAGAACAAGGGATAATCTACATTATACTCCTTTCTGTAAAGCCAATGGAACAGCTTTCCCTCAGTGCTTTTCCTTCACTCTCTAAAGAAAACATCTGCAAAAACCTTTCTTTTCCTTGTTATTTTGGAGAAAAGGGACTTGCCGTAACACTTTGTATCTTTGGGAAGGTAGAAATAAATTCTCCCCCTTCCCTTCTAGACCTAAGAAGCTGGTTTGATTGAAAACTTATTTTTGTGTTTCAGGAAGGACAAATGTTCAATAGATCTTTCAGTTTTCTGATTCAACTAGAATTTCTATAAAATTAAAAATCTAGGAAATAGGAATGGGATTCTTTCTCCATAGGAAACTATATAGTGAAGAGATAGCACCTTCCTCCTCTACTCCTACACTAAGTGATGGGAGGTGATTACACCAATGATGATGGAATCTAGTTAATCAGAGGACTCACATCTCTCAGGTGAAATGGAATTGTGGAGGAAAAACATGTTGAGAGGGAGGAGAGATTAGCAAGAAAGGGTGACATTGACTGGGTAAGGTTTAAGAATATACTTCCCAGGTACATTCCCAACTCCAGCATTCTAATAAAACCACATTCTTCATGTCTCATGGTGTCTTCTGCAGTATCTGGTGCAATGGGCTTTTTAAAACCTCTCCTTATTGGATATACCATGAATAATAATGGTGATTATCACCATGTGGGTATAGCATATCCAATAATGGAGATTTACACCATGTGAAGAACAGACCATATTTGAGTGAGCTAACATCATTCAAATGAGGCAAATAAGAAATCTGAATGGGCAAAAAGAGGATTCTTACTGTGAATGGAATACTCTTTTTCCAAAACTTTTCCAAAATCTTTGGCAGGATATAGAACATGTCAAAGACATCAGAAAACATAAAAAATATGTTTTTATGTTCATTGAGTAATAGGAATTTATTAATGAGTCATATCAATAACTATGTTACTCTTCGGATCAGTAATGCTCTTACCACACTGCCATGGTTATAGAGCAAAGGGGTGGAGCTTCTAGCAGTGTTTTATTCCATACCACCCACAACATGGCAGGGGCGTAGTTTCAGCAGGAGGAAGCCAGGGCCAGAAATGGAAGGATTGTCATCTTTCACTGAGCTCAGGGGAGAGGATGTGCAGGTTACAGGGTCAGCCTGGCAGAACTGGCCCCTTTCTGCCACCATTAGTCCCTTTCCTGTTCCTCTGAGTGGCGGGTTTTCTGGTTTGGTGCTGAAAGACAGCACCAGCAAGCCTGAGATGAAGCTCCAAGAAAAAGAAAAGGGAGAGAGCAGTGATGGCACAGAGTGGAGCCCAGCTGAGTACACTCTTTTATTAATATTGTTGTGGTTATTGTGATTTTTCAGTAAATTGTGATTTCGTCTTAAAATGTCTCCTAGTGTTTTCTCCACTGTTGGAATAGGATGGGGAAAAGGGGGCAGCTTGAGTGGACTTAATTTTCCTGCTGGGTTTTAAACCAGCACACACACCAACAGGGAAAAGCAGATGGTTTCGCAGTGTGTGTGATGATGATTAACTTCTTGTTCACTGGTATATTTGCTTTCATTTACTTGAGCTGTAAATTGCTCATCTTGCATAGGTGCTACTTCCACTTCAACACAACACAATGAAATGACAGCATCATGAGACAAGAAAATGAGTGGAGGTGGATGCAACAGAAGGGGTGTGTAGTGCCAGTGAAAGCACACATTTCCTACACACTACATATGCCTCAGATTTCCAGCTCCTAAGTAGATGGCTCTCTCCCATGGAAAAAAATAAAAAAGCCCAAATAAAATTATGTACTGATATACCTGTGCTTCTCTTGCTCCAAGCACTGTATATGATGTTTGAATATTTCCTGTATCAAATAAAGGTACATAATATACAGAGATGTATTTCCTGGCATTATATTAGGAAACGTCTCAGTGAGAAATGTTTGATCTTCTGATTGTCAGTTCACAAAATTTGGTTACAGACTTTATATCCTGCTGTATATTACACAGGATCAGGAGACAAAATGTGATAGGTTTGAGCTACTGAAAGAGCCGCCATGTACTAATTGTTCCTGAGTTTGTTTCATTTATCAGTAAATTGTGCTATTTGCTTATTCACAGGGGAAAGTCAGTAAGTGATGACATTTATTATAAATGCAGTTAATAGAAAAACCTATATTTAAGTTTTGCTCGTAATTTTTCCTTTAAGATGTTTAAGACTCTTTGCCAGACTTTTATGCTCTGACACCTGCTGAGGATCAGTTTGTGGTCTACAGTCTGGCCATATGTTAACCAGAAGCTTACATGGTGAGGCAGGATAAGTTCATGGAGGGCAATCAGCTGATGGGTTGATGAATACTTTGACACTCTTTGGCTTAGGAAATGCCTCAATTGCAAAATGTTTGAGGATGAAGTTATGCAAGGAGCCTGCCAGGGAGCAGCAAGTGCCTGCTGCTCATTGAAGGCAGGCAAGCCAGGAGCTGCTGCTGACCCTGGTACAGGCCAGGAGCTGGGCTGATCCTGGCCCACGGCCTCATCAACAGGGCACCATCCCATAGGCCCTGGTCCAGACAGGCAGAGCCAGCAGCTAGTAACCTGTTCCAAAAAGACCCTCTGATAGATAGAGGGAATGAACCAGATCTAGGGGCTTGCCAGGGAGACTAGCAAGAGATACAGCTGGAAACAGGCCTGGAGACAGGGTTGTATCACGGGTCTCAGGTCCATCCAGGAGTCAGGGCTGGAGACAAGCTATGACTTAGGTCTGAGTGGTCCATCCAGGACGGCAGCTCGCTGCAGCTATATTTAAAAATTCTTCAAGTGAACAGATATGTTCTGGCAACTTTCTGCACTCATTGCACCAGTTTTGCAAACTCATAACCATGTGTATACTAGAAGACTGTTTTTCATATTTTCATCCAATAATTAAAAAGGAAAATAAGTTTCGTTGTATCTGAATGATATCATTAGTCATTTCACCACATTGACAATCACAAGTGGTTTCAAATGGGCATATAAAAAGCAAACTCTTCAGTCCTTCTTGACATCCCTCCTCCAGGCATGTATGGCCTCTAAAGAGAGGCAATTGCCTTTTAGTGTTAGATGCCCACCCATCCAGCCACCTCATTATCCATGTCAGCAACAATCTTCCTTTTCACTACATAGCTGCAGAATTAATTTAAAAGTTCATCAGCAAGCTTTATTCATGCTCCAGGAGAGTGAAGTGTATCCCCACAGACAGCAGGGACATGAAGTGCATCTCACTGACCCACCAAGGTTTGGTCTCTTGTAGTGCCTGGACTGGGCACTTTCTCCCATGAAACTTCCCAATGGAAACTCAATTAATGCCAGCCATGGGTATTTCCTCTTTTAAGAGGCAGACACCAGTTCTGAAAGGAGCTGAACTGACACCACTAGCCCTGTGTTCAGAGCCCACCCACACACCTCGTCCATGGCTCAGCTGACTGGTGAAGGCTGGATCTGGTTGTGACTGTGTGGAGCTGGACTCCAGCAGGTTATTCCTGGGTGGAGCCTGAGACACGTATTAAGGGGGCTCCACCCTTCACACTTTGCTGTCATCAAGTGTAGGAAACAGGGAAGTTCATGGTCAGGTCTTTTGAATTTATTGCAAAAAACCATTGTTCAAGAATTTAGATTGCCTTGTCCACCTCATATTCTGGACTTCATGGCACTCATGAGGAAGAAAAGCTCTATCTCATGGTATAGTTTTACAGCCTCCATGCTCCCCACCAGCTGAAGCTCTGACAGAAGAGACATCCCCTACATCAATAAACACTCCTTGCATGAGGAACTGCAGGGTAGAAATAGGTACCACTATGTCAGGTGGAGTGACACAAGTTTCTGCTCCAGTCTGAAGACACTGGAGGAGGCAAATGCTCCAGGAGGCATAAGTAGATCACAGGGTGACAATAAGCCATGAATGGGATACAGGAAAAAGCATTCCTATGTGTCAGGCAAGAAAAGCAACCATTGTGAAAAGCCCTGGTGAGTGCTCACCTGTACTACTATGGATATTTCACATTCCTCATGTTCTAAAAAGACAAAGGCCATCTGTAATGAATGCAGACAAAGATTAAGAAGATTATTTCTGGTCATGGAGTGCCTAAAGAAGAAAAATGATGACTGGGAGGAGCAATACAAAGGCAGATAGAGTTGTCACCATCTTCAAGAAAGGGATCAAGAATGAAGACTAAAGGAGGAAGAGAGTTATTGAAGTGCAAGTTAAAATATGGTAAAGAACACAAAAACATTTGGGACATTTTTCTAAAAAGACAACCTCACCATAAACAGTGCACTAGCAAGTGTCCCTTGATGCATTGATAGGGAATGGTGGTGAAATCACACAGGCTCTTTACATCCCTGCAAAGTTCATGCAGAGGGAACAAAAACTTTCTCTTTCATCTCTGGCATCACCACAACCAAAAGACTGTCTTTGGTAAAAATGCCCTTATTCACACAGTCTGAAGGTACACACCAATTTTGGCACCAACAAAATTACAATAATAATACCTCTCTTAATCTTTTAGTACTCCAACTACTAAATCTTAAAGAAAAAAGAGACTTGACGGGGCTTTAGATAAGAACATCTTGACACATATAGACGTAGGCAAATATCTCTCAGAAAGGTTAAAGTGAGTGTTGCCTAGAATCAAAATACAAAAACTGTCCAAACAATATTAAGATTAAAAAGCAATTCTTTCTTAATGAAAGCTTTCAGGTGCACAAATACGGCCACACACTGTGATACAGGATTTTTACAATTTTTATAAGATTCATTAATTAGTATATCTAGCAGGTACATCCAATAGGAGATCAGTTGCCCCAGTAACCCACGCTTGGCTCTGCCCCTTGGAGTTGGTCCAGGGGGTTCTTTGCCCTATATCTTGTTGTGTCTCTCAAATTCTGGTGAAAAACAGGATGTCCATGCCAGAAATTCTCTTCTTGAGAATACGACTAAACAGAATTTCAATAATGTGTTAAAAAGGGTTAGCTTATTGTGCTAAAATGTGAGAGAGATGCCCTGCTACAGTGTCTCACAGAGGAGTTGCACATTTTGGTTTCAGTGAGACAAGTGGATGTGACTACAATAGCAACAATGAGCCATTCTCACAGTTTGGAAGTCATGTTTGCCTGACTGTGCTTTGGGCAGAGATCCAAATGTTCAAGGTCTAAAAATGGGTCTAAAAACCTTTTCATCACACCAGTCACCTCTGTTTACTTGTTTTTCAAAGTGTCTGTTTCTCTGGTGGTCTTATGGCACTGTCCATCTCTGCCTATGGCTCTGGCTACACTTTAGGTTTCCCCTGGCCTGCAGCTGCTGAAATCAGCCCCCTTATGCCTCAGGAAAAGGGTTTGTAACCAGACAGATCAAGTCCCTGATCTTCCTTACTGTGGGACTTCAAAGACATTAGCCCTGGCACAGAAGGGGATGGCCAATAGGGGTGGTCTCTGGGCTGCGGGTTTGAATTCTCCCATGGCCTGAGAGAGCAGTAACAGCATAAGATTATGGAAGCCAAGCAGAGGAGGACATGTCTTGAGTACCTGGAAGCTGTGTCTAGTATATAGCCACCAAGGGCAGGGGCAGACTCATGGACACAGGGACAGCCTCAGGGCCAGCACTCCAAAGGCCTTCCTCTGAAGGCCAAATACTGTGTTCGGTTTTGGGCCTCTCTGGGGAACAGATTGCCCAAGAGAGTGGAGATGTCACCATCCCTGGAAGTACTCAAAAAACATGTGGATATGACCCATGAGGACATGGTTTTATGGAGAACATGGTGGTGGTGCTGGGTTGATGGCTAGACTTGATGATCTTAAAGGTCTTTTCCAATCTTAACTATTCTATGGTTCAATGATTCTATGAAGAACACTGGACAGAGGTGTGGGGGGCAGGGCTGCAGTAAGTGGATGGGGACTCCTATGTCCCACTCACAGACCTGGCCCAGCGTCAGCTTGAAGACATCCAAGAGAAAGTCCTTAAGGAGCTACTGTAATCAGTAGCCTTGGTGGAGGCTGAGGGAGGCTAGATGAGGTTGCTGAAGTTCACTGCTGCAAGGCCAGCTCCTAGTAGGGCCATACTCAAAGCCCATTGGATAGATGGAAATCCTGCTTCAGACTTCAGAGAACAGACACCACCTTCTCAGAAGATGAGAAGGAGCACCAAGCCAAGTGGTAAGACCAAGGAAATGCCTTCTGGAAGAACACTTGAGGAGCACTGTGGAGCACTCCGTCTTCATCCCCTGTGAATTCAGGGGCAGCAGCCATAAGAAATGAGATGCTGAGATGTTGGCAGGATCCCAGTACTTTGAAATACCCACTGGTGCCCTGCCAGGCACACAAAGATTTGTGCCCCTGAAGTTGATCAGACTGGTGGCATGTGGCCAGTTTCAGAAGCCCCTGAGATGACTCCAGGTAGGGAAGAATAGGGCTTGGGCATCTTCTGGAAGGCAGGGCCAGCCTGTGGAGGAGTAGACAGGTCTTTCTCACATTCTCTGAGAATAGCTGATGGCCAGTGCTGGGGTCAGGGAGGAATTTTCCTCTGAGGCAGTTTTGTATGCCTCTGAAGCATTGAGCATGACTACTGCTGAGGGCTCATCTGATCCCCTTCTTGTACATTTTTGGTCCATTTAGCAGTCTCTGCTGCTCATGCTACATGAAGACAGCCTGTCTCCATGTAGGAGGGAGGAAGCCTTTTTTTTACCCCACAGTGGGCTGCAAGTATCCCTGGAGTTTCTTTGCTTTCCTCTACCACACTGAGCACAACCTCTTGCACAGGCTTGTTTCAACCATTTTTGCCAGGTGCCAGGTGGTCTTTCTCCTTGAAGGTGTTCCTCATGTCCCTCATCTGAGGAAAGGAAGCTTTCCAGACTCCCAGGGTGGGTCAACAAGGGTAGTCCCAATGGTTGCTTCTTGATGTCCTGTAGCACTGAGCACAGCCCCCTGTCAGGGCTCCTCTGGGCCCCTGAGACTCCGTTCTTGCCTACTGCCCTCACACCTCCAAGGCACCACTTGTGCCCTGGCTCTCTCTGGCTCTCTTGCCCATTGCAAGCTTGGAGTGGGGCTGAGCTCTGCTCTTCCCTTGGCTCCATTTCCCATGGAGTTCTTGCATCCATCCAGAGCTGCCATTCTTCAGTTCTCCTGACTGCAACACAAGCACAGGCCATGCATCCCTGGCCAGGAAGCACAGCAACAAAGGAAGTCTTGGAAGGCAAAAATTGTGCTTGTCATCAATATGTGTTATAATTTGTAAAATACCCCACAGTACCACATATGCTTTGTTTTTTGTGTGAGGTTGGTACAGTCAGTCTTTGTGTTCTCACCCTTCAGAAAACAAGAGCTGCTAGGCCTGTATTCCTGCTGCTATATTCTGTAGCTCTGTCACTTGCCTTTTCCAGACTACAAAGGATGGGTTTTAAAGCTAAACTGAAGAACATATCAGCCTGCTCCTGGCTACACATGCACATTGTGATAATAGTTGTGAGTATCAGTTCCAAAACAGTTGGAGAAAAATAAAAATTAAAATAATATCCTGTTTCCAGTTATAACCCGTGTGTTATGTGTTGTTGAATGTGTCTTTGGTGATGAAAAGCCTCTGACATTTCTGGAAAATAATGATCATTGTTACTTGACTCATGATGAACACAGGAAATAGAACAGACCAGTTATGCCAAGTTAAACCCAGAGTTTTGCATAACAAGCTACAACTCAGGTCTGAGGGCTCCACACCAGAGAGCAGCTCTCTGCAGTGCAGGTCCCAGGCCCACCCAGGAGACAGGGGCAGAGACCGGCACAACTACAGCAGGGCTCAGGCAGGGACTGAAGGTCCCAGGCTGTGCTGGGACACATCGCCTGGGCCCTTGGCAGGAGATAGAGGAACTGGGGAGAGGTGAGTCCCATCCATTGAGGCCTGTGAGCACACCCGAGACTCTGCCAGGACTTGTAAATTGGAGTACTGTTTGTTAGCTACCAGTCACTGGGGACTTCCCCAGACTCCCAGGACTATTGTGTAGATAAATGAGAGGGGTGCTTTTGTGACTTCACTACTATGGGATGAATCTCATCAGACCCAATAGACCTGACATTAGGAAATATTTATTTACCTGGAGTGGTCAAACCCTGGAAACAGGCTTCCTGAAGAGGTCCCCCCATGTTTATCAGTGTTGAAGAGACATTTGGACAATACCTTTAATACCATGCTTTAGCATTTGATCAGCCTTGAATGGAATAAGCAGCTGGACTATCACTGGATGATCATTTTAGATCTATTCCAGATGAACTATGCTAGTCCAGTCTAGTACAACTGATGCATCTGTCCCCTTGCAAATTCACTGTCCACAAATGAAAAAATCACTCTTCCTGCCTTGAGCTTCCTTCCTTGAGCTGAAACACTCAGAAAAGCAGGCAACCCAAGTGATATAAGAGGTGGTTAATAAAAAAATAGGAGCTAGAAAGAGAATGAATGTCGCTATTGAGTAAAAAACAACACAGATTCACCAGAAGGCTGGTTTGCATAGCAGCAGCTTTAATATGAAAAATCTCTCTTTTTATAGACTGTTCCAATACATACAGACCAGACTGCTCAATCAATATATTTCACCTGATTGGCTAATTAATAAAAACACCTTTCTTATAAACAATCCTTGAGAACACAGGAAAACAGAGAGTAGGAAAAACACCACCTGCAGGTTGTTTACAATAATAAGCTATCATCATTTCTTTACACTCCCTAGAGTCTCACGAGTCCACCATGAGAAAACTTATCTGGTTTTCTCGCTCTCTGACTAGGCTGTCACATCCACAGATGAAGAGTGGAAATAATGTGGTAGCAACTGCAGAGAAACTATAGACAAGTGGCAATTCTCGGAAAAACAATGGGTGAAGACTTGGGAGAGAGTAGAAAAATAAAATTGTTTCTCCTATAGAGATCTCCCATGGAGGCCTGACCCTGAACTGTTACAAAGGTGAGGAGTGAGAGGTAAGTGAATGATAGGGGTCCTATAGAGGAGACTCCTTAGGAGTCTTTGTCCAAAGGAAGCCAGTCCCAGTTTCAAAATTCCAAAACTGTTATCTGAAATGAAAACTATTTTTAATTGATTATTACATGCTCAAAGCATATTAAATAGGATTTAATAGGATGTGAATCATCAGGACAGCTGCATTGGTGACACAAAATGCACAGAAACCATTTTGATCCTATTTCACAGAATGTGTTCTAAGTCACATACATGGCATGATCACAGCTACCCAGGCTGCTTTCTTGGGATATCTTTGGGGTTAATTATCCTGTCAATTAGAGTTAGAGGTATTAATGTGGCAGTGAAATGATAAAGATTGCTCATATCTTCTATTCTCTACTTGTTTGTATTCATCAGTCTTGAAAGAGGAGGACTTTTCACATTGTCTTGACATGGATGCTAATAAGTCTATAATGAGAAATTCACTGCATCAAATAAAATAGGTGCCAGCAGCCATGAAGAGAACAAGTACAATGCAGTCCAGTAATGAAGAGGTGGAGAGTGTAGTCCCCTGGATAGGGCAGAACACTGTTAATTTTCAAGGATGAATGGATTTAGCCAGTGAATGAGTAAAGCCTTTAAGAGGGAAAGGATGACAAAAACCAGGCACTTCTGAAAAAAATGGACTAGGATGAAAGTACATTGTATCAACATATGAAGCTATAGAAAGCATTTAAAACTGATTATTGAGTAAATGCAAGTAATTTTCAACAAAATCCTGAACTAGGGTGAATCAGGAAAGCGTTCTTAAAGTATATAAAGCTATATTGACTTCCATCTCCTGAGACTACAAAGAAACACACTAAGTCCCATGTTCATGGAACATGTGCATGTACAAAGCATTTTGGATTCAAAATGTTTCAAATGATCTGGATTAGGTTGGACAGAGTGTAAAAATGAGAACTATTATTAATATTGTATGCCACAGGCCACATCAACTTATCAAATGTAAATGGTTTTGTGCAGGCCAGTACTTGTTTAGTGCTTTCAGCATCTTTAGGGGAGCAAATGCCTATGGTGTCCCTGGGTGCTTAAACTACATTGGTTTTCAAGGTAAAGTAAAACATGTATAAAGTCCATACACTTCTAGATTATTTATTTGTGTGACTCATATAAGTCATATCATGCTGTGATTTTAATGAGTTCTATCTTCACATGTTCCTGCTCCTGGAAGACTTTTATGTCCTTGCTCTGTAACTTAACTCCCTCAAGCTGCTTTATACACAAAATAGAACTATTTCTGAAAAATGGGGTTCTAAGAACTCAGTAGATATACTTGGGTGGAAACAAAAGAGTATAAGCAGTTGATGCTGCTAGCCATAGCATAGTATAATTGGGAGAATCCAAAAATTCAGAGTAGTTCTCTTTTTTTGCTTCCAATTTATAGACTATGATTTTTGAGATACACTACTCTCATTTTCAATAAGTTTTTTGTGCCAATTTTAATGCACAATTCTTCAGTACTTGACATGAAAATACTAAAAGAAGAATGATAAGAATTCACGCCATGGAATTACCATTACATAAAATCATTAGGGTTTATAAGAATATAAAATATGTGTGATATAAGAATATCATGCATTCATTCCCTTTCCAAACATTCAGAACCTAAACTACCTCTCAGCAATCTTACGGGAATTGCAATTTTTCCAATGGCCCTTAATATCAGTACAACTTCCCTCACAGATCACGGGCAGCAGATCAGTTAAAGAGTGTAGATTCCCTGAGCTAGCATTAACAGCCCCCTGTGTTTATTTCAGGAAGATTTTACTGATTGTTAGAGATGCTTCTCTGAGCCATGGTAAAAGCATTATAAGCCTTCAAAGGGACATTTGGGACAATTTCAGACACTGACTGAATACTTAAACTAGTATTTATTCCATACGCAACAACTTGAGACTAAGACCAGATTTTACACCCTTGCAGTTAAAAATGCACAAAATTATTTACTTAAATTCCTTGTAGCTTGTTTCTTGAACATCTTTTCCCCATTCCCCTTCCACTCCTCACACAGAAAATATCCAGCATAACAGTTTCTCTAGGTTCTGGTGGAGAACTCTTTATAGAGCTGAAAAGAGATGCCACAAGCCCCACCTCCTAGGAATCTCTGTAGACGGGATAAAGTGCTCTGCTCCCAGGTTTCACAGAGCCATCTTCTGTGCCACACTTTTTCACAGAGGGGCTGCCTTCTCACTCATTTGCAGAGCTGTTCCCTTAGCAGTATCACATGCTAAGGACTCAGAGTCTTGCCCTTGATCAGCATGTGCCTTTATTTCTGTTTTGGTCCAATCCAACAAGCACCTATTATCAAGACATCAAAGAAAACAATAGCAATAACACTCGCATTTGATGCTATAAAACTAAAATTAAATATCTGAAGCAGGATAAAGCCACAAGATAAATGTCTTCAAAGTCAGAAAAAAAAGAATATGTCTTTAATCTGTTTACATGAAAGTATCTGGTGTGATAATCAAAGTTTCAAAGATCTTGTCCTATATAATATCAAATCCTATTACTATTCAGCAGGGGAAAACCTATTCCCTTAAAATCAAGGTATTCTTTAAGAGCTTCCAGCATGAAAAAACTTGTGTCGTGTGCACAAGCACACATAGAAAGCATCTCAAAGGGAAATGTTAGCCTCAAATTAATTTCCATCAGATTTGATTGAAAAACTCACACATATCTGTCTATTGGAGGTTTGTGACCTGACTCTGCCTGACTGGGATTTGGTAATCAAATAGAGACTCCTACAATACATGTATCAATTTTGCTGTAGTCAAGAAATATAGCTGTAAAATGTGCATCATATCAGCAAAATTAGAACAAGCTGATTTTTTTGTAAGCAGTTTCATTTGTTCATTAACTAAATAAATGCCCATAATTAGAAAAAAGAGCAATGTACAAATAAAAAATAACTTCTAAATGTTATGCTAATAATACTGTACCATGTCTGAACTAGTTTGTATACTTGAACGGATTTTTCCTACGAAGATTTCTTGTGCAATTGCTGCTGGCCACTATTGCAGCCAGTCTAAAAATAGGCAAGACCTCAAACCTTTCTCACATGGCAAGATCTGAAAAACTGTGCATTTATCCTTCATTCAATTTCTCAAAAAACTACTCAACTTTTTTTTTTCTCTCAAATTCTTACTTCTAGAACTTTAACACCTAAAAAAAAGAAATAATAAAAGAAGTAAAATAAATCCCTTGAGAAAATGTTCAATTTTTCAACCACATCTAGTAAAAACGTAAAGGCAGGAGTGTAACTGCACTGCCCCATGGCTGATATTGCCTTGTATTCAGCCAGACCCCTGGTTGTGCTGGAAGCCTCATGCAGAACTGCAGAAGCATAGCATGCTTGACACAATAATCCCTTTCAGAATCTATGTCTGCTGTCAGTCATTGAAAACAGGAATCTTGAATTTTAACATAATTTAGATCACCACTGCACACAATTTTGAACTCTGACCTCCTTATATCACTGATTTCATTATCAGACTCAAATTCTGAGACAGAACTTCAGATCCAGATTGATCATGATTTAACTAAACAGTGGAAAAAAGAAAATACATTAATCCAAATTAAACGGAGGCAGCTGTGAGAATATCCTATTTGTTGTATCTACATAAATTTTATTTCGTTTATAACATATTTAATTTAAATTTTCTTTAAAGGCTCTTTAAATGAAAAAGTTTCAGAAGAAAGGCAAGTGTGGAATAGGAAACTGAGGGGAGGGAGAAGAAAAAATGAAATATAAACTTTGGCAGAATGGCATGCAAAAAGCAGGAAAGCAAAGAAATAGGAGATGGGCAGCTGAAAAATTGAAGGAATTGGAGTTGAACAGGAAGAAAAGGGACAACAGCCATCACTGGCAATAAAAGACAAAATCTTGGAGATCGAGAGAAAATGTACAATTTTCAGAGCTAACAGATGATCATCTCAAGAAAATTCCTTGGTTTCTTTCAGAACTTCTGTGTAGAGAGTAATGAGTCTGCTGGATCATATGTCTGTGTAGGTCCAGTTCGGACAAGAGGACCAGCAAGCAACACAAAGGCGTTATTCTTGAAAACTGAATCGTAGATATTTGGGACAGGAATGGATATTATTTCCCTTACATTATTTCCTCAAAATAATACTCCCAGCTTTTGGAGCCTGATGAGGAGAAAACAGAGTCATTTACACTCTGGAGACCCTGACTAATATAACAGTAACATCACCTCCCTGCAACCTCTGTCTCCATCATGTAGCTCTCCCTTAAAAAGTCATGTTCAAAACTAGCAGAATTAACTTCTATTTTCCCCTATTTTTACATATATTTTTCCAGTCTAATAAAAAAGAGATTAATGAGAGGAAGAGCACCATCAGAAGTTCACTTGTAAGCTGAATGAAAACAGAAAAAAAAAATTGGAAGAACCGTGGCACCAGCACTGCAGTCAAGCATTCAAGTCTCTAACTGCCTGGGACTTGCTGAAAATTTTCAGTTTCATCCCTTATTGCCTCAGTTCATGCGTATTCTTTGAAGCATTTTGATTTCTGTAATATTTTCCATTGTACCTTCCTCTTTTATCTTCTTTATCTACCAACCAGATGACCCTGTATTTTTAACAGGCATCTCCATTAGGGTATCGACTAAGTGGCTCCCAAGTCCTCTGTCACAAGTCACTGAGACAAGGAGATAGGTAAAGTAATTATTGATGTTTTCTACTGCCTTGGTAGCTGACACTATTTCCAACTATTTTTGGAGGACGAGGAAAAGAAGGAGTATAAAAATAACAGAATAGGGTCACTTCAGAATCTATGTGCAGGCAACTGCAGCCACTTTCTAGTGAAAAAATAGAGTTTTCTGGCTATCATACCATCACAACTCATCACATTCTTTAGAAGGGATTGAAATTGCAACATCTGTGTTTTTGGGGTGATTGATTTTTGAGGAATTATGCTGGATACAACTGACTGCCAATAAACATTAATGCTTTCACGGAGTAAGGGAGTCTTAAGGATCAGATTCCAGACGTATAAGTTAAAGCAGAAGGTATGAGTTAGGCCTGTCAAAATTAAGAAGGGAAGACCAAAACCATGCATAACAGGGACAACTTGAACACAGAGTGCATGGTGGGATGCAGAGATCCACTCACAGCCCATGAGAAAAGGTGCTCACACTGGAGTGGATGGATACTGAAAAGCTGTAATCTAATGGGAAACTCAAACAGAGAGAGAAGACCCTTACTTCCAGAGACAGAGAGCCCTTGCTTCCAAACTAGAGCAGCTTATCCTTAAAAAACTATACCCCATGAACTAAAATGACCCAAACCACGCAGTTTTGGGAAGACTGTTTTGCCTGTGGGAGGGACTCATGCTACAGCAGGTCGGGCAGAACTGCTACTCATGAAAAATTAAAACCCCACTGGGGAAGTTCACAGAGAACTGTCTCCTGTGGGAAAGACCCCATGGCATAGCAGAAGAGACTTCTCTCCCTAAGCAAACTGAAGAAAGATTTCCATGAAAAACTGACCAAAACTTCCACACCCTGTCTCCCTGAGCTGTCAGTGGGAAGGAGGGAGGGGCTGGAGGGGGGAAAAATGGTGTTCTAAAGGTTTATTTTAGTTCTCATTATCCTCTTTAATTCTGTTAATAATTTTTTTTCTTTATACCCTTTAAGTTTAAGCCTGTTTTGCCTTTAGTGTTTCCTCCTAATCCTTATATCAACTCATGAGGCCTTCAGTTTTTCTTTCCCCCTCCTCTGCTCAACTATAGCAGAGGAGAATGAGCAAATAGTTTTTTTTGTGGGCACCTGGGTTTTAGCCAGTGTCAAAGCATGACAGAAGTCAAGAGTATCACTTTACATTTACCTTATTTCATTTTACTTTGCTAAGAACCCAGGAGCAACCACTTGTGAAAACACCTATGATGTGAAGTAATGCAGCATTTATTATATTCTTCAGGAAGGCAGAATGGCCTACAGAAAAAGGTAGTTGTGAAGCCTTGCAGTCATTGCTTTCCTTTCATAATTTCAGTTCCATGATACTTTATTGCATTGAGAAACTAAAATTTCCTCTTAAAACTTAAACTTCAAATACTAGTATGTGAAGAGAAAGCTAGAAATTATGACCTTACTCTTCTGCATGGTCTGAAGAAATGAGAAAAAATAATCATATGGACATACCATTTTTTAAATTTAAGCCTGTCTTATAGTCCTGGCTGATGATTTTGAACACTGTTAGGAGTTGCAGTTTTGTTTATGCTTCAGACTTATCAGTACAATAAATATATTGCTAAGCACAACATCATCAGAAAAAAATAAAAAACGTATTTCTAGAAACTGGTAATATAAAATATTGCACCTTTCCTTTCAGATCTTCAAGTAGGTGCAGTTGAATTCACTGAGTGCTTGCAAATTCTATGAAAGCCTGGTCTAGGATCTCTTCATGAAGACCCTTGTGTATAACCATTCTCATGTTACTGTGTACCTTGAATACCAGCAATCTTATAGCAGGCCAAGAAACACACAGATATTCAGGGTTTGAACTGAAGCACAGAACTGTTCATTTAGAACTTGTAATGGTCTGGTGGACTCACAGGTAGGCCAAGGGGCAGGGAGAGGGATGTCTTTCTTTTACAGGTTCTGTAACCTGTGTTGACAGCACTGCTAATATTAGTCCTCTGAAAGACGGGCTGCTAATGACAGATTTTCAAACACTTCAGCTTCTCCTGGAGTAGAAATGAACTGCTCTGGCTCAGAAAAATTGTTGACTGGGGTAAGCTGCATGGCTTTTTGTTTGCAATATTAAATGCTTTGGAAGACATTGGCATCACTTAAGCAACAAGAAGCTGTGGCCCACCTTCAAACAATTTTATGGGTGATATAACAAAACCTCAACCTTTGATAATGTAGTAAATAAAGGAGATGATCTTGTCATCGGATGATACACAGATGATCTTGTCTAAATTATCTGTTCCAGTACTGTCATCACCAAAGAGTTAAAAGAAATGGCAGCTATGCAGTCCAAGACACGTGGACTAAAAGGTGGTATTTGTGATCACAGTCAATGCTGAACCAGCTAAAAGCTTTGAATCTATTCACGTCAGTTGTTTGGAGAATATTTTGCTAGTACAAAAACACAACAGAACAAGGACACTAAAAGAATGTCTTTTGAATTTGTATTGCTTTCTTGTCTGCAGTACTTAAACATTAGCAAAAAGTCAGCCAAAGTAACAATAAAAAAGCCAAAAGCAGTAATGAAATTAAAATCCCGAAAGTCTTGAAGTGAAAACATTAGAACTTTTGTTTTCTAATTCTTATTAGCATTAGTGAAATATATTCATTTTCAATTGCAAGATTTTAACTTTACTGAATGTAAAATCTATTTTAATGCATTTATTTGATGTACATTTTTTCTTTTAATTGAATTTTTTTTGCAATCTATAAGTGACAAGCTTCTATGTTTCCAAGATAATTATTTTTATTAAGAAAAAGGTAAATGGAAAAAGAAAAATTTTAATATCCCCTTTTTCCAGGCAGAACAACTATCTCATATTCTGTAACAGTTTAACAGCAACTTTCAGACTTATTTTAGTTTTTTACACATTCTAGAATCAGGTGAGAAGTTGCAGAAATCACCATTATCAACACTGCTCCAGTTCTGCGATTAGTGTTGAGTATTCCAAGGTGAAAAAAAGGATTATAAAATGGATGCCTGAAGTCAAATTGCCAATGGTTCAATATTTACTACTGCCACTTCAGAAAATTAATCTTTTCCGTTGTGTGAACAATAACCATGTTTTAAGTCTGAAAATGCCTTAGTTGTAGTGGCTACCAAGGTTACTTCCATAACATAATAGTGAATTTGATTTAATCATTTCTCATTTTCAAAATCATAAATATGGTTTTACTCTTTTTTTCCACTCATATGTGGTCTCCGTGTTCCTATGTTTCATGAAGCTTGCTGAGAAATTCTTGCAGGGAAAGAATATGGATTTCCCACTCTTCTGAAGAGAAAGCATTTCTCTGGCTTATGGGAGCAATATTTCACACAGTCCTTCTGCTTCCTGAGCAATGTGGTAAGGGCTTATGTTTCAGCAAAGTATACTTTATTCAACATATGATGCCATCACCTCACCAGCACACAAAAGCCAACAGAGCTGGCTTGATGTAGAGCACAACAGATGGAGCACAGACTGCTGCCAACAGTTGCCAGAACTGTGGTCTGGTTTTATTGTGACTGAACAGCAAAATAGAGTCTTCAGTTTAAGAATCTATCTATAAATTGCTGAGTGATATTTATCTCTTTGAGGTCTCATAAGCTCTCAGAGAAAAGTATCACACCCGAGATAGCTCAGCTACCTCAGATGGCATAAAATTAGCAGGATGGCTTCCAAGACAGTGTTGAAAACCGAAAAGTTTTAATAAAAGGCAAAATAACAAAGCTCTTTGCAGAGAAAACCCAAGCCAGGGCAAGAGGTTCTTGCTCCAGGTAACACTTCACAAAACCAGTTGCTTCCTTTGTTCTCTGCTTTTTCGAGTGAATTACCTAGGCGGGACCTTTTGGCTTCTGTCCAATTTGGTATCCTTAGGTTTGAGGTGAAGTCCCTAAGGTCTTATGAGGTGTCTTTTAACCAAATTGAGGAGAGAAATTTCTGGGCTTTTTTCCTTTTTTAGGAAACAAAGGGTAATTTGTTCACTCTGTCAACAGGGGGCACATTCCTATAGCTGAGATCTATGAGTAAAGAGTTCTGTAGAAATGCCTCTAGATTTATAATAGTGTTATTTTAATTCAATTGCCACTAGCTACCATCTCTTTACATAATTCATCTACACCACAATGCTGCTCTAGTGAGACTCTCTGCTAGTCAGTATTGCTGCAGAGCTGCTCCTTCTGTCCAATCTAAAATATCAAAAGACCAAAGTGACAAAGCACCAGAAAAAATTTTATTATAAATTAACTAATGAGGTATACATTTCAAAAGTGTCTTTCTGTAAACTGTAGTACTACTTCTATGCATGAAAGTTTAAATTGCATTTTGTAATGGTGGAGAAAAGAATGGAATTTTAAAATTTAATTCTCAAGATTTACCTCATCCCACTGCATCTGGAATTTTTGAGTAGAAGAGCAGAAGGGAGTCATGCAAACACAGAAAATTAATATTAATTTAATTGTTTTCAGAGTTTGTTTTACTTAGGTTAAAAACCTACTGAGGTAAAACATTAGTCAGAGTGAAACTAGATAGGAATTCTTTCTATTGACTTCAGTGGACTTTAAATCAGACACAAATACCCATCTTGCCGGTCCTACATGACTAAGAAGTAGAAAAAATAATACTACAGCATGATACAGAAATAGGGTAGAAATTCTGGTCCTTGATCAGCAAAAGCACAAACCCTCCCTGCCTTTTGCATCTGACTTTCTCTGTGCTCCAGGATACATATGTGGTGCATTTCACTCTGGAGCCTAGTCCTTCCTGCCCTTATCAGACCTTAGTTAGAAGCTGGGTGGAGAGAAGGGGTCTGAAGTTCAGAACAGAAGTTCAGGTGAGAAAGAGGCAGACTGAGTGCTCCAGATAACCAGTAGATGGAGGACCGTTCTGCCTTCAGCTCTGAGCAAGGCGAAGAGAAACACATCTGGAAGCTCTACTAACCTGTGGATTTGTCTATATAGTCTTAGGATATTTAAACCAGAACATAAATACTGAAGAATATTTGGTTATAGCACAAAGATTTTCTTGGGCTAGAAAGCCTCCCCATCCCCTTTCTTCAACCTCCTCTGCACATACAATTTTTTTCTGGGGATAAAAGGATATTGGTATAGAGGTTTTTGGAATAGCTATTCTGTAACACCTATTTCAGAAAATACCTAAATTTAGAAAAACCATAAAGACATCTCCCTGTGAGGCCTGACTCTGTGAGGTGGCAATGTTCCTTAGCTGCTCAGCATGTCAAAAGGAGACTCTTCATATGCGTCTGCATTGCTCAGTCTCTGCTTAATGTACCATCATGACACAGTAACAGCCTATAATTCCTGAGAAGCTGAAAGAACAGAAGCTTCCTGTGGTCCTGTATTAACGCTTCATAGGAAAAACCTGCAGGTGGATGTTCACTCATTGCAGATTCTCATTCTTCAGCATGTGCCTGTATTGGTTATCCTACAAACCTCTGGAGATTTCCTGCTATTAAACTTGACCTTGGAAGGTATTTTGTACATTGTTTTGCTTGGAAGAAAGGTCTTAGAAGAAAACAGATGCTAATCTCAGTAAGCTTGTATCTTAGGTATTCATTCACTAGCAGACATTATTTTGTGCTTTTAATAAAACTTTCAAAAGATCACACTGGTGTTTATTATGCATTGCTGTGGTCAGTTATATACTAGAAATAGCAGCAAGAAGGATGCAGCAGAAAAACAGGAAAAAAAAGCAATCTTTACATTATCTGTTAATCATCATGACTGTAACTACAATAGAACCAGTGCCCACCTGACTAACATAACCATGTGTATTCAGCAGATGCAGTACAAGTGGAAGAGTGTGTTACAGCTAATTAAAAGCCAGGACTTGCTGGGGTAGTGCCGCACAGTGTCCTGGGATCCTTAAATCTTCCTAATGTTAAGGGCTTTCCATTGCATTACCCAACCCATATTTATTACAAGATCAGAAACGTAATTTTTCAGCATTTACCCATGATGTGCACAGTATGTGTTGTCATTATTGCAGAGAAGTGAATCTGGCATGTGACATGCCAGATATGGTAAGAAAGATTCTAAAATTATCACTGTTTTGTAAATTTTAAGAGGATAAGGTTCACTAAGGTATCTGTTGACATCACACGAAATGTTTTGTCATCCATTTATCTGCCTAGAGATTTAATTATATATTTAGGAAAGAAGATCTCTCATTACCAGTTTTCTTCTGTTCAATCCAATGAAGTGTTCAACACGACATGGACAAGAATGATACTGTACATTTAGCTAACAAAGTTGTTCCGCCCCTGACATTAACACTAGAGATACTTTCTTCCTCCCAGATTATTTATTCAAACTCTAAAAAAATTAAGTAACTTTAAGGATCTGTAGAATGAAAAATTAACCAATTTAATATTTTATTCTCTTTTGTTCTGATGCAACATTGGTTGAAACTGATAGGAATGTTTCTAGTACTTTAACAGCATTGGATAATGTTCTTAAACATAGGAAAAAAGTGCCAAAATCTTACAGAAGAACCATTTTGAAACAAGAATTTTCAGTAGACAGGGTTAGTGCTTAATCTGAACAGCCTCAGCTTGTTCAGGAGTTTAGACATAAAGTTGGAATGACACATTCTTCCCTGCAGTGCCAGTGACTTCCCCCATCAACTCAGACCTCACAAAAAATTTAGGCATATATTTTAAAGCAAGATTGTTCAGTTTGGTTAAGTTCTCAAATTCATAAAACAATTTTTAAAAAAAATTAAACAGGAGAAAAACGGTAGGTATGGTAGGAAAGGACACCTAGGATCAAGTCCAGTTTCATGATATTTCATATTACTATATCATGTATTCCTACTTATTTATTCATCTTTATTGTACTACAATCAGTTTTCTGGATTTAGCTTGATCACTAATTATAAATGCATCCAGTGCAGTTAAGAACATGACTCCTATTTAAAAGTATTTATGAATGAGATGGGTACTGGGCTTCTACTTTTAAATGAGTGGTAAGTTTGTGATATAGGCTCAGTTAAAATTGTGCACCCAAACTCATGGGGGATAGAGTGCACTGTATAAGAGGACTGAAAGGCACAGTTCACAAAGAACTGATAATGTGGAAGCAGGCTGAGAGAGAATACTGACATTTTACAGGCATACTGGAATTGAGTCCAGTATCAGGCAACAGTTGTCCAAGTTTCTCCAAATAAGATGAGTGACAGACATAGAAAAGGAAGCAATCATGATTTGCCATTTATTATAAAATCTTGCTTTCAGCTTGGTAATCAAGGAAAAAGATAGCAACAGATATTTTATTGTAGGGTGTTTCAATAGCATCAGCAGTTTCAAACACAGTGTTCATCATCCTGCTCTAGCCAAAGCTCAAGAAATAATAAAATATCAAAGGCTCTATTTTGACGTATGGTCTGCATCTGGTTTGAAGGTATACATTCAAACCTGTTAACTCATCTTAGATCTGGGCTCCAAAAAAAATAGCATTGAGCTAATTCCAACAGATATCCAACAGTCAAAGTCCTGATGGAAACAAACCACAGTTTTGGACTCCTGAGAATTTGAGCTGTTTTGTGATACAAAATAATGATCTGGGCAGAGAAAAATCTTCAGGAGAATTACTAGCTGGCATAAGAGTTTTTAGATATAAATCACTTTTTATATTATTTGCATATTTTCTATTCAAAAATGAAGAAAAACAAAAAATTGGAAAGTTAAAATATTTTCCATTACCTGGAGTTTAATAAAAATAAATATTAATGTTTCCAGTAATCATCAGGCTTCTGAAATGGTCAAGAAAGATAGATAAATGCCCCTATGGTATTAACCTCATTTATCAGCTATCTGAACTGAAGTTTAAAGAAGTCAAGTGGCATATAGAAGATATAGAATATATGGCATATCAAGAAGAGAATGTGTGTTTCCTGGGTCTTTAACCAGGTTGTGGATAGTCCTGCTTTGCCAACAGCTGGTTTTTTTAGTCCCAATTATGCATATATATACACAGACATACATCCCAAGAACCTGATACATCACAAAAAAATGTACTGCAGACAAGTAATGCCCTAGCACAGTTAATAGCCTTTGAAAGTTTTAATGTGAACAATAGCATGTGTCTGTTCTGCAGATTTTTCATTAAAGTACATAGACCAATCTTGAAGAAAAAAAATATATTTGAGGAAGTAATAACCCAGAGGTTAAAAAAATATTGATTAGGAAAAAATGTTTTCTTCATAAAGGCAATGTTTCTGTTTTAGCAAAAAGAAGCTATTTAGTCTCCAGAAAAAAAAAGAAAACAAAGTATGTTCTTACAGCACACATTTCATTTGTTGTGAGCTTTGTTGAATAATGAGCATTCATCTTACAACCTTCTCTCACCTTACCTATCACACTAAAAGATTTAAAATTCTTCTGGAAAGTCTGTGCCATTTCATTTATTACATGGAAAAAAATTAAACATCAACTTTTTTTTTTTCCAATGTAACTACCTGCCCTTTGGTATCTAATACCTTTTTAGAAGATACATCCTGGTAAATTTAGTATGGATTACCACAGACTTATTCACTTCTAATGAGACATAGTTTCTCCTGATCTTTTTCATCTACCTTCAGAAAAGAAAGATAAAAAAATCCCAGAGCTTGTTTCTGTCAGAGTTCTTTCTTTGGTGTCAGGGAAACATGCTGGGGCTTTTCCTCCTCTGTCTTCTAAGTTTTCACCTTGATCTTGTAAAATATTACAAATAATCCAAATGCATATATCATTCTACTGTTTTCTAAATTCAAACTGAATAGTCAAATAGTCAAAGATAATGATAATGATTACTTGAGAATATATTTTTCCATCTTTGAGAAATGCATTCGGCTATACATTTCCAAATTTCAGGAGTGTGGTGGGGGACTTGTAGACTAAGGCAAATGCAAATTAAGATAGCTGAATCAAGGGCCTTCTGAGGACTTCAAAAGGCTTTGGAATAAGCCTCAGATTTTTAGGACATTTCATCATAGATATCAAAATACCTCACAACAATCAGTACATTTCATGACTTCTATTTCATTGAAGGGGAAAGTGATGTATAAACAGTGAAACACTTCTCTTCCTATTTAGTGACTCTGTGGCACATCCCAGGAGAACAGCCAGCTCCCATTTCCTATTCTGCCATCTCAATCAAATTTTCTCACAGAGATGGCCTTAGAAAATGATACTTAGGCTTATTACTCCAGCAATTCTGCTCCCCAAATGACTGAATTAACCCCAATGTCTGAATTAACATGTTATGTATCATTTGACAGAGGAGATCTGTATACTGATCCTCCAGAAGTAGAGCTAGATGTATTAACAAACCTCCAAAATCCCAGTGTGCTGTATCTGCCACCACCAACTCTCGTTGTGGCAGTTCACTTCCATCTTTTCCTATAACCCTTTGATCCTCCCCATCTCTTACTAATACCAGCTACTTCAAGGGTTAGACAGAATTCAAATAGGATCTTGTGTTGATTTAGAAGTGTGTTTTTTCAGCTAGAAATTGTATCTTCTCAACTATGTTCAAAAATAAGTAGTATGCTTGTTGTCATCACTATAATATAAATGGCTAATTATAATAAGGAGCTGGATGCCTATAAAATAAATAACAAGAATTATGAGTGCTCCTGTCCTGTTTCTTCTAAATCATACAACCTGCATTAAATGTTGGGGGCTGGACTGTCTGCATGATATTAAATAGTTAAAAGGACAGCCTGACACTTTGTCATGGAGAAGCATTCTTAATAGATGCTGCTTAACACATGTCATGAGAAAAGACACTTGTGATTGCCCATTAGATGAGCAACAGCAGTTAATTAATAAATTCTATTCTCAAGTGATTGACAAACAATGAAGCAACCAAAAAGAGCCAGGTTAATTTCTAGTCTGCTGGCAAGCAAGAGAAAAAAATCAGTATTTGCTTAATGAAAAATGGATATACTTGAAGCAAGACATCAAAGGTGGAAAAGCTGTCCTGTAGTGAAAACATAGTGCTGGGAATCAGGAGACAGACTGCCGTGGTCCAGCAGCTGCGACCTCAGAACTAGACTGGCCAGGAGTAGTGTGGTAAAAGAAATAGAGACGGGTCAATTGGTTTGCCTAAAAACAAAAGAACTTTAATGGATAAAATAATTATCGACAGAAGGCACACACAGTATGGGGTTAGCTCTAAAGGACTCGAAAATGGGGGAAAGACAACAATATATAGGGAATGATTTGAGGGCAGGGAACCAATCATGAACAAGAGCAAAGAACATTACCTTATATGCAACATACTAACAACCAACCAGGAACGGGAACTAGAAACATAACCATATGCAGAGTAACCTTATTAACATAACAATTCCTATAATCCTGTTCTTCTCACCCGAACTAAAAAGGTTTCTCCCACGGCTTTAAGTCAATGGTTGTCTCAGGTTGGCCAACTCCCATATCTCCCCCTTTCTATTCGATTAAAAATAATGAACGTAAAGACTTCCTAAAAACCTTCAACAAATAGCCTATTAAACATGGTAACCACATTAACACAATAACAACAACTACAATAACTAACAGTACATCTTCGACCACAGGCAAAAACTAGTCCAATAAATCCCAACTTTTAAATAGTCTATTTAACTAGTCATTACTGTCATTGACTTGTAGTTTCATGACTCTTTCTTTTAATATTTGGATGCTTTTGTGAATTGACTTGCTGTGGTCTTTCATATTTATGCAGCACATGCCCTCAAAGTCCTCGCAGCTGTGTCCTTGAGCTAGCAGCAGGAAGTCTATGATGGCCTTGTTTTGCAGGGTGGCCTGCTTGAAGCAACATTAGTTAGTAGCTTATTTAATGCTCTGGATGTAGCGTTGGCATGTTTATTCAGCTAATACCTAAGAGTGCCTAACATTTTTAAAGCTCTTGCTGCAGCACTCCAAGGGACTAATGCCAATTCTCTGTCTTAAGCTCTAAAAGTTAATTTTGTCTTTGTAATCTGCTTTAAATTGATGAACAATTTTTTTTTGTCTAATCTTTTTGTTACAAATCATTGTGAGTTTGGGTGTCAGTACAGTAAGCTTCCCTAAGCTATATGCTGCTCTTGATGTGTGATGAAATGGGGGGCTATGCTCTGTCTCCACAGTTGAGAAATGTTTCAGATGGTAATTGTAATGGGGAATCACTGGATCAAGACAGGATGGATGAGGTGTAATTATACCACATGCTTTCATTTTTGTAGATAGGATGATGGGGGAAATATCCCACCATATTTTTTGCTCATTTCTTATTTTTTGGATGTCAGTGCCACACTGTATTTTCTGTATTGCTTCTGTCTTATCAACATAATGAAATTTAACACAAAAATCTATTTTAACAGAACTCAAAACTCCTGATTTTTGGGGTTCTATTGGTGCATACAGTAGGTCCTAGGCTTAGTAATACCAGTTATTAACGGTGCATTGCAGAGATGCAATTTGCAGATGGCATGCTTAGTTAATGGCTACTCACTCATCCACTGGCAACTTTACTAAGTAGGTGGAAAAGGGGTTGTCTGGACTGGTTATTGATAGGCATAAGGGGTTTTTTTGTGTGACATTGTTTAGCATTATCTAAATGTTTTGCTTCGGCTGTGGGACTTCCTAGGTCTTAGTGAGGAACATGGTGTTGACTAGGATGGATATAGCAAGTAGGAGCCTTTTGCAGGTCATGTCTGATAGAGCGATCTGCGAACGAGCCTAAGAAACTTGCTAATACTAAGAATTTAGTAATAGAAGACCATTAGGGATTAAGGGTTACTATTTGTAGGTCATTGAGGTTTTGTTTTTCCTTTTGTGATCTATGGGGACGTTTTTGCTTGTCGACTTGGTGTTCTTGCAGTGGCTGTAGGTATGGCTTGACATTTTTAGTCAGAATCTACTGAGGTTTTTTATTTGTGGAAACACAAGTATATCTCTTCCCCCGAGTAATCATTGGAAATGGTCTCAAAATTTGACTTGTTTCTAGGCCTATCATTAAAATTGGGGTTTTTTCTTTTAATTGCGCTTGTATTGTGTTGGAAAAATGTCTGATAATTGGTGCATTTGGTTTTATAAGAGTTGTTTAGAAAGTTAAATATATATATAGCTTTAGTAAGGTTGTCTACGGTGGATAATATCTCTATTTCCCCTTTTTGTTGTTCAGGAGGTGCCTGAGAGATCTATGGGCTTTCTCGATAATTGATTGGCCTGTGGGGGAGTGTGGAATGCCTGTAGTGTGTTTGATTCTCTACAGCTTAAAAAATTGCTGTGTTTTCTGAGAAACATAGGTGGGTCTGTTATCTATTTTAATTTCTTGTGGGATGCCTAAAGTTGAAAAGGCCTGTAAAAAGTGTTTGATGGTATCTTTGGCTGTTTCTCCAACATGAGTGGAGGTAAAAATTGCTCCTGAGAAGGTGTCAATTGAAACATGTAAATATTTAAAATGGCCAAAAGATGTGTAGTGTGTAACATCACTCTGCTAAATTTGGAGACTGTGTAGCTCTTGAGGATTTACTCCTGCCCTGACAGATGGTAGGGCATACTTTTGACAATTGGGGCATATGGTGATAATTGCTTTGGATTGATCTTTGGTGATGTTAAACATGCATGTTAGTGTAGGAGCATTTTGATGGAAGAATGAGTGACTGAGTCATGCCTGTTTAAAGATGTTTGGAAGTGTGGTTAGTATAGTCATTGTAAGGGTGTCAGCTTGTCTGTTTCTTTCTGCTGGGAATCTTGGTAATGAGGTGTGTGAACATATGCGCATGACAAAATAAGGATGCTGTCTTTCAGAAAGAATGAGAATTAAATTTTTAAGTAAATATAACTGATCATTACTGACTTCAGAAATTAATTTTTAGCTCTTTTGACGATTCCCAAAATATAAATAGAATCAGTAATTAAATTAAAAGGATCTGTGAATTTAGACAAGGCTCTGACAACAGCTGCCAGTTCAACTATTTGTGGTGACCTCTCCATGGTCTCAATATCTGACTTCTAATTATGTGTTACCAGATCTTGTCATACTATAACTGATTTATGAGACCGTCTAGATCCATCTGTGAAGAGGGTAATTGCATTGAGAGGTATGTCACTTTTTAGCGGTTTGGGAATTAAGTTAAATGAGGAATGCAACAATTTGTGTTTAGGGTAGTGAATTGAAATTTCTCTGGTGAAATTTTCAAGTGCGATTTGTAAATGTTCTGATTGCTGTAATAACTATTCCAAATATAGAGTAGTTACTCGTAAAAATATCATTGAAAAACCTTTCCCTGAAAGGGAATTTAAGCATGACCTAGCTCTTATGACAAGCTGAGCCATCATTTCTGCGTTTGTCATTATACTTTTCCCCGGCTGTTGGGGTAGGAAAACCCATTCTAAAATCAACAAAGGATCAGGTGATTTAGAATTTCACTGAAAAATTAGAGCATGAAGTTGAGGTTCTTTCCCCAGAATAGCTAACAAAAATGGTAAATCAGGATTCATCTGATGGGCTTGCCGAGTTTGAATGGCTTGAGACACTTTGCCTAAGGCATTTTTTGCCTCATCAGTTAGATGTCTGGGTGAATTCAGCACTGGGTCTCCTTTCAGTAGGACAAACAGTGGGGCCAAATCTTCATTAGTAATTCTAAGCAGGGATCTAACCCAATTGATGGTTCCAAGTAGTTTTTGTAAGTCATGGAGTGTCTGTGGATTTTCATTCAGTTGTAGTGGTTGTGATCACATAGTCTGGGAAAGAATTTCAAATCTCAAGTACTTCTAAGGCGGCATTTGCTGTATTTTTTCCTCAGCAATAGTGAGCCCTGCCCATTGGACAGCTGTGCTGGTAGCTCTTGGTGCGATGTCTAGGGCTGAACTGGTTTTTGTAGCAATGAGGATGTCATCTATATAATGGTAGATGATGGTCTGTGGATGTTTCTTGTGGAATGGATCTAACACTTTAGCCACAAACCACTGGCAGATGGTTGGAGAATTCTTCATACTTTGTGGTAGCACGGTCTAGTAGTATTGCTGGAGTGGGGCTTCGTGAGAGTCCACTCCAGGGGCCATTTGGATCATGAGACGACTGTCATGTCTGCACTGGTGTTTACTAGCCTTGCTAATATAATTTTCTTATTGTTAAATTCTAAAGTGCAAGTTAATTGAGGTTTGCCTTGGCCTATTACTTGAGTCCCCATTACTAGGGATTTTGGCGTGCTGTCGATATTTTATTTAGGGAGGAAGATTGCTTGTGTGATTAGTAGTCCTTAGGGTATAAAACAAGGTGGATTAGGATATATAGCTAATACTGTAATCTCCTGTTGCGATATTACTGATAGTACCGATGGTAAAACAAAAAAAATCTCTCAGTCTTTGCCCTGTAGTTCCCCAACATTAACGGTTGCTGCAGTTGATCTTTAGGCTCAATCTGTCCAGTGGAGATGGAGTGTGCTGAGTAATCTGTCAACGTTACTGGTTTAGCGCTTGCCAAACCCAGCCTAGCACCTATAGGCAAGGCTGCTGGAAGTCCTAAACTGGTGCACTGAAGCTTTGGGCTACTTGCCCTTCTATAATGGTGGGCATTGATGGCTGGGTTATTTGTGTCCTCATGCGGGGCCATCCTATGCTCCACTGGAAGTTTCCTGGCGGTGGCCTGCTACAACTTCCCTGTTTTGTGTGGAATTGGTTAGTGCTTTGATAGTCTCTATTGCATCTACAGGTCCTAGGAGTGAGTTTCGCTCCTCGCTGGGGGTAGTCCTTTATGAAAGATCCCTTTTTGCTGCATCCAAAACAAGGCTTTGGGTTCTGTTACTGTTGCCTTTGAGAGATAACTTGCATTGTGGCTAAAGCTTCTGAAATTCCTTGTCCTACCACCTGTGTCTGTAAAGTGGCTGAGTGTTTTGGTGTTCCGAGGCAATTGCAAGCCTCAATCATTTGTGTCAAAGTAGGTTCTGGCTCAGGTGGTAAAGAATGTAGAACCCTTTTGCACTCTGGGTTGGCACTGGAGGCAGCTAGCTTTCTGAGTAGCTCTTCTTTGGCCCTTTCTAGAAAAATTTGTCTTTCGAGGGCAACTTTGAGTCTATCAATAAATTTCATGTAGGGCTTTGTCTGATGTCCACAGAGTCCAGGTTAGGGGTACTGCTATTGAGCATCTGCATAAGGGCCTTTCTAGCCACATCCTTGATATCATTTAGGACAGGTCTAGGGAGGTACACAGCTTGGTCATTGGGTTGGGTGTGTGCCCCTTCTCCTGTGAGGTGGTCTAAAGTTAAATTTGCCCATGCTTGGTCCTTAGCATAGTCCACTCTCCTTCCCAAAGGGTGTATTCTGTCGGGGATAACAGCATGGTCATTATGTACCCCATATCATGGGGTGTTAGGACATGTGCGATGAAAATAGTCCGAATTATGGTGCTGAAGTAAGGTGATCCCTTTGCATGCTCTCTAGCAGCCTTACACAGTTCTTTCACCTCCCCATAGGCCAATGGCTCCTATATTGGGTTTGCGTTTGTCCTCCTTCAATAGCGTACTGGAGCAACAATAAATTTGGAGATTACCTCCTAATCCCCCTCCTTTACTGCAGTCTTCCGAATCCTCTCCCATGGATCCTCGGTGTCACCAGATCTGGAAGGGCTGAGATTTTCCTTGGAGGAGGAGGAGGAAGAATAACCAGACACAAGCACAACTTTTTTATTATTGATGGAGTGATGGTAGTGGTGCTTGACCTCTGGTATGGGCCTCGGCGCAGACTACATGGGCACAACCATGTTGGTAGATGGTACTTCTGGAACCATGGTGGACGTGGTTCTAGTTCCCCCAGAAGGAGTGGGGCTTGAGGTGGAAGGGGTGTGGTCTGGAGAGGAAGTGGGGGAGTCGAGGGGAGGACTGACAACTTGATTAAGTGGCATGGCAAGATGGTAGTGGACGGTGTTAACACAAGGGCGGTTGATGTTAAAATGGCAGTTAGTTGGTACAGTAGAGAAGGAGGGACAAGGCAAAAGCGCAGGGATGGGTAGGACAGAGCAGGAGGGGTCCAAGATGGCGTGGCCATCGCCATCTTGAGCCCCGAGTGGAGGAGGGTGAGGGGGACACAGGGTAGCAGAGTAACTGGAATTACTAAAGCTTCATCCCCGTGTGGTGGCGTTTTCTACTCCGTATCCCACTCCAGGGCAGTCTGAGGGGTAAGAAGGAGGAGGACACGAAATGGCAGGAGTTGCAGTCTGCACGGGCTCCCGCATCTGTGACAGGCTCTGATTTTGTGTCCCACTCCCAGGGTTAGAGAGTTTGGAAACAGCCTCAGGTTGGGAGGTGATGTTAGAGCTGGGGTCATGGTGCTTTTTTTCTGTTTTCAACAGAAGGTGAAGGAGCATGCGTGGTGCCACGGAATCTCTTTTGGTTGCTAGGTCATAAAACTTTATCCCCATCGAGCCTCAGAAGTCTGCAGAATAGATATTGGTGCCCGCAGTGTTGGGGATATTACAGAAGACCCACTTCACGATGGCCTTTAACTCTCGTTTTCCAATCTTCTTCCCGTGAGCTGTTAACATGAACTTAAAACGTCCATATATGTCCCTCTCTACAGCGGACATTCCTGAACCTATCTTTGGGACTTTGGATTGGGATGATGGATTGGATTTAAAATAGGATGATGGGTAAATGTCTCCTGCTTTCCACTCACCTGCTCTCTGTTGCAGGTGTCCACAAGCAGACTCTCGCCAGTTGCTGAAACTCGCTGAAAATTGTCAGGCCTGACTTTGCTTCCAAAACTCCACCAGCGGAAAGGGATGGCCTACCAGTCGGCTTCCCCGCCAATCTGATCCCAACAGGCCCCTCAATATAAGGGTTCCTGGGTGCCATTTGTCATCGTCCGGCAGCTGCGGCCTCGGTACTGGAACGGCCAGGAGTATCGTGGCAAAAGAAATAGGGATGGGTCAATTGGGTTGCCTGAAAACAAAATAACTTTAATGGATAAAATAATAATCGACAGAAGGCGCACACAGTATGGGGTTAGCTGTAAAGGACCCAAATGGGGGAAACACAACAATATATAGGGAATGATTTGAGGGCAGGGAACCAATCATGAACAAGAGCAAAGAACATTACCTTATATGCAACATACTAACAACCAACCAGGAACGGGAACTAGAAACATAACCATATGCAGAGTAACCTTATTAACATAACAATTCCTATAATCCTGTTCTTCTCACCCGAACTAAAAAGGTTTCTCCCACGGCTTTAAGTCAATTTGTCTCAGGTTAGCCAACTCCAACAAAAGATATTTTCTTTTAACATTGCTTAAAATGCTTCAGTTTTTTCAATTGAAAAATGGGAATTTGGTCCTCATGGATGCTCCATGAACAAAACAGATAACAGTTTTCAAGCACTATGGGCATTTCCTAGCTTGTCAGTGAACACTGTGGAGAACACTGTTGCTGGTGACCTGTCACTATCACTACTGACAGCAATCCAGACAAAGATAAAACTGAGGCTACTTCTTATCACTATACTATAAAAATCTACTTAAATAGAGTGGAAAGGTGAGGAATGGCATTCTGCTGCTGCAATGCACATTTAGCGTGTGGTGGGTAGAGAGCCCTTTGATATCCAACTCAATACCACATAAAAGTGTTATTACCCACAAAATACCTCCTTGGGAGCTGAAGTATGAGAAGAATAGAAAAAAACTTATTTCAAATTCAAAAACAATGGCTTTTTGGAAGGATATCCTATTATTGCCATGTGGCAGCTGTACTTATCCATATCCATTGTTGAGAGTGATTATCTTATTAACATTTTTTACTATAACCACATGGTGTAAGAATGCTGTGTAGGAATTACACATAGCTGTTAAAAGCTATGTGGCCCATTTTATATGGAATAATCTTTTAAAACTTCTGGAGGTGAATTACTTCTTTACTAGGGACTTTAGCAGGACTGTTAAAATTCATTAGTTTTGTTTCCGTGTCAGAGGTTGGTGGATTGTACAGCATTTTTTTAAATCCACAGCCTTTGGATAACATAATTCAATAGCCTGACATCTGAATTTGCTGAAATATGCTAATACATTATCAGACAGAGGTCTCTGATGCTACCCCAGAAGGCTTTGTGCCTTTGCATGCTTCTTTGTGTTTCCTCCCTGGACATGAAAAATATCTGCATAATGCAAAACACACCTGACAGAACAACTATCTTCACATCATTTCAGGCACTTAAAATTGTAAATTCAGAAGAAGGTAATGCCTCAAGACAGTCTGTAGCAATCACCTTGGGAATAAAGATTCTCTTGCTGGTGCAACCTGTGACAAGAATATTGATGGAAATGTTTTGATAATTCAGTAATGACAAGGACTCCATTATGCCAGTTGATCTTAATGACCATGAACAACTATTCTATTAATGTCCCATCATAAGACAGATAATGTATAAGAATGACCTAAATCTAGACTGAAGTTCTAGAAGTTAGGATACTGGATTTTCAATTTCAAATTGTAGAAATGTTGATAAAATTATAAAATCCTAGGGTCAAGATTTGGGGTCCTACCTAATATCTCTTTTTTTTTAAGAACCGGTCTCACTTATAGACATCAGTTCTCAATACACAGGAAGGAAATAAAATTGCTAAAAACCAAAAAATCTTAATATGAACATGGAGATTAAATTTAAGATTGCTCTTGAAACTCTTGACCAAACAATATCCTAAGACTGCGCTAATTATGTGTCAGTTTTAAATTAGATCAAATCTGAGTGCTTTCTTTGATGAGAATGCTAATTACTCAAATTACATTTATGTTTGACAATGGAATGTGACTCTAACTGAAAAAAAAAGCTAATGCTGCTTTAAAAGGATGAAACTAAGGAATACCAGCTAGGAGGAGCATATAAATGGGAAGTGGGAACTCTTAAAAGAATAATAAGGACTCTACAATAAGACAACAGAACATAAAATCCTTGAGGAAAACATGCAACCATCCATTTTAGCAGAAGGCAGACAGCTTTTGGGTTTCATTGTCTCAAAAGATTTTGGATATACATAGTGTTAACTATCTAAAAGAGCATCATCAACAGCAGGTTTGTGAAGAGATATGAGTAGGAGAAGTCAGGGATGTGTCTTCTAACATCCCTAATTCCATGCCAGTAGATGGTAGGACAAGACAAGGAATCTTATCAAGGGAGTCCCTTGCAAGGGAGTGAAGCTCAGAGGTATATGCTCTCCCCAGACAGCATCGTATCACCACTGTGGAACACCAAGATAGATGGAACACTGCTCTATTTCTTTTGTATTCTTGATTTTTCTAGCAGTGAGCATAACTGCTCTTGAAATGACTTACCAGGAATGCAGGGAGTTTTATGTAGTTGGAAATGTTATATCAAGGTATGTTTTCTTTTTTAAAAAATGGTGAAAAGAAGAACTAATTCGGGTAAATCTCATGGCCCATGTTAGGGAGGAGCTCAGATTAAATAACAGCACTATTCCCATCTGGCTTCATAATCTACAGATCTATGACATTTTCTCATAGCATAATAAATTTTCAATTTCAGATTTGATCCTTCCCTACAAGATCCTTTTTTTACTCAACTATAAGTTTTTTAGTAGGATCCCTTACTACCTCTCCCTTTATAATAGCCTTTGTTTATCTTTAATAAATGGCTTTATGTTGTTTACTGTGCTTCACATTTTTTCATCGTCTTTATGTGTTCTACACAGCACAAGTAGGTCTCTTTCAGTAAAGACTGCCTGAGAGCAAAGACAAGGAAAGTAAGCAAAAGAAAGCAGATGGGGAGGGAGGGTCAGAGGAAGAAATAAAAGACTGAGGAGAATGTTATTCCTGAAGGATTTGAAAATAATTTACTGTAATTCAAGAAAGTTTTTAAATGTCAGGGAATAAAGATAAACTATTTTAAAGAACTTGTAATAATCTTTTTGATATTGTTACCACTCTCATTTTTATAAAAATAGCTGATCATTTAAACTTAGTTTAAATACACTGCAGTGGTGGAACAGTGTTAATGCATACTTCCATTTCTTACCTTGCCTTCTTGATGATATTGTAAATTACACAGGGGTTATCTTTAGTGCCAGCTGAAGGAGGCAGTTACTATGATGCCCATATGGTACTACTGTGTTTTAAATTTAGAACTGAATTTTTTTAATAGTCATTGTTCTGATACTTATTTCAGGAAGAAATGCTGTAAATAAATTTTAGACATGGATTAAGAAGAAAAAAGTAAGCAACTGCAAAACAATATAATGCTATCAAGTCAAACAGGATTGTTATTAAAATACGAAGTTCCTGAACATATTCAAGATTATAATTACGTAAACTATGGTATAAATTGAAAGTGTCTTACAGAAATAATTATTTGATTGCAGGGATAAAAAAAAAAGTCCTTGCAAGTTTATTTCTACAAACAAACAAACAAACAAACAGAAACGGGAAAATCTTTGAACTTCTATTGTACTGACAACATTATCTATGTTTTATACAGCATAGGGTTTTTAAACACTATTAACTTACAGACAACACCACCTTTTTTTTTCTTTTAACTGAAGAAGTGGGTGTGACAGTGGTAAGAGATAATCCAGCTGAACATTTTGTTGGATGAATCAGTCCTACCTGAAAGCTACTGAGAGCTCTTGGAGACTGAAAAACAGTAATATACCAAAGGATACTTGCTACTTGTTATGTTTCACAGTAGTCTCTGTTTCACTTTCACAGAGAGAAAGCATGTTAAAGCAACAGAAAAATTTTAACACTACTTGAACTCTGAATGTTGGTCAAGGTCCAAGTTCCAATACTAATTCTGATTTCTGTGGCAAAAAAATAAATCAGAAATTCCTGACAGACTTAAATTTTTCAAATTCAAACTGGCTGGTATGTCAGCATCCTGTTAGAAATGTCCTGCAGAATTCCCATCCACTGGAAGCTCTGCATTAAAATGGGCACTAAGAACATTAAAGACATTACAGTATGGCTAAAATATTTATTTAAATACTTATGAAGAGTGCTATTTTTGGTGAACCAAGTTAAAACTAAGCGATAAAGTACAGCCACCTATCACATGAGATAAATCTGAGCCAAAATGCTCTATCTCAAAGCATCTGTAATCTCACCAGACATCTCACATCTCTACCTCTAGTACAACTAATTTAACCCAGACTTCAGTTCTATGCACTGGCAGACAGAGTGAGAGTAGGTTTTAAGGTTAGGACAGAACGTTTACTTCCCTTAGGCAATGCTATATTTCCCACTTATGCTGAACTATGCTTAAGCTTTTTATCTCCAAAGGTTGACTGTTCTCAGGCCCAAATCTGAAGGATGCTGAGTACTTTGTGGGAGGGGCTGAAAGATTTTAAAACCTATTGGTGGATTGTTTCTACATGACTTTCAGCTCTTCTGGATGGTGGATGTGGATGGGGTGGCAGAATCAGATGCAAACATGTTAAATTTTTCTGACACAATAAAAACCTATAATCATGGCAAATTGAATTCATACTGTAAGTCTAAACAACAAAAGAATTAGTTTTGCACCATTCTGCCAGAAATAAGCAGCACAGTATAAGTAAATCACATTGTTTATACCACTTATTCTGTGTGCAATGAAAACAAGAACAGCTGTTCCTTGACGGCTCAGTTTGTGAAAAATGAGCAAATGCGCACCATTAGCTGTTATAATAGCAACATTTACAAGTTCTTCCATCCTTTCCCTTACATTCTATTTTTCTTGGCACTTAAAAATTCAGTTACTAATGTTCTTTCCAGTTAAAAAAGTGCCACAAAATACCTGTTGATGTAAAAAAAAANCCTGAAAGTAGGGTAAAAACTTCACTGGCAAAATTTCCTTTTACAAGATACACAGTTTCAAGTAACAGAAAATATAGCTTGTGCATTACATATCAAAGGGCAAATCCTGGCTCCATTGACAGCAATGATATATTTTTTCACTTGATCTGAACAGGACTAAGATTCAAGAAGGACCGAATGGCCCTATAATGAGCAGCATTCTGGGTAAGCCACACAGCTGTCAGCAAACACCTCTTACAGTCTCTTATTTAAGTTTATTGAGATTCATCTTGAAATCAGTTAAATTTCTTGCCAGCAAGATTCTTCTGAGGACCATACATGTCTGACACATGGGAATCTATTTCTCATTTCCAGAGTAAATGCACTGAAAATAGCTGATACTGATTTTACCTTTTATTTTAATAGTTCTTCTTCCTCTTCAGATCTCTTTTATTGCTAGACCGAAGTTGCTAAGCCCTTCTTTTTACCAGTTTTCTCCAAAAGATCAGACTCTAAAAGTGGTCCTTTGGTGCTTTCCAGTTTCAATCAATTTTTTTTTTAACAAAGGTGACTCCGAATTTACAATTACATCCAGGTGTGGTCTCAACAATATTTTGTACAATGCCAACCAAACATCTCTTTCTCTGTAGGTATCCCGTGGCTTATATGGCCTGGATGACATTTACACACTTCTTCACCATGGCACCTTGACAGTCCATAACAAACCATAAAAAAGATCCTTTATTTTATAATTTTCAAATCAAATTTATTCAGGATAGCTATTTTCATATGTTCTTGCACTGAAACTGTAACTTTGATAGCTCTCTCTCAGCCCTATGTACCACTTTCAGTGTGATTTTAAAGGACAGCTCTAGCTCTTCTCAGTCAAAATTCTGGCAATTAGTTTCTAGAGGTATAGCAATTTTCATAGCCAAGGTGATACTCTCTTACAATTAACTGTATGGCCCTAAGGTTTTGCAGTGTGATATTATAAGATTTCTCTTTTATTGCTAAAGGTAAACTGTACTGCACATTTTTTAATTCATGTCTTTGAACCCAAGGACACATAACACTGTAGCTCCACCTTAGATTTTAAATAGCTCCAAAGGCAAAACTCAAACTGTAAAAAGTTGTGCCTATTGCTTTTTAGCTTTAATTATGTTTTTGACACATAATGAAAGCCGCCTGTGTGCAAGCAAGACATTCAAGTCTTATTTTATGCTTTTAAAAATCAAGATGTAGCAGCTTCTAGAATTGTAGAAGACATTTAGGCTTCTGAAATCCTTCTCCTGACACTAGTGTGGGCCATTTCAATACTGATGATTAAGTAAAAAGTACAAAGAGGATCAAAGCTGCTACATGTAGGATCTAAGGGAAACTGGAGGATATAATGGCAACTGGAGCAACCGACCAGGTGCTACTCTGATGGATGACAATAAAAGGGCCTGGTCGGGGAGCACTGGCAGTGCTGTACACAACAGTGGCAGCAGGCAGACTGCCAATGGCTCTTGGCTTCAGCTACATCTGAACCCTCGCTGATCATGCACCAGCTCATCAAGCACTGCAGTGGCTACCTTCAGTCTCATTACAGCTGGGTGCACCATGGAGCTGGGAGATCATGCTGGTCTCCCTGAGAGAATCGAAGGATTTCAGCTTAAAAAAGCATCTCGCAGCTAAGGAGGGTGGAGAGGAAACTTGGCTGGGGTGTGCCGTTGGGCCCAGCCTTGCGTGTGCCCTCCGTTCTGTACGGCATCGCCACCACACATCAGCTGGGCTGAGGAAGAAAAAAGGAGGGCGGGGGTGAAGGAAACGCTTCCTTCCCGCCTAGAACTACATTTCCCAGAGTGCCTTCGCCTGGCCGGCTTCCTGCCCCTCACATGACAGCTGCCTGGCTGCGCCATGGCGGAAGCCGGGGAGAAGGTAGAGACTGTCACTGCACTGTGCCCGCAGCGCCGAGGAGCGGGGCTTAGAGCGGGACAGCGGAAGCGGACTGGGGCGGGGGCACTGGGAGTGGAGGGGCGGAGGGACAGTGGGACAGTGCCTGTGCCAGGGGGCAGAGGCCGGCAGCCAGCCCTTGCGGGGTGCGGGGCCGGCGGAGACAGCCTCGCTGCGCCGGGGCGGAGGAGGGAAGATGGAGGCAGCGGAACCTGGTTCTGGTCGGGAGGGTGGGTTTAGAAGTGCGTCTGACGCCGCTGTGGAGCCAAGAGCTCTCTCTCTACCGAGGGACATAGAAGACATGACCAAATTCATTTCAACAAGGGAATTTTTTTTCTGAGAAAAAACTTGAGGATTTTGGTGCTGTTCCCTTAATCGGGTGTTCTCCTAAAGCTCCCCGTCCCTAGGCTGCTCTTTCCTAAGATAAAAAATAAAATAGAGGAAAAAGTGCAGTTCCTGACCCTTTCAGGTACTTTCTGAATGCTTCTTTGCTGAGCCAGTATTTGAACAGACAGCTGAGCCGTGCAATATTTGTCAGTCATGAATGCCTAAAAGTGAGAGACTCTTAGAATTACTTCAAGGTAACCGGCCAAAGTTAGGGACTGGCATCTGGTTTCCACTTTCCCTGCTGACAGAGTTGTGTTGGGAGGGCTTGGCTTCCTTGGGGGAGACTTTTTTGCCCCAGGATTGGTGAGTTTTTAGCTGTGGCAGCCTTTGGAAAGATGAAACAAACTCGGACAAGTCTTCTCTAACAACACAATAGATTAAACTAGCCTGTGTTTTGCTCTCTTTGGACTATGATAGGGGAGTTACTTTACTAATTTCAGTTTATTTCCTATGGGTAGCATGCACATCTCTACTGAAAGGGCTGTGTGTGTGTTGTGCATGTGTTTCTGTAAGTTTTGTGTAAGTTTTGTGTCTTTTACCTTCTGTCAGGTTTATGTTATGGGCCTAAACACCTAGTGGGTTACATTTGATGTTTGTAAAACCAGGGGAAGGGAAAACGCTATACCCGTCATACTGGAAATCCCACTTAAGAACATTTTGAGAAGTTACATTGGATCTGTTAAGTGAGAGATTATAATAGTGAGAGATTACTTCACATTTTTATGGTTTCTTGATCTGTGTTCCCTTACTGCATTCTTAGGCTACTTAAGCAACAGTTTTTGTCAGCTGACTGAAGTGTACTGCTGATTTTCCCCTAGAGTCTGAGATTGCTAAAGACTGCTATTCCTACATGATTTTGGATTCTGGTTGTCTACAAATCCCTTTTTAGGGATTTCCTTTCCACAGTTACAAGGCTACTAAAAAGTGGAAGTGGAGGATAATCCTTTCAGTTCGTGCATTTGGAAGGAAGGCAAAGGAACCTAACAAAGCCCCAGGGCATCATAACTACAGTTTACTGTTCAAGTTTGCCTAAACAAGTGGCAAAACCCAGGGAAAAAGCTTTTCATAGTAAGTTGCTACCAAAGTGAGTTTGTAGGTAAGTATCAATTCTAAGCACCTTCAGCTAAGTTCTTGTCAGAGAACAAATACAATTTTTGCATTGCTTTCCTAAGCCAAGGCTCCCTCTGATTTTTTTCTATGTTATTTTCTGCGGTAAAACATAAAGACCATGAAGCATTTACCTGTATTTGTATGCCATTTATGAAATTTAGTATCTGAGATTGCAGTGCCTTGTGAATACAGTAGGGATACCAGGGTAGATGTCCTAAATAAAAACAGATTGATATTTTCTTAGTTCACATGGATTGATTATTGGAATCAACTTCTGGCATGCCCTGATTTTATATGTCAATATCCTCTAGGGATGCCTTTGCACATAACTTGCGGCTCACTTAAGTGGCTCAGGTGGGTGTGAAGACCAGCTGCTGTCTCAGTAAGTGAGCTGTTAACTCCACCCTGCGCATGTGTTGGTCTGACAGCAAGGTGTTAGATAGTGAGCTCATCCTGAAAGTAAGTTTCTGTTCCTAGACAGCCAAAACAATTGGAACCATGAGGGGCAGATGTCGTTGGTGTTAGCTGCTCTAGCAAAAATGTCACTTGCTGTAATTCCTTTGTTTGGGAGAGCTTTTTTTTTTTATTCCCCACACTATGTGAATTATACCAAAATACCATAACGGTAGTGCTATTAATTTTGATTTATTAAGGATTTGAGTAGGTAGCTCTTGGTATTCAGGAGAGAAAATCATGGGTTTTTATTAGGAATCTGATGATACTTTGCATTGGACTTTGTGTGTTGTTCTAGCTCATCCAATCAGCTGGCAAAATTACACCACAGTGTTTTAGTTTGGTTCTCACTTGGTTATTGTTAGGATGCACAAAGATTGTATGTAACAAAATTGTAATTTCCTGAAAAGTTACAGCAGCTTGTGATTAGAGACTGGGAGACTGACAGACAGACAGTTGGGCTTGCAAAGTTGAACCTAAACTTCATAGAATGCCAGGATTTTACTCCATCTTCCCTTGATTCCCATATACTTTTTACTTGCAATTTCCCAGTTCATGACACAAGTATAGACTACACTGATAACCCTTCTATGGGATGTGTATTTTAGAGGTGGGTCTATCTGTAGTGAGTAAAATGGAGGAAACGGATGTCAGTAATTGTGGTAACACCTTGCACGAAGCTTCCAGTAGCAAGTAGAAATGCTGCTTTGCTTCTTTCACATCTGCTGTGGTGGTCATTATGGGCATCAATGTGAGCCTCCACTAATGAAAAGGAAGCCTTTGCTTTTGGTGTACAAGTCACAATCAGTGCATTATATAAACATAGAAAATAAATAAATGTGAGAAACAAAAAATTACACTGGTTGTCAGTGCATTAAATTTTCTCCCTTTTCCATTTTTCTCTAAGCTGTTGGTAAGGGTGTAATTTTTTTTTTTTTTTTGTCTTGTCTGATGGAATTCTGTACCTATTAATCTTACTCTTCAAAGACTCCATAAGATTTGAAATGCTGCTTTCTCTCTTGCTTGTTCTTTGTTTATATCATATTTTATTGTTAAAATGCTTACATTCACTGCCAGTGTATTAGTTGTAATCCTTTATTGCTATTGATAAAGATAAATACGTTAAGTAAATCTTCGTTTTGCTGACTTCCTTGAGGAGGCATTGCATCAGCAGATTTTCTCAGTGGGCAGACGAGAGATGAGCAGGAGTTGACTTAAAAATATTTTTTCTAGGGTAGAAAGAATCATCTTGCCAGAGAGATGTTTTAAAGGTACAGTTGTTTTTCAAAGGCAGGAGAAAGCCATGTCTTGAATGAACATCAGATGGGAAGGAGAAAGTCATTGAATGCTGGATTTCTATGGAAAATGATTTGAAATGATTTAAGTTTAAAATAAGCCTATTAACAGCTGTATAGTTGAATAGTAAAGCTGGCTTGTGGACAACTTGAGAATGCTGTTCTGCCATGGAAGTCAAGATATGGGCAGTTTCTTTGCAAAATTTGCTACTGCTTCTGGAAGAGGGGAAGATAATCACAGGGACAGATTCTCTGATGCCCCAATCACTCTGCCTTTTAGGGTAAATGACAACAGAGTCCCTACTGCTCCTGAGTATCACTGTGACATTTGAATGCAAGTGCAAGCACAAATTGAGTATGAATGATAAGGATGGAAACTCTGAACTTTGAGTTGCTTTTTCTTTGTCTTTCATTTCTTAGCAAAGGTTTAGAAGTACTTCTTAAAGGGAAATACTGCTCAGTTATGTGTATACTTAGCTATTTACCCCTTTGTTTTTTGTGTCCTTTTCAGGAAACCAGGTCTTATGAGGAATCAACAGATGAATCTGAGGTAACCCTTCTTCAAATGTTTCACACTCAAATTTGTGTCAGTGTGGTCAGTGCTAGTTTTTTGTCAATATGGAGTGAAAAGTACTATTTCATTGGTTGTTTTTAGAAGTTTGGCCAGTATTATGTACCAAGGATTGTTAATCTGGGCTTAAATTATTAAAAAGAAGCTTTGAATTGCTATTAGAAGCTTCTTTATATTAAAAAAAAAAATCACCCTGTATTATAAAATGAAATATGTTGAGAGATAAAGTGAAGTGCATTTGTTTCTGTTTTGAAAAACAGAAATTTGTAAGTATAATTATATATGCAATAATACTACATTCAGGTAATTACTTTGTTGTTTTAATAGCTTCAGTCTCAATCATGTCCTGTAGACTCTCTGTTCTTGAGATAATGTTTTGTCAAAAATTGTCTCATTTTCTGGAGAGGTCTGCCTACACTGCTGTAGGTAATGGGAAAAGGGGCCTGGGGGTGAAGAGAGGAAGGAAGCTAGAGAGAGTTCAAGAGTTTGTCCCTGAACAGTAATGTTATAAATAAAGCTCTTAGGAAGATTTTGTTTTTTACCAAGGGACAAATCTCCATGCTTGAGATCTGGGTTTAAGCACTAAGCAGACAGAAATCCTAATTTCTATGACAGTGGATAGTGCAGAGACTAGTGGTGGATTCTGAAAAAATCTTTTTGCAGTGGATGGTGGCTTTGTTTCTTGTGAGATTTTTTTTTCTTTCTGCCATTGAGTGGTTGTCTTCAGTGGCACTGAATGGCAATACTGGTGAGAAGCAGGGATTTTTGGCCCTTTAACATTGCTCTGTGGAACAGCTGCCCGGGCCAGACTTTTTTTGTCCAGTGTGAAATGCTTTCATTCTGAATAGTGCTTTGTGATGTGGAGATAAACAATCACTGGGCAATGACTCAGTACAGTACTTAGTAGAATAGTAATCCTCTCAAGGCTTGACATTCACAGGATAGTGAACACAGATACTTACCTGCTGAGGTGATTTTTTTTTTCTTAAAGCTTATTGCAATGAAAAAATGGCACTTTTACTGGCCTTTCAAGATTTCGGCTTTAGCAAATCAGTATTTACAGCAGAATTAATCATAAATGGGTTGTCCAGTTGGTGGGGGTTTACTATTTTTTCCCTTAAGAAAAATAGGCATCATACATCTTTCACAAAATTTGAAGTCCTAAAATTTCAACTAGACCTATGTTAAAGTTGACATCTATTCTTAATGTTAATTTCACGTGCAGAGAGAAGTGAAAAGGAAATTTATGTATTGAGAATGTAGATATTGGATATAAAGAACAATTGTCATTCTAATGTCTGTGAAAATGCTTTGCATTAGCTGTCTTTGAGTATTAAGTCCAGTCTTTAGTATTTTGATCATCAATATGAGAAATGACTCCTCACTTTTAAAAATTTCAAAGGTTTAGTAAAACTTTAACAAAACACAACAAATGAGTGAATAAGGAAAAAGGATAGCGTGCTGGGAGTAGGTGACCTGGCAGCCACAAGCTGGTCTACAAAATGGCTGCTCCACGTTTTACACCCCTGGGGTTGCATTGGGCAACCCTGTCCACTCTTAAAGTCTGTCAGTCAACTCTTCTTTGCCATTTATTGGTGGAGATCACTTTCTTGCAACTTGATTAGATGTCAGGTGTTGTCATGCCGTGCCTCCTAGTAACAAGCCTTCTCTCCTCCCAAATGCTCCATGCAAGGGGCACAGCTACATGCCCTCCTTCCACGTGTCCCAACTACCAAGGCCATCCCTTGGCAACAGTATGGGGAGAGAAAGGGGACTATGGGGAGAACAGAGGATGTCTAAACAACAAATCACAATAACATAACTATACATCAATAAAACTTCTCTTAACATACACATAATAGTCATCCCTTAATTGCGAGAGCCAACTATTGCATTACCCATCTGTAATAATCAGAAAATAGTTAATGGAGTGAAACTGATTAGACTGTTTCTAAAGATTGTTCATATAAAACCAAAATGGTAAAAGCACAAAGTGTAAATGTTCTCAGTGCTTGCTTATGTTATTTGAAGTATGGTCAGAGCTAAGGTCAAACTGATGGCTTCACTCCTAGCTCTTGTGATCATAAAATTGTAATTCTTTTGAATTTCTTTTGAATGGCCTAGAGTTTGAATAATCAGGGATATGTTTTATGGTGGTGGTTCTAGAATCAGAGGCTCTGATTCTTGCAGCCTGTGTTTAGTTTTAGCCATTAAAAATATATTTATGGGACGGACTTCATAGACATCTTACTATAGTATTAAAAATTTTTACATATACAATTACAATTGCAATTAATTTAATTTAAATTCTTTGTATAAAATTGAATGTTGTTACTAATTATTCCAGAGGGTACATGACACGTATCCAGCTTAGATTATAGATGTGTTTTCTGTTATGGAAGAATGCAATATTAAAATTTCTGATTTTGAGTAAATTATGCCCCTGTCCGAATTGGATGTGTAAACAAAGTATGGATTTTTTTTCCTGATGTTTTTACCCTTCTGTGCCATTATTTTAGCAAAGAATCAAATATACATTAATTCTGTCTCATGCAGCAACTCTCTTACTATCATTCCTTTAGCATCTTCTAGGAAATAAGATTCTACTGCTGTTTTGCTACCTGCTTGGTTTGTTTTGAAGGACAGGCTCTTTAACAATTGCCAGTATGCTTATTTCTGTGGCAGCAGCTCTCTGGCCACAGAGAGCAGGCACAGACATTCCCAGACAATTTTCCTGGGGAAGGCTGTGAGAAGATCAGAGGAAAGAATGAGAAACAATTCTTATCTCTACTTGTTGCACCTGCTGTTGTGCACATGTGGAATGTGTCATGGAGATTTGTTTACCAAAGTGTGATTTCTTAATTGGACACTGGATGGTGTTTAGATGGATTGACCAATTAAGTCAAAGCTGTATTGGACTGGCTGTAAGGGTTACTGAGTTTCTTAATAAGTATAGTATAATATAGTATAAGATGATATAATAAACCAGTTGATCAGCCTTCTGCAGTCATGGAGTAAATGCTAATTATTCCCCGGCTGGGGGCCTGCAGCAACATATTTGCGCAGACTGGGTGGTCGAGCTTAAGAGTAGGCCTCAGATGTGGGAGTCTGCAAAAATTGACTGCCTTGAATGTATGTCATCTGAAAGCTCATTGATGTAAGTTTGATTCCAGCAATGGCTCCACAGGAAATTGAGTTCCTAAGGCTGCCCTTGTATAAAATACTTCTCAGCTCTTTAAGTCAGAATGTGTAAAATGCAAAGGTATCAATTAGCAGAGATGGTGCATTTGTTCAGATGTTAAGTAGACCTTTCTTTCAATATAGAGATAGCTGTAGTTACCAGTAAAATTTGTAGAACTTGTAGCACTTGTAGAAATGTTATTACATTTCTTTCCTGGTAACTACAGTACAGTTGGCATGCACTTACAGATCTTTCCTGGTAACTACAGTACAGTTGGCACTTTCCTGTCATGTTCTTATATCTGATTTGGAGTATTGCATGCTTTTTCTTTTCCTGTAGTCAGACTGAAATATATTATGCCATGCTACAGTGAGGAAGCTGTATATCTAATAGTCCTTTAATTCGTAGGGGAAAACCTCCTTATTTTGCAAAGTAATTTTACTCAGTCTTGGAACACAAGTATTTTCTTTTTGTATGTTTNTTCTGTGCCATTATTTTAGCAAAGAATCAAATATACATTAATTCTGTCTCATGCAGCAACTCTCTTACTATCATTCCTTTAGCATCTTCTAGGAAATAAGATTCTACTGCTGTTTTGCTACCTGCTTGGTTTGTTTTGAAGGACAGGCTCTTTAACAATTGCCAGTATGCTTATTTCTGTGGCAGCAGCTCTCTGGCCACAGAGAGCAGGCACAGACATTCCCAGACAATTTTCCTGGGGAAGGCTGTGAGAAGATCAGAGGAAAGAATGAGAAACAATTCTTATCTCTACTTGTTGCACCTGCTGTTGTGCACATGTGGAATGTGTCATGGAGATTTGTTTACCAAAGTGTGATTTCTTAATTGGACACTGGATGGTGTTTAGATGGATTGACCAATTAAGTCAAAGCTGTATTGGACTGGCTGTAAGGGTTACTGAGTTTCTTAATAAGTATAGTATAATATAGTATAAGATGATATAATAAACCAGTTGATCAGCCTTCTGCAGTCATGGAGTAAATGCTAATTATTCCCCGGCTGGGGGCCTGCAGCAACATATTTGCGCAGACTGGGTGGTCGAGCTTAAGAGTAGGCCTCAGATGTGGGAGTCTGCAAAAATTGACTGCCTTGAATGTATGTCATCTGAAAGCTCATTGATGTAAGTTTGATTCCAGCAATGGCTCCACAGGAAATTGAGTTCCTAAGGCTGCCCTTGTATAAAATACTTCTCAGCTCTTTAAGTCAGAATGTGTAAAATGCAAAGGTATCAATTAGCAGAGATGGTGCATTTGTTCAGATGTTAAGTAGACCTTTCTTTCAATATAGAGATAGCTGTAGTTACCAGTAAAATTTGTAGAACTTGTAGCACTTGTAGAAATGTTATTACATTTCTTTCCTGGTAACTACAGTACAGTTGGCATGCACTTACAGATCTTTCCTGGTAACTACAGTACAGTTGGCACTTTCCTGTCATGTTCTTATATCTGATTTGGAGTATTGCATGCTTTTTCTTTTCCTGTAGTCAGACTGAAATATATTATGCCATGCTACAGTGAGGAAGCTGTATATCTAATAGTCCTTTAATTCGTAGGGGAAAACCTCCTTATTTTGCAAAGTAATTTTACTCAGTCTTGGAACACAAGTATTTTCTTTTTGTATGTTTGGCTTTAGACATTTGGTTTTGTTGTTTTTTGATGGGTATTTGGTTTTTTGGGTTTTAATTTTTTTTCCTGAAGTGTATTTGCATTACTGATCCCAGCCTTGTCTAATCATCAAATATGCAGCCAGATTTGAGGGTGAATCTGAGCAGGTTTGTTTGGCTGAAAAGTCCTAGTTTCAATGTGGTTGCATTGGCTTATTTAATTTTATTTTATAGCACCTGAAGCTAAATGTTTGGACTGTCACATTTGATGAGATCTAAAAAGTAGATAGCAAAGTAATCAGACTATTGGCTATTTGGAAACTGTGGAAGAAAAAAAAAATCTCCAGAAATTATGTACAGCCTGAATCTGAATTTATTTTCAAATTATTTTTTTCTTCCTTGCAATGTATCTGTTGCTGTAAAATCTTAATTTTCTCAGTTGAGCTGTTTTCTGTCAGATAGTTATGTTTTGCCAGCTAATTAGCAAAGAATAAAAGGCTTAAAATTTTCTCATCCATTCTAATTTACTACAGGGGTTATGAGCAGATTGTGCTGATCCAGCATGTGACTTTTTTTACAGGAAGCACACTTTCAAGAACAAATGTCCCTGGAATTATAAATGAGTGCTATGTCCCAATAAAAGATCCTTGATTATGTAAGGCATGTCACTGTTTGTGGTTTTGTTTCTTTTTTTGACCCTGCACTACAGCAGAATTTTTTTGTTTTGCAATTGTTTGCTTGTTAAACTACAAAAAAAAAAGCCATGTGCGTGCAAATGTTCATGTTCTGCAAAGAGGTATTAGAATAGTATTTTTTTTAAACGTACACTGATATCTGTATTATTGCTTTTTTGTTAGATACATTAATGTGTTAGTCATCAGTATTGCATATATTTTCATTCTAGCACTTCTATTTTTTTATGTCCCCTTCTTAACATTTTTGCTGTTTTGATCACTGTTACCCTGTGAAAGGGACATGTTTGTTCATTTAGTTTCTTGATTAGTTATTTAAACGCTATATTAATAAATTCCATGAGAGTTTGTAGAGAGAAAGGTATTGTAGAAATTCCTTGTTAATCTAGTGCTCAAACAATTTCTGGTGGTTTAGAAATATCCCTCTCTGATACATTTTTACCACTGAAACTAGTAGTGGTTTTGTTCTTTAGGGTTTTGAAAACTGATCAGAGCAGGAACACAGCTAGGAAAAAATGTAAGCCTTAAAAAGAGGCAACTAAAAAGCCTTGATATTTTCTGTCTCTTTTCAGTGCACTCCAAGTTTTAGTCTTGTAGGTTGGGTCTGGATTAGGTCAAAGCAATTAAATCATTTCAAGTAAATAAAGCATCTGGTGAAAAAGGCTCCTTGTCATATTGTGTTTCCATCAAAACATTCTCTTAACATGGGGTGTGGAGCACTGGGCTGAAAGAGGTAAGCTGTTCTGTGGATAGTAGCACTTGAAGGGGCATCACCATTGCAAGAAAAATGGATGGTTGAAAAGTAGATGTGGCTACTGTACCTTAGTCTGAGTTGCCTTTTTTTGTCTACTGTTTGACCTTTTCCAAAGTAATTCTTTTAATCACACCACTTTTCCTTATTACTGAATAGTTGTACACTAGATTATTTTTAAAAATGTAAAATGGGAGAAAAATGTTCAAAAAATATATTCTGTTTCACATATCTGGGACATCTGAAGAGAGATTGCTTCCCTCAATGGCTTTAAATTAAATTGGCCTTTTGGGGAGAATGGAAGAAAAGTTACATAAATTCCAAGTACAAAGTTCTCCTTATTGATGAGGAAATGTATCATGCAAATAATTTATCAATTTGAGTCAGTAGGATGAGCATAGTAAATTATTTATTGAAGTTTAAATGGAATATTTTCCTACATTAATTTGAAAAACAAGTTTACAGTGACTAGTAACTAACATTATAATAAACATTATTAGAGGATTGACTTGCAGGAAAAAAATGGATTATTGCAATATTCTTTTAAGATGTTCTGGTTTTGAGTGAAAATTAAATACTTCATTTAATGAGCTATTAATATTAACCAGAAGTGCAGTGCCTGTTCTATCTATGTGTTGTGGAATACATAAAAAGTAAAAATGCTGCTGTGCTTCCTACATAAATTAAATACAATTGCAAAGCTACTTTGTTAGCAGAGTATGCAGATGTGGCTTTCCCAAAACATTAAATGTATTTCTCTCCATGGAATAACACTCCTGGCTGCAAAAAGAAAGTAATGGTGAAATTCAGCTCTTCCCCAGTGGTGGGTAGGTGAGCTTCAAAAACTGCTATTCCCAAAACTGCACTGTCAGCTTTTCACATGCAGTAGATCACAAGGTGGCAACCCGGTTGCTTGAGTAGTGTTCACAGGGGAAACAAATGTTTGCTCAAGTTCCTTAGTCAGCAAAAGGACAATAAAAGTAGAAATGCATAGCCTCATTGATATTTGAACTGAGTTTGGATTTTTCTGTGCTGGAATTGGATTTGGACATGGAAGATAAAACAGCCTATCCTATGCTGCCTCTGTATAGTACACTTGGTGTGGATGGACTTACCCTATGTTTTTGAACACTGAAGTGGATTTGGAAGTTTCAGGTGTTCTTTGTCATGCACAAAACTATCAGCAAAATAAATTGAGGTAGTTGAAATGAAACCAGATTGTATTATATGGATTTTCTACTACTATTTTTTTTTAACATACCCTTTATGAGGATTGGTCATGTGCAAGTATGTCATCTCTGTGTTACTTATGCTTCGAAACTTGGCTGGTGCCCAGCTCCTTCAAACCTGTAGGAGTAAATCTTCAATTGGTGTTGTGCAAATATAGTCTAATATTCTGTATGTCACAACAGTTTTGCAAAGAAATAAAATGCTCTCTGTTTTGTCTTTCATCTGTGTGTCATTTCATACTGTAAATGCAGCCCATTTTGAGACATATTCACAGGCAGCCATATCATCTTAATTCCATGCTCCTGGTGTATATCTGCATTTTCCCAGGGTATTAAATAAATCCCCGTGGAAAATGCATGGGGAGAACAGAAAGCTGCTGTGTGAAATTTTACCATCCTAATCCACATTTACCAATTTTAAAGCTAGATACTGGAAAAGCGTTGGTGATGTGCCTTATGAACAGTTGTAAAGGAATGAGATCAGAGGTTATTCATGTTTTTCACAGAACTAACATTACTGTATTTTCACCATAGAATTAGGGGAAAATATTTTTAGCAGCATAAGTCACAAACATGCTGTCATAGTTTGGAAATTTCAGTCTTCGTGCCTTTTGTTTTCTTGTGTACCAATAGTTGCAGAACTGAAATTAATTCTTGTACAAGCTGAAAACTTTAATGGGTTTCTAGGTTTTATTCACTATTACTGTACCTGCTTTTGAACCAGTGCATTCAAGATGAAATACTCTTTGCTATTCTCATTCTTAAACCAGTTTTTTTTTTTTTCTGCTTTGTTAAAATTTTCCTGTAGGAACAACTTTTTTATATGAAAGTAATGGAGGAAAAGAGGTTTGTCTTCTCTCAGTGAGTTTCCAGAGAGTCTGGTAAAGTGCTCAGGATTTAAATTCAGCACAGTAAATAGAACAACAGCTTGCAATAAAACTGTATTCCAGTTTTGGTGCTATCAAGCAGCCTGGTTAAAGGCCTTAGTCTGAGTTTTTCTTGGCATTCTGTTAATGTTAGAGATTTCATTGCATTGAGAGAAATTGAGTTAGGATCCTAATTCTGAAAATAGCATAGGTCGTCCCTTTATCACTGAGGTAGGAGCAGAAGACTGGAAACCATATCCTAGGGCTGGAGAAACGCTAATGATGAAGCTGCACTTCATAATAGTTACACAGCCTATTAGGATAATTGTCCTTGTTTGCTCTGTGGCACTTGATTCTTCAGTAGAAGTGGATATATCATCCAAAATAGTGGGGGATGGAGTGCTTTCTTCTGCTTGGTTCTGGATTTTTTTTCTTCTGAAAGAAGGCCGGGTAAGATCTAGAAATGGCCAATCAGGGAAGCTGTGTTTGCATCACTTTAGAACACAGAACATTTGTTTTTTCTTTTTAAAAAACAAATATGAGGACATCTACTTCAGGAGCTTTAGTAAATGAGTTTGAGGTGTGTGATGGATTGACGCTGGCCAAATGCCAGTGCACCTATGAAAATCATTTATTCATTTTCTTCAGCTATAGTTAAGCAGAGAAGGGAAAAAGAAAACTCATGTGGTGAGAGAAGGATGAGGAGAAAACACTTTAAGGGCAAAACAGGCTCAAAACTCTAAAAGGCATAAAGGAAAAAATTCATTAACAGAATTAAAAGAGGATAATGAGAACTAAAATAAACTTTTAGAACATCTTTCCCCCCATGCACTTCATGAATTACAGGGAAATAGTTTGTTGTATTATAGTCCTCACCACAGCTTGCAGACAAGCAAGCTCTGACGCTTGGAGCACCTCCTCCTCTCCCTCCCTCTTTTTCACCTACCTTAGCATTGTCATACTGTTTTCACGTCTTCACTTTTTCCTTTTCTCTGACTCAGGAGAGAATTGGTGTTTGTAGGTGTGGTGGGTTTTAGTGCTGGTTAAATACCAGTGCATTCACTAGAATATACTTACTTATTTCTTGTTCTGAGATAGGATTAGGAGGAAGGCAAAGTAGGCTCAAAACTTGAAAATGGTATAAAGAAAACTTTATTAACAGTAATGAAAAGAAAGAATAATAAGAATCAGAATAAAACTTTTAGAACACTTCTCCTCCCCCCTACAACCTTTTCTTTCTCACTAACAACATACAGAAACAATTTAGTCAGTTTATCACTTCTAGAATAGTCTTTCTTCAGTTCACTTAGGGAGAGAAGTTCCTCTTGTTAATTTATGGAGACTTTTCTACAAGAAAACAGTTCTCTCGTGGCTTTTAATTCCCACAAATAGCAGCCGCCTGGAAATCTGCAATTGTGAAGTCCCTCCCATATTTCACAGCTTTCCCCACAACTTCGTTTATGGGCCATGTCAACTTATGAGGTACTATTTTAAGGATGGGCTGTTCAAGTGCAAAGGTTCTCTTTATCTGTCTTTGAGATCATCTTCATCTCTGAGAACAGACGTCTTCTTCTTCTTTCCCTGGGGCAGAGAGTCTTCATCACTTTTTTCTCTGTCTCCTTTCAAACTTGTCAGGGGATCACAGCTACTTCTACATTTGCTTACTTTAGCATAGAGGCCTTTGCTCATATCTACAATTTGAGCACTTAATCTCCCGATACTTTCAATGAGTTACAGGAAAAAAAGACTCTGATGTATCAATTACATTCTTCTCTGTAGCTTTACAAGAGGATTTCAGCCTCAAGATCAAGGCATTTTTTCATCCCTCCCATCTGGGACTTGACTCTTTCTTCACTGACATTGGTGTCTTCATATTGTTCTTCTGTGTGTTCTCACTCTGTCCTTTTTTCTCACTTGAGGGAGGATTGAAGGTCTGCAAGTCTTACCTGTGCACTGAAAGAGCTAATATCTTGCCTGGGGCCTGCAGATGGTCACGTGACCCTGGCCAGGCATGGTGGCTTGCGGCCGGAGCTGCAGCTGGGCTGGGCTGGGGGGAGCGGCTAGGATCTCAGCAGCCAGGCCAGGGCTCAGCTGCAGCATGCCAGGGGCCGATGGCCTCCCCTCCCCCTGCCCAGCAGCTGATGGGGCGAGGCCCCATGACAGAGCCCACCCAGCGCAGCCCAGCCGAGATGGGGGCCAGGCCGGCCTTGTTACCTGCTCAGGGCTGGAAGCAAAAGATAACTTCTTGGGATTTTTTCATCTTTAACATGTGTATTCACAGAGGCATGTCTGGCCTTCTCAGTGGTTTAACAGATTGTCAATTCTTAAAACTAATTACTGATTGTTTTTTCGTCAGACACAGAGGAAACTTCTAGCAGCTTCTCTTAGAAGGTCACTTCTGTGAATGCCTCCAATGCAAAACCAGCACAGTAGATTAATTTGTTCTCAAGTTCTATCAATTGAAACAGTTTATGTAGAGCGCTGAAAGATTAATCTTGTCCAGGCTCTACAGCCAGGGAATTGCTCACCATGCCTCTCTCTCAGTTAGTCGTGTGGTCTCCACCAGCACTGTGCAAGCTGTGCCGACTGGTGGCTCCACTTTGCACCTTTTCTTCATTCAGGACACCAAAAAAAGAAGCGCTGCTGCTGCTGCTTTTGTCTTTCTGTCTGCAGCATGGCTGGTTAAAAGTGTCCAAGTAAATAAAGTCCATTACAAGCCATGCTGAGAGCGCTGCAGCCATGCTGGGATCCAGCAGCCCCCTCCAGCAAAGGGGCCCCAGCTGGCCCCCTCCTCCTCTGTACAGAGCAGTGAGCAAGAGAGCTTCCCACCATTTTTTTCATTCTTGAATGTGTTACCATAGAGGCGTTTCCTGCTTTTCTAATTGGCTTAGCAGTGTGCCAGTTTTCCAAGCTAGCCAGTGATTGGTTTTGCCAGGAATGGAGGAAGCCTCTAGCAGCTCCTCACAGAGAATCAGTTCCACAGCTGGCTTTTTCCCTCTTCACCAAAAATCAATTATTGCAAAACCAGCACAAGGTGCTATCTCTTTAAGGACCAAATTAGATTCTAAATTATATTTTATGTGTTTCTTGGTTGTACAGAGTACCAATCTTCTAGAGGTTTTGCAGCAATGAAAATAAAATATTTTAAATATTTATTGTGAATTTCCAGCTATTTTTGCAGAAATAATGATTATTTAAATTATTTCTTAACTATAACATGAGTTCCAGTTGGTGTGAGAAGAAGCAGGATTTGGGCTAGGGTTTTTTCCTGACTTCCATGTCAGAATGGCAGGCAATAGGTTTTCTTGTGTGCAGTTTCTTTCAAAAGTGGCAGCATCAGAGGCAAACACCAAAGAAGCCTGATGTTGCAATGGAAGAACTTTGAGTAAATAGCTGCCTCCTTTACAATGATAGTGTTACATCCTCATTGCCCACCTCAGTAATTTGCATTTTTGACAATTTTGACTTCTAAAACTTTCCAAAGACAAACCTTTATCCTACCCCCATTCTGACCAGAACTGGTCATCATCTTCAAATAAATTTTTCCAAGTGATGCCGAGGAAAAATAAGGCTCTACTGGTATGCGCACATAATGCAGTTAATAGTGGGTCAGATTACTTGAAGTTGAACATGTTTGCTTTAAGGGTAGAAGGAAGCAGACAAATGTCCAGAAATATTCCTGGGTTCTTTCTGATATCAAATAGATAATGCACCAATTTAATGTGTAGGGTTCAAAACTTGTACCCCTCATCTTTAAAGTACAAGTTATATTCTGTTGCCTGCAGTCATAAGGCAATAGTAGGATTTATAAAGACTGACTGTTTTGTGACTGTGAAATAGGAATATAACAAGGGAGAAGGGGAGAAGGCAAATTTACCTCATCACAGGTATAACCCAGTTGTTATTGTACTTAAAGTTGTGAGCAGGGTAAGCATTTAGTAGGTAAAGATCAGGAGTTTTCATTCATCTTCGTGTTCTCAAAAAACAAACAAAATAACCTATTCATTGGTTTTACCGGATAGTACAGGGACTTTGACATGGTCTGGGGTGGAAGTCAAAGGGATCTCCCAACTGTGTTGTGACATGATGATGTTACTTCCTTAAATTCATCAACAGATGTTAGCAATTTGTTACAGCTTGCTGCTTAATATTTTCTACTTTTATTAACCCTCTTGCATGTGTTAAGTCATGTGTTGCTACCATGTGATATTTTCACTTGCAGTAGGTTTTTTTGCTAGATATTTTTATTCATTTGCCGTATTCCCTTGTATTGCGAATGAGCAGTGTGTTCATTTGCATATGTCAACCCTGAATTAGTAAATAAAATTCCTTTTTCCTTCCATGTATTATAAGAACATCTGTGCTTTTAAGATATGGAAAGAGGTCATGGAAATACAGGATGGTAATTGTCTGAATTGCCAAATCCATTTACTCAGTGGTCAGTCTTGATCTCTGTCCTCTGAATGTCTCTGAGCTGGTGTGGGTGTGCTACTGGGATGGGAGCTGTGGCCTGCCTTTTCCGAGAACCACCTATAGTATATTTGGTGAGCTGTTCATGCTGGATTCTGGTGTCCTGTGAGCAGCTGTTTCATGTCAGGCTATAAGCAGTCATTAAAAACCCTGTATAGGAAAGCTATGCCATGAGGGTTGCCTGGCTGGAAGTGAGCTTCCGACTGAGGACATGGTAGTTTTGGAGAGGAAGAAGATGGGGTTCGGGGCAGGCACACTGAAAAGTTTTGAAATTGGACTCGTAGTCTAGGCTGAGAGGGCTTGATAAAGTGTTTGAGGGAAGTTAGGGTATCAGCAAAGGTCCATCTGAGGGTTACAAGGGGATGGAGCAGAGGAGATTTGTAAGAGGAGGGCTTGGGGATGACTTGTGAGCCTTCAGGACTCTGCAGTCTTAAAAGTGGAGGTTAAGTGTTAGGGTGGGAGTCAGGCCCTTTATGTGTTTTGGATAATTGGATTATAGGCGGGTTTGACTGGTATTATGAAGGCAGTCCTTCAATCCTTTAACCTTCATAATACTGTGGTGGGGCAGAGTCACTGTTTTCCTTTTCCATTTGTGTCCCAAAACTGAGAGTAACCCTGTCAGCAGACCTAGTCCTACAAAGCTGTAGTAGAGATTTGCTCTGCCTGCATCTTGCCTTGTTGTCCAAATCAGCAAAGTTGAAGAATTTGCTCATTGTCCTTGCTGACCAAGGATGTCTAAACTGAAGCATTATTTCCAGGGTGAAGAAACTGTATGGTTTGTCAAGCTTAATTACTGCCATTAGATACAAGAAAAGTATGTTAAGTCTTAGTTTTTTAGCATACAGCTATTAGAAAATGTTTTGGTGTGAAATACGGTAAAGAAGGAAGTGAGAAATTATGCACATGGATATTGCAGGGTGATACTGAGAATATAGAGGCTTCTGTCTGATTATCTGGATTACCAGATTGTCTGAGGCACATTTAGCCTAAATATAATGTGTTTCCTAGAGCAAACTAGAGATGACAGATAAGTGAACCTGTTTGTCTGAGGAACTTGGTGTTAGATATTTTCCCTGTAGATTTTGGGGAATGGGGTTCAGCAAGTGTAAAATCAGGTTCATCTGTAAATCCGTATCTCTTTACCTTGAATGAATGGAGATTAGTTGGGTCCTAACAAAGGTCTGAGAGCTGAACTGGAAAGGATAAAGGCTTAAAAATAGTAATAATTTCTTTATTGGGCCAAAGGAGGCATTATGACCCATTTGGTACATTTCCCAGATAGAGAAATGCTGTGAAGGTTTAAATAAAAAGCTTTATCTGTATCTTTTGTTGGGTAGTACTTGTCTTGTCGTGGAAATCTTGTGGCAGTTAACCTTACGTTTGTAAGGTTTTTGTTGGGCTCCCTTGTCCAAAGTAAGGTTTGCACAGCCATCCTAGGTGCAATCCTGCCCTTCCAAGCAATTCTGGTGATAAAAAGGGTTTACAGACAGCCAGGGGGTCAGATGGTGGTGTAAAACCCCACTGATGATGTGCCTTTCCTAGCAGTCTGGCTAGAAGTCATCCATTCTGCTTCTCAGCCACACACCCGGCACTTGGCTAAGTACTCTTTGCTCCCATGTCAAATAGGGGATTTATAGATGAAAGATCATTTCCAGCCAGCCTCACAGGCCCTCAAAACTAAAGCTGAGACAATCAGTCAATGCCCTGATTAAGACATTATTTCTATTAAAAAAATTAGGAGTTGGAGATGGTTATACCTTGGATCAAGTCAAGATGTCAAAACCAAGAAAAGTAATAAATGATGTTGGCAACTGTGTTCTGCTGGGTATTTTGCTGCACTTTGAGCTTCTGCACATATACAAGAGAAATGAGTAACTATCCCCGGAGACTTCATTTTGGGGCTTGAGGTCTTTTGGTTTCTTTTTATTTTTATATTTGTCATTGAATTTCTATAAGAAGTGAAGATGCCCCCAGCAGAGCACTAAGGATCTGTTTTTTCATTTTGGCATAACTTAAAATGTTCTATGAAGTTTTATTTTAATTCAAAAATCATTTGAGTTGGTTTCTTTGGTTCTACTGGAGATTTTTATATTGTGTGTAAACTAGTAATTCTGGAGCTCTAACTAGTTGGTTTAATTTTTTTCTACTGTGTGATAGTGATGACTATTTAAATAAATAAAAGTGCTGATATGGTTTCTGAAGGCCTGACCGATATTAAATGTCAAGAAAAGTTACTCTCACAAATCGCCAAGTAGTAGTCTCTTCTCATCTTTTTGCAGGAGTATTGGGGTTGCTCTTTCTGCAGCAGAATGAGGTTTTTTGGTTCGGTTTTGGTTTTTGGTTTTTTTAATGAGATTTTATAATGTGTCCTAGACAGTAAGTATTCAGACACACAGAGGCAGAGCACTTTGAATGACCCAGTAAGCTAGGGAGTGTTGGGATTTAGGAACGGTACTCCTCACTGTAGTGCTCCCACTGAGACTCTACAAGCGCATGCTTCTTGCTTGTTCCTCTCCTCCCCTTCCCCTTCGGTGGGCTGGAGAGGAGAGTAGGAGGCACAAAACGGAAAGATGATGGGTTGAGATAAGAACAATTTACTGGAAACAGCAATGAGATAAGAAAATAACCAGTAATAACGATAGTACTAATAACTAAAGTGTACAAAAGAGAGAGAGAGTGATTCATATGCAAAAATACTCACCCATACTCACTTGCTACTCTGGGTTGGATGGAACCAGCATTACCCAACCCGTCCTCTGATCAACGAGAAGAAACCCCTTCTCCTCGGAAGGGTCCCCTTCCCTCCCCACATCTGGCAATGGCATGAGGTGGTGTAGGATAGCCTCTGTGTCCTAGCCATGCCTCCCCTGGCTACTGCAAAAACTAACCCTGTCCTGGCTGGGAGGAAATGATTCACCATTTTTCTTACAATCTCTGAAATCACTGAAATTAAAAAAATTTTACATGCTTGAAAGAAAGCATGTAAAAAAAGAAAATTAACTGTAGGGTTTTTGTTTATTTTGTCTTCTTTTTTTTCCAGACATAGCCTTTTAAGAAGGCCTATGACACTAGGGCCTTGATGGAGTAGGGTGTGTGTCCTTTTTTGAAATTGCTTCAGTGATGGACTTCAGCTATCTTTGTATTGGAGTTTAAATGCTTTGCAGAATCAAAACTTGCAGGCATAAACAAAGCTGGAATGGACATTTAGAGTAATTCCAATTCTATCTGGGACTGGACAGAAGATGTGCAGCAATGGGGAAGGACACTTGCCTTATAATGTATGCAACATTTATTTCCATAAAGGCTTTGAAAAACTTTGAGGGCAAATTGAGTGGGAAGGATGACACTTTTGCTGTCAGTACCTGTAACATAATTAGAGTATCTGTAATCAATAGAGCATGTAGTTCATGTGACAGACTGTCCTGTGGGCAGATGCTCTGCTGCAGGAGCAAATGTGGGCTAATGGAATAACTCTGGGAACTGCCCACAGGTTCCTTCTGGAAATTTTCTTCACAATGACTGATTTCAGATTTTTTTTCTTTTTTCCTACTCATGGTTCTAGCACAGCAGTTCCTGTAGGCAAAGCTAGGAAAGATGGGGCAGAATATCTGAGGAAGGCTGTGAACCTGAGTTCAGAAAGGCTGGTGAGAATCCCTTGCAGTGGCACTGGCCTTTTTGGAGCTTGTTGCACATTTGTAGCTCTTGTTGGTTTTGTAAATCTGTTCCAGAAGAAGAGTTGGTATTGTATAGGTGCTGGGTGAATGAGAAGGAATTTGTTTTCAGTTCAGGAGTGTTCAGAAATGATAACTGGAAGAGCTCTCAGTAGGAAGGAGTTTGTATTGGTCTTAGGGGCTAATTAGAGTATTTCATTCAGTTGGAAATATGTTTTCAATGGGAAATGTTTATGGATGCCTGTTCTTTACAGCATATTTTAGCAATATGACTGCTAGCTTTAGCTTTAAAAGGCAAGTGGAAAATCAAATGGAGTATGAGTTTCAAGTTAGCATTCCTGTTGTTGAAAAATGGTCATTATTTATTTTAAACATCACAAAGGTACCTTCCTCCTTACAGCTCTGTGGGTCTCCTTGCTTTTCAGAATTTAAGGCTGCCATGTGTGCTTTACAAAATGTGCTTTACACATTTTGTGCAGTAAATATTTTTCTCTTAAAACATTTGTCAAGAATGTCAAAATTTAGTATTGTTATTTCAGATAATTTTAGGCATTAAATATTGAAGTAGTATTAAGTGGTGGTACAAAAAGCAATGTTACAAAATTTATTTTCAAATTTTTAGAATCCTCTAGGAGGGTTATTTAAAAGTGTCATATAGTTTGTAAAAATACATGTAAGTTCACCAATTGATTTTTTTATTTTTTTTTCCCTTAAAAAAGGAAAGATGTGAGTTCTCTTGTATGGGGTAAATTTCACTCTGTTTGTATCTTAGCTTTGCTGCAAGTCAGGACTTGTACTATTCCTCTAGGTTGTCATAGAAACACAGCTAACTGACATCTCAAGTCAAGCTGCTCATGGTTTAATTTGTGGGTTTTCAAGATTATTAAAATTTAACAAAAATTATTGATTTGCTTTTATTAACGCTGGCTTGTGTTTACTTTAGAAGTTCAAACTGCATAAAAGCTTTTCCTGGTAGAAAAATACCTTTAAAATTATTAAACCCTGATACTCTAAATAAGAGATCATCAAATGCCTTTAATATATCAGAGTCTGAAGCAGTAATCTTGAATTTTTGAAAATGACTTTTTATTTCATTTTGTTTACAGTAAAGTGCCCCAACCTCATTTCAATTCACCTTTTAGCTTGACTTTTATTTAACATAGAAGATACCTGTCAAGAAAGCGTGAAATAGGTACATCATCATGCCTAATATTTGGGAGTTTTCATTTTATTTACTTACTTTGAAGCCTGGCAGAACACTTTGGTGCACTGACTTTTGAAAGTATATATTTTTTGTATATGCATGTGCAGAAAAAATTACTTAGTTTTCACTCATAAATAAGGCAAAACTTATTTACAGTAACTTTATCTAATGGTCCATGGATGAATGATTTTATGCAAACTACTCCAGAGACTAGAATTAACTTTTCATGTTGGTTGCACATTGGATGTCCTGGCCCCAGCAACATGTGGGATCTTATAAAAACTAGATGACTGGAGTTCAGTTTTTACTTTTATGAATGCATTCAATGATTGCCCATGCATTTCAAGTGTAATCTTTTTAAGCAATGTATAAAATGCAGTAATGTATTAATTGTTATAAAATGGACGCATACTTTCTTACACTCTCCTTCCATCAAATGTGTGCTTTTTACTTTGACTTTACCTCCTCCCTCTACCTGACAATCTGTAGGCATGAGGAATTTGACTGATTTATATACAGACCTGTAATTTGACATTGTCATTCTGTCTAGTAACAACTTTGTTCAGTGTTAGATTTACTGAATAAAATTGTTTCTTAGTGGACATTTTGACATCCTACTTCATACTCCTACGTCATGCACTGCTGACATCCCTGTATTAATCTCATTTTTATACTGTCATAAAACTCTCACATAACATTTTAAAACAGACTCTCTTTGCAGCATATTTCTATAAGCATGGGACTAGATATTGGGTGTTTCCATAGGTATATATGGCTTTTTTGTGTTTTGTATGAGGTTATGTACATGTTACCATATATGATGGTAGCACACATAGTAAATGGCCGTACTATTTAATTTGGGAAAGACTGACTTTAGTACTGCAAAAGCAATTTAAACAAAATGCAGTTTATTAACCTGTTAACATGTCTCTCTTCCAAATTTATTTTTTGCATCATGTCTACAAGAAAGTGTTGCACAAATACAGTTCTGCTGTAGGCTGACACTGTGCATTTTACGAATTGGAAGGCAGTGGTTGGTTGGGAAGTCAAGGCGCTCCTTTAACTAGAGCACTGCACTGGTACATTCTGGTTGCTTAAGAATGAAAGATATGTTTTATGTGGAAAACATACTCGGTGTTGATATATTCATTACAGTCAATAGCAAGTGTAGGAGAATATTATTGCAGGTATACTGTTTCCCAGTGAGGACCAAGGGATATATAAGGGTTTGTGTATGTCTGTGCATGTGTGAGATTAACTGAGACTTACTGAAGCCTGTGGAATCTCTCTGGCATTGTACTTCTGTAGACCATCTGTTACAAATAGATGCCTATGACCAAAGAGGTTTTTGCAACTAGGATTTTCTTTTCCTAAGAGATAAGCATATTGAGTCTTCTTTGAGCAACAAAGGTCCTGGCTTTTTTATTTTGTTTGGGGTTGTTTGTTTTGTTTTGTTTTGTTTTTAGCTTGGTTTCCTTTCTCTTCACTCTTTGTCCCATGATCTTTCCTTGCATTTAAGTAGTGATTGGGTGATAATACCTAACATGCTTGAAATGAGAGGAACGCTTCAGTATTTACCAGAAAAAGATCCTAACATGCAGAAGATAAAGGTGATTCATGGGAATATAAAGTGTCCAGATCCTCTTCCCAGAAAACATATTTATAGTACTTTTTTTTACCATAAGCCCACTGGTGGATTTTATACAATTAACTTATTCTAGTGGATTCTTCTTATTTTTGTCCACAGCATTTTGCCTCTATCCTTCCTACAGAGGTGCAGCATCTTGTAAAGGTCGTGAAGTTTCTTGTAACATGCATGCTTCAGCTTTCAGTTCGTTGTGGCTACAGTAGCACACTTTATTTTATCATCATTCATTATCATATCCATCCTTTTTGTATTTTACTTCTAAATTGCAAATGACTAACTTTAGGTAACAAAGTACACATGCACATCTTTTCCTGCTTTTTAGATATCAAGTGCCTCCTACAGCTAAATTGACATGCTGCTATACAGACTTTGCACTCAGAACTTTGGAGTAAAAAGAAAAACCAGTAACAAAAAAACACAGCCCAAACCCCTTCAGATGATTAAACTGTGAAAGTTTGGCTTTTGATTGTAATGGCTGTTGTGAAGAGATCGCAGTGATCCATCTTCGCCTGTTGCTGTGTGATAGTTTTGGGATATCTTTTAATTTGTTTTTATCTAAAATAAACTTCTAAGTATTTTTGTTGTTTTTTCTCTCTTGCTCCCTTTTCCTTACACTCCTAAAAATTTAGGAAGATGAGAGTGAAGAAGAACCTAAGCTCAAGTATGAACGGCTTTCTAATGGAGTGACTGAAATTCTCCAGAAGGATGCAGCCAGCTGCATGACAGTGCATGAAAAGGTATTATGTGACTTTGTGGCTGAGACAGCACTTTTGCTGGGTTTTATATATTTATCTGTGCTTATAATGCAGTATATTTCTGTGTAGAAATGATGCTGAATCTAGAGTTGCACTGCAAGGCAACACTAACATAAACAAAATTCACCATTAACCTGTATTGAGAAATCCACATTTTCTCAATGATAAAACAAGTAGCTCACATGGTTCAATTAACAGCAGATCTCTCAGAATCAATTCCCTTTTTGTTTGCATCAAGCATTTTTTCGGTGGGAAACACATTTTCTCAATGAGGAAATGAGGTGAGAATTCAAGATGCAGTGATTTGTTAGATGAGATGTTTACATAAGCTACTAGAAAAATGCACACTGAGATTTAATTATGAACAGTATTAAGAACTGCAATCAGAATACAGTCCTAACTTTTCTTTATTCAGAAAGGAAGTTGGTATATACTGTGCTTATTTGTACAGCTGTGTCAGTAAAGACCAACTTGATCATGCCAGGAGCTTAGCATATATTTAGCTGTGGAAGACATGTTAATACAGTGTAGAAGAAAGTAATTACTGTATTTTTTGTTTGCTTAGGCTTTACTTTTGGGAGATGTCATACTAACACTTCCCTGTCCCCCTTCCCTGATTCAGTATGTTAAAAACAAAGAGAGAAACTGCACATGCTAGAGATTTTTATGTACCAAAGGGATGATAAGGATAAAGTAATAGACATGCAAAGTAAAGAAATTTTAAAAATAATTTATTTTGTTCTTAAAAGGAATAAACTTCATATGCTTCTTTAGTGACTTAAACAATTGCTTTTGTGTTTTATGAGTTTTCTTCTTTTTTATACATACTGAAAAACATTTTAGACTATTGAGGCATTCTGAAGTGCATCTGAAAGTGTGAGTTAATGATTTGTCAACTACTAGTATGGAAAACATAGTAGCTATTTTCTGAATGTATAATTTTTCATAGCCAGTAGTATTTCCTTAACAGTTATTGTTGAGGGATCTATCTTTATTATTTGGTTATATTTTTAGATTGACTTGTGCTGTGTTTCTTTTCCTCTGAGGACTGTTGCTATGGCTCAAGAGGCTCTTAAGATGAAGCTTGTATTTTAACTGTGTGAATGAAAACAATAAGTCTTTTTAAAATGTCTTTGACAACTTAGAATTACACAGATATTTGGAAAATTGGCAAGCATTTCCTCTTTGTCTGTGGCCTGTTTCTGTTACCTTTTATTCCTGCAACTCAGGTAAATTTTGAAAGCCAAGAGTTTAACAGGATTTTACTATAAGGATGTGCACAGATACAGCTTTTGGTATAGTGTCACAAAGCATGACAATACAGGAAAACTGTTGAAGTATCCCAGCACTTTCAGTTTTCCAGCAAACTAGATACACTACTTATGAGAAGAATCAATATTGTTAGAAGCCAGGTACTGCAGTCTTTTAGGAAAAGGTCTCTTGCAACAGAGAGCTTAAAAATGAAGCTGGTTTACAGGTTTTGCAAGGATATTTCTGTTTCATTCTGGTTGATTTTTTCAGGATTTTTTTCCCTGAATAAACAGGAGAAGCCCTGCTAAATGCTATCATTAGAAAAATTATACAGTAATATGTAAAATATGAGTCTGACTAAAGCAGTTTAACTTTGCTGGGAATCCTGAGATCTGGCTTCTGCATTCCAACTAATTTCCCCCTGAATTTTTTTTTTTTCATTTTTGCTGCTAAAGCATCATATTTTCACCAGGTTTGCTGTCTGCACTGGATGACTAATCGTCATGGCACCTGGTGCATTCAAGCAGGCCTGTGCAGTGGAATAGTCATACCTAGTTATGTCTGCACACCTGATGTTTTATTAACCAGTATTGATTTTTTTACCCGGGGGACTTTTTTCTTCCTGAAAAAAGGCAACCTTGCAGGAGTGAAAGGCATTGCAGGGAATGAATTTCTAATGAACCCCTTCTTTCCCTTTCTTGCCTCCTTTTAATGTAGCTTCATATTTTAAGTGCCTGAACAGAAATTTCATTTTAAGCAATTCCATTTTGATAAATCCTTTTAAACCTTGACTTTCTGTAAGGTTATTTTTTAAAGATTGTGCTGCCTGACTGACACGCTTAGCAGTGCCTGTAAATTTGAGCATTTCATTATAGGTTGCAATGAAGCATGCTCACATGCAGTGAAATACAGAGAATTGAGTAGCCTAGACTATTTCAGTAATGCTGAAAGTGGGAGGGTGGGGGAGGGGGCAAATAAAAGAAACCTCTGTCATAAATCAAGTAGTACTGAAATTCTATCTTTCCTGCTTAGGTGTAGTTCCCAGGGTTCAATTAACAGCAGATCTCTCAGAATCAATTTCCTTCTTGGTTGTATCAAAATAAGTTTGTGAGAGTATGGATTTATGTCGAGATTTCTTTATTTTGCTACTATTTTTTAGAATGAAACTCCTGAGATTTCCAAGGAAGTGTATTTGTCTTGGGAGTATTCTATTTAGGAATGTTACTATGTGAAGGAAAGCAAACTCAGGAGTTATCTGTGTGCTTAACTGCATTGTCATAGACCTTCCATAATTCAACTGTATTTTACCAGTGGCTTACGGTTGGCCTTTTGCTGTGTTTAAACACTTTGTTTTTATTTTAATAATCAAGGAGAATTAAAAATAAAGCTCAAAGGAAACATTAGGATTGAAACAAAGCTGCAGAAAGGATCTAGGAACTATTTCAGATCTCTGTTGGTTCTTGCTCTCACACTGCATTTTTAATTTGCTGCCACAGTCCATCAGCTGGTGTATACAGACTGCAGACACATCATTAGTTGTCAGTGGATGAGGGTCCTCATGACTCATTCTGACAGCTAACTTGCACTATCACAGTAATATGGGCTTGAAGCCCTGTTTTATTCTTTGGGTACAGTTAAAATAACCTTTCTCTATAGAAAGTGGTGGGCTTTTTTCTTTTCCCCAGTGTGCTAATTCTGGAGTTCATTTAGCATTGTAGTATTTCTTGTGGTGTCTTTGTGTTTATGTAATCAATCTCTTTATTTCACAGTTTTTGGCACTGGGAACACATTATGGCAAAGTTTATTTACTTGATGTCCAGGGGAACATCACACAGAAGTTTGATGTTGTAAGTATGATATTATTCATAACCCATTTACAGGGATGTAAAACTGCTGTGATGTACCAGTTAACACTCTTGCTGCAATAAGACAATTAACACTCTTGTTACACCTGCAACTACACTAATGCATTCCATAACATAAAAAACAGTGTATAGTCTTGCAAAAAGAAGTTATGCTGGATGGCTTTGTGGTGAACACATCTCAGTTTATATATAGTAAACTTCTTCATGAAGCAGAAGAGGAAATACATATTTATGATTGCAAGTGGCTATTAAAACTGGAAGCCGGAAGCTCATTACTTCCATAAGGCATGAACCTGTTCATTAGGTGACTACTGTCCGTTATTAGTTTGTGCACTATCAGCTTATCTAGTTGCCACAAGTAATTGAAAACTGATTACCTTGCTGGCTCAGTTTATCAATTACAAATATATAATGCTAATATTTTAGTAAATGTTTTGAAGTTTGAATTATTAAGGAATTGTATTGATTGAAGGAAAAGAAGAAGCCTTTTTCCTTATTGTGGTTTGTGGTATCAGAGGAATAAAATGCTAAATTTAAAGCTCTGTTCTAGAGTATTAAATGTTCTTTTTTATTGTGGATATTAGTTAATTAGTTTCAAATTTCCTGTCTTTCATGGGGAGTAGAAGGAAAAGAACTAGAAATTTTTTTTCTCCTCGGGTCATCAAAAATTCTAGTAGCCAAGCGCTGTTTTTTCATAGCAGTGTAAGCACTAGCCATAGAAACCATCACAAGATGTGGACATGTTTACAAAGAGAATATACGTTCTAAAGCTGATAGAGCTGCATGGAAGGGGTCAAGCATTTGTTTATATTTTTGAAAAATCTGATTATGAATTGTGCAAGGGAGTAGGGCATAAACTTAAGGTACAACTCTTGAAGGAATTTTTAGATTTTACTTTAGTAAGATTGACAATAACCTTACTTGATTAAAGTCAAACTAATTAGATGCTTCTGTTTCTTTTAATTTTGTATGTTCATCAGCCCTGCAGCTGAGAATGCTGACTGCATTTCAGAAGAGGAATAGCTTTTGGTGTCTCCCTTGCAGTTCTGATTACTTTACATGCATGCTTCTTGATAGAGTTTCTCTGGGAAGTAAGAGAAATTCTCTATTTGAGGCAGGTCAGATTAAATGTACCTGAATTATTCTCTTCCATTGCTGCAGTAGAAGACAGAGTCAGAGAGTCATTCAAATGAAATGGAGATTTTGTATTGAGTCTGACAGCATTAACTGTCCTAAACTTGAATTTGTTCCATTCAGTGTAAGGTGCTTGGAAAATTTTAGTTGTAGAACAATCTTCTTCTGTCCACTACCAATGCCTTCCTCTCCCACACTGGTTCTAAGAGATGAAATCCTCCTTCTGTAACGACTTAGGGAACTGCCTAGGTGTGAGCAAGGAGCAAGGGGACCTGTTACCTGCTGAAGTCTATAAAACAAAATCCCTGCATTCTCTTTATACCCACCCTCCCAAATTTGCTGTTATTTTCTTTGTTTTTCTTTATTAAAAAGTCCTACCAGTACCTGCTGGGGCGGTGGTTTCTTATGAAGTTACTGTTGGACTATAAAGTTATTTTCTTCTCAAAGATGTTACTTTTCCAAACTTAGCCTGCTTTAGGATGATTTTTGTGCTGTGTCTCTTGTAAAGATGGTAGTGATTTCTTTTGAAACTGTTGTTGGAGTACAAACTGCTTTTTGAGCTGGAGAATAGGAAAAAGAAATGTTTCTTGGATTCTATTCTTAATGTTTATATCTCTTTTTGTAATGTACATGTCTCCAGTGCAATAGATTATATCATGGATTAGGTAGAAATGGTGCTTCTTTTTTCTTTTTTTTTCCTCTTTTTTCTAGTTTGAAGAAGAATGCTTTTTCTGTAGCACCACTTGTCTTTAAAAGAAAAGTTTTTTGAGGAACTACTAACTGTTGTAGAACAGAACAGGCTGCCTATGTGAGAAGAAAGCAGCTCTACGATGTACATGGCTGCTTAAGCTGAGAAGTTTTCTGAATTAATAATGTCAGCTGCTGAACCCTTAGACAGTTTATTCTGAACTGGCTGCTGTATGCCAAAATATTTTCCTTCTAACCTGAACTTCTCAAGATGTTGGATTTCAGACTAGAGGCATGACTATCAAAACATTCAGTGGGGGACTTCCTTCCGTTCTCTCCTACTAATGCCTCTTTATTGTCTCTCCTGGGGAATTTGCATTAAAGTATTGTCATGTTAGAAATCCCAAATAAAACCTAACCCTTTCTTGAAAAGAAAGGGAATGACTTCCTGAAGTCACACAGGGACAAAGCATTTTCTTGTAAATGTGCTGGTGAAGACTGTTTTCACTAGTGATGTTTTTTTCTAGTTCTTTTTCTCTGATCCAAAAAGAACCAATTCCTTCTCAAAACCTTTTTCATTGGTGAAATGGCATATACAGCTCTATCTTGAAGTTGTTAATAGGGGAAGTACCTGTTGTTACTGATTATTGGCAATTAATATTGTATAGAATTTTTTCTGAGTAAAATAGCAGTATTACCACTGAAATATTTTAATTGTTTGCAGTAAACAGTGTACCTAGGGAGAATCTTTTATGTATTTTTCTTTTTGAAAGGATCTTTTCAGCAGATGTTTTCTGTCTTGTGACATTGCAGAAATTAATAGTAAGGATAATGCCTTTTGTGATGCCCTTTGTGCGAAAGAAAACAGTTACATAATTCAAGAACTGTACTTCATTTGAATCTGATCTCTCTTTTTCAGGGGGTTGTTTTGGTTTTGGGTTTTTTAAAGAAAAGCTGGGACATGAAAAAATAAATTATTTTTCTATACATCTGTTAGATGTGTAATTAGCAAAAACAAATCCTACATGGGAAACTTTAAAAGCTACTAGATCCAAACATTGTTAATGTGTAAAATAAACCAGAATTGTGGAAGAGGGGTTGTTTTTTACCGTTTTTAAAAAATTAATTTTAATGGTGTTATGAATGGAGACCAGCCAATCCAAATTAAAATTAGTAATTAAATTTATTTGCGATCACGTCACAATTTAAGGTTCCAATTCCGCCCACAGCCTTACAGAGCACTCTGGGGACAGTCCGACAGCATCTCTGCCTCCTACGAGTCTGCCCGCCATTGGAGGTTTTTATAGACTTTATTTTGCCTGTGGCTATGAAGTCATTACATATTCATGCAGTCCCCCTTCACGGAGCAGGAATTCCCGGCTGTAGATGTCCTCTGAGCAGGTTATCGGCCGCAGAATTGAGTCCAGGTGTCTTCCTGTAGGAGGACAATGGGCACATTCCTCCTTCGGGGCTTTTTCGCTCCTCTGCTCCTGGGGCTGAGCTGGTCTCCAGCCGGTGATGGCTTTGGCCGGGCGTGGTAATGGCCGCGTTATCAGCTATTGTCTCCCCCTGGCTGGGGCTTTTTAATGTTAATTAGGCGGCTCAGGAGGCGAGCTCCTTGTCCTGGCTTTACAGTAACCTTTTTAAAACATTTTACAGGTACAACTTATAACATCTATAATTTATTACATACAGTACAAACTGCACGAATTATACCCATACATAACAATGGCAAGTTCATATTAAATATACTTAGAAAATACCATTGCTGCTCTCATAGTCCTCTTGATTTCTGTTTTTCTTTCCTAATTTCAGGAAACTGTGTTAAAAAAATATAAATGGGCTTGGAAATTGAAGAAATAAGAATTTTGCTTTTATAATAAATCCTTTGTTTTCCTTAATGTCTTGCATCTGCATTTGAGCCAAATTGTGAAAAAATGAAAAGGTACTGATATCAGAGGATTTGCAGCAAAATGAGGGAGAAAATTCACCAGTGTGTTGCATTGTCTCCAAAATGGCCAAGTTTTGAATGGCAGCACTCCTTTTGAAGACTGAATGCATTTATCATTTTAATTTGAGCTAGAAACAGCTGTAAGAAACACTAAAATATAAAGCTTGGCATCCCTAGAAGTTCTGCTATTGTAACACACTTTTTTGTTTATTGTTTAAAAAACCTTTTAGGACAGCACTTCTTGATGTCCATAGCAGCAAATCAATTTGGTTATCCTGGATTACAAATACCGTAGTGTCTACTCTACTTTGACCCATAAATATTCAGAGAGGCTTCTGTGAAACTCATGTTAAAAACTAAAAATTATTTTCAGAATAAAGTCTTACTCTCATCCAGCTCTTCAAGTATCTAATACTGAATCCTATGCCAAGTGGATGACTAGTCTTTACAGGCTTGAAACTCCTCTTGTCAACAGCAGTGGAAATGTGTGCTTTGAAACTGTTGTAAGATATTTGTAGTTTGGGGGGAATTGAGACAGGAATTAGGAGGCTTTGGCCTTTTGTGTTGCTTGGTATCTCAGCAGTTGTGTTTGTGCACTTGTTGTCCCTCTCTCCTCTTTGCCTAGCATTTCTGTAGCTCTTGCCAGGGTGGCTTGTCTTTGACAATGTCAGCTGCCTAAGATTAACTGGTATGCATCCTCAGTAATGTATGTTTGACAAACTGGTATTCTCTTGTATTAGGGTTCAGTGCATTGAGTGAGATGAAATGTGTCAAATACACTGAAAATTATTACTGAAAGGCAACAAGAAGAGGGAAGAAAAGCCTGCTAATTCCACTGACAAAGGATGATGCAGGAATGATTCACAGCATGTTAATTCCAAATGTCTCTCCATCTTTCTTTCCTTCTTAGACTGTCTACAATTTATTTATATAATTATTGCCTGAACTGACATCCTGTGGATTAAGGATTTGTAGATATGAAGAAAGCTGTACAAACATGTTTAGTTATGTAACAAATCAAAAAGCTTTCAAAGGGCAAGAAAACCTGTCCCCATTCTGGTCTTCTCATAAACATCAAGCTTAAAACAAAAGTGGTAAGAAGTCTTGGATGGTGCCAGTGATAGTCTGTTAGAAAAGGAAAGATTGCCTATTTTATAAGTAACGAGGATTTAAAGGTTTAATGCATTGAAGGTGTTTCAGTAGTGATGCATGAGTCTAGAAAATTATGTAAATAGTGTTTTAAAGCTTCTCTTAATAAAAAGAAATTGAAGTCCTTTTAGCATGCAACAGCTATTGTGAGCTATTGAAGACTGCTAGAGTTTCAGAAAGAAACTTCCTCACAGCATATCTTTTTACAATATATTTCTTTCTTTGCCTTGTGGGTTTTTTTGTGATTGTCTGACATTGTGTAGCACTAACTATTTAATTATTTTTTTTTAATTGGAGTGATGGTAATCCAAAACCACTCCGTCATCTCTGCTACCTTGAAGGCTTGAAAGGGTGTTCCTTCTGTGGTAGTATTATTGCCCTTGGGTGTATTGAAGTTACAGCACTCTCCAATCTCTGGAGCAAGACCTTGCTTGAAGGTCAGTCTGTGGCCTATTGGTTTTGCTGATAACTCAGCAGGTTGCAAAGAAAACATCAGAGGTTTCAGTTGACTTGTTGCCTCTTGGCAAGAGTTTAATTGTTAACAAGAAAAAATATTTCTAACAAAGTAACAGCTGTTCTTAAGCACTAAGTGCTGCTGCTAGTAATGATACAAAACCTACTAACTGCTGTAGGAGATTAAGCAACATCTTTCAATGGGGAAGGTAACTTAGCTGTTCATTGTATAATGAAGTTGCTTTGGATGGAACTTTGCATGAGAGTTTGAGACTTACTTTGACAAGCTACTTAAAATTCCCTGTTTATTACCTTTAACTACATCATTTTAGTTGTTAGTGTCAGACTGTGTAGGAAAATTTAGGAAGTGAAGCAACAGACTTTAAAGATCTGGGTAGCTCTGTGTTAGGATTTGCGTGGTGTTACTGTGCCTGTTAAATTTGAAGCTGAAATCCTGTTTTGTTTACAAAACCAAGTGATAGTTCCAGAAACCAAAATAAAAATTATGGTTTTGATAGAAGCGAGTGTCTATGCAAGGGACAGGTTTCCTTCTCAACCCTGGGACCTCCCATCCAAATGGATGTTACATTTTTATGTCTTAAATGCTTTATGCCAACTGCTAGCTCTTTCAAATGGAAAAAATTGATACAAATGTCATCTTTTGGGATTTTTGTCTTAAGTCTTGAGTGTCTACACCCAATTTAATATCACTTCTGCTTCTGTCTACCTGTCTTTTCATTTTAACTGCAAAGGATTTGGAAATCCAAAGGTTTTTACAGTAGTTGTGGGAATAATTCAGATGGCTTTTGAGTCTGGCTTCGTGGTATAAAGGCTTGGAAAGTATGTTTTATATGTTTATTCTGGTACTGTGCTTATTAGGTTGCTTGTGACATGAACTGTTTCCAATGGGAACTGTGGAGCTATTGAAGATTCAGAACCATATTTGGCAGGAATCGTGGTGTATCTGTGGTATCGTGACTAGACTGGCAGAAATTGTGGTGTCATGGCCATTATTCCATAGATCTAGAAAATTTTCTTGTCTGACAAAACTGAAATAAGAAAAAAACAACCTCTTGTACATGTTTTGCACATCATCTTTGTACCATTGTATCTGACTTTCTTTTGAAAGGAGTATTGCTTAAATTTTTAGTTAACCAAGAAGATCAAAGAGATATGGAAGGTATTTGTTATTAATAGAAATGTTGCTTGGAATATGGATGAAATGTGGGAGTTCTAAACAATTTTAGAATCACTTATGATTAATTTTTATAGCTCAAAACTGAGGCAAGTGTCACCGTTTCATTCAATTATTCTTTCAAGCTTGTAGTTTCAATAACTGTAGCTTAATGCAGAATAATGTAAAAAGTTTAGCTGGAGGTATGAGTTCAGCTGCAGAAAGTCTTGTATGGTGCAGTCATTTATTTCTTGAATGGTGTTAGCTCATACAAGTCAGGTGTGTGCTTGTACTGCAGCAGACAGTAACATGTATGTTGTCGATATAATTAATTTCAGTTGAAGTATAAAGCCCATGTACTTTATCAGCTGATTCTGGAATAGCAATTGTTTCTGCCTTCTCTTTTGAACTCTTGACTAGCAACTATGTTGCCAAGTACCTTTTTTGAGAAGGATTACAGCCCCATCTTTAGACTAAATGGTCCTTCTACAACTTCATTACCCTTCAAATGCATATTGTTTTCCTCTTTTTTTTAACATAGAAGCATTGGAAGAAGTCTCCTTTTGTTCTCCAGTATCAATCACTTTACCTCAGACTGGGTATCCTGTTGTTTGTCAGTTGCATTTCATGACCAGCTCTAAATGTATTACATTTAAGGTATCTTAGCAGCTCTCTTTAGTGTCACTGATTTCAGTAGAAATCTGTTATGTCACCTTTTAATGAGGTAAAGGACTGTGATTGCATACTGTTCTGTCACAAGCATCTAGACATAGAAAATAGTTCACTTTCTCTTGACTTGGTAGGGTGCTATCATATTCTGCATGTTTTTTCAAAAAAAAACCTGAAGCATTGAATAATCTAGGGTGAAGATATTTTCAAAGGGGAGAATGCTAAACATGAAGGACATTAAGGACATTACTACTGTAGTATTTATTACAGCATTGTTGATCAATGAAAGGGCAAAGTTTCCAATTTGTTTTCTTTTTTTCACTAGACCTTGTTGCCTCTTATTTCTATGGAGGATCAAAGAGAGGACCTTACTGTAATTCTGCTAAGTGAATTTACATGTGTCACTTTCAAACAGTTTTGAACAAAATTATTTGTGATATTATTAAGATACATCAAAATCATCAAAACAGTTTTTTTTTTCCTTGTAACTCTTTCACCGTCCAGGTGTAGTAATGTTTGCTGTTTGAATGTGTATCACATCTCAGGACTATTTAGAAAGTGGACCACTGTGCCAAATTGCTCTAGAGTTTTATTGGCACCAATGAAACAGCTAGTTTCAGGTAGCGCTAATTAAGTGTTTTCATAGAAGACTGGTAACTCAAATGTGCATTTTCTAAAACCTAATAACATTTAAAAGCGTAGGGAGGATTTAGAGAGGCTTGATTGTAAGCTAGTGTATTGCTGATTCCTAGGGCTGTTTTCCTTTCAAATGGGGTATTATACCTGGATGGCATTTTTGTCCATAGGGAATGCAGGCACTTATGTGCATATATAGAATAATAGTAGTTTGCCTGTCAGAATTATTAAGAGTTCAAGCATTAATAAAATATTATTTACATTAGAAAATGTTTTCCTGGTTAGAAAGACTGAATTCTGGAGGACAATGTTTTTTATACAAGTTGACATTAATGATAGAACTACAGCCCTTTGTTTCCATTAACAATAAAAATACAGCACTGTTAAAAATAGATAATGACATAACAGGGGCATAATATGATGAGCCAGACATGAAGGCAAAACCAATTAGTTTTTTCTATGGGAAAGATATTATTGATAATGAATTTTAAAATTCCAGTAAAGATTCCTTTCTGAAGGATGAGACTTATTTGTTTTAAAAGACATGCCAGTGTGTATAGTACTTTATTGCATTTGTGATGGGTTATTAAACATGTACAGTCCAGATTTGACCAGTGTCTGGTGTTGATACCCTCAGAATGGCTGCTGATAAAAGTATCTGCTGTCAAGTGGCCATCTCCACTGTGATGCTGTTGAAGAAGTTAGTTTCACTCAGTGTCCTCTGACACAGAGAAATAAAGGTATAAGAAATGTCAGAAATTGGTATGTTGGTGTTGGAAGGTTCACCACTGTAATCCTAAACTGGCTGCTAATTGAAGTCTAGTTGTTGAAGGTCTTGGCAGTTTTTATGGATAGGAACTTTGAAATGTGAGCAGTGTAAAGATGGAGTGAATGAATCTGTTTGCTTTTTTGATCTACTTTAAATAAAGTTTATGATATTCAATCAAATGTACACTTCCCTGGTATTGAAATAGAGCCTCTTTGTATGTAAATGCACTGAGGAACTTGCACAGGATCAATTAATCTTCATATTTAGCCTTCCCTATTGTACTGTCACAATGAGGATATGGCATACAATATACTGCTTACAGTAAATTACAGTGCACTTCATAATACACAGTTTCTACTTGTGTGAGTACTCCCGATCTCCCTCTATCTTTTTGGTTTGCATATGTTTTTAGGATCCTGACAAGAATCAGACACCCAACATTGACTATCTCTGGTGGACTTGTGAGACTTTGCCAGATGTTTACAATTGCAAATAAAGAAAGTTCTGGAGTTGGTGTCCAAAGAGAATACAATGCTTTCAGTAATCAGAAAATGTGTTTATTATTGCATGTAGCTCTGACTTAGGCCAATCTGTATCAGTGTTGATAACTGAAAGTTTATATGGAAAATGTCACTGTAGGTGTAGGTGTTGGCTGAGCTTGAGCATTAGTAACCCAGTGTAATATTTAACTGTGCCAGATGTTGTTTTCAGCCAGGAAAGGGAATTCATTTCCTTATAATATTTCTGCATCTCTCTGATTCCATCAGTGGAGATCTTTTCACTGATTTCAGTAGCCACTGGGTTTGGATCATTGTCTGTAGCAGAGTGGTTGACAAGCTAAAATAATTGGAGAAGTTTTCCATTGCAGGGGCTTACAAAAAAAAAGAGAACGGTGAAGAAAATAATGGCCCTGTGTGGAATGTGTGGAGAAACAGGGTTTCCAGGCTCCATGGGGTGATGTCCTTTATCTTGTGTTAGGTCAGAGAGTGGGATGAGCATCATGGCTGTTCAGAAAACCTTCCTGGAAATTATATTGGCACAACAGTGCATGAGCCCTGAGCAGAGTAGTCAACAGCCCCTTTGCTTCTTCAAAAGTTATTTGGTGGAAGCACCAATAAGATAATCTCTAAAAAGAAAACCTCTCCTGACAAGAGCTTTCACTGTATGACCTGCTTGGCCTTTTTCATTAGTCACATTTCTGAAATGTGGCTTATCAAGAAATGGAGTAAAATCTCATACTCTCCACTTCAAGGATGGAATTCTACAAAATTCTGTTAAATACATTAATGACAGTGGTGGTGGTATTCTGTTAGAAACAAGCAGTGAAAGTGCCCCTTAAGTTACATCCTCAGAGTTTTAGATATGTTTTGGGGACTGTTCTTCAAAGCCCATTTTAATAATTCAGTAGCCTCTCTTGAAAGTTTGTATTTAAAGATGAATTCTCACAAGTTCATTGTGTTTGGCAAACTAATCTGAAAAGAAAGCACTTAAGAGAAATTGGTGAGGTGAACCTCCACATTGCCTGGAATAGTCTTTCTCCCCAGGGTGTGTTGGGTTTTCCAAGGAAGGTATATCTATCACCAGCAGACTTTCCTCAGCCCTCCCCCTGTACTTCAGCCTTCTCCATGGCTGTGTGATTGGGAATATTGCTTCATATTCTCAGATGGCTTCAACACACAGACAGCAACAAAGAGGTAGGGGAAGGCTTAGGATGTAACATTGTTGAAGAGCCCTACAGTTATACAGGGGATGGCAAAGGGGACCTGAGGGGAGAAGGAAATGGGAGTTTGCTTACTTTGGCACAGAGTTCCCAGGAGGATATCTCCTTACACAGCAGTGTTTTAATAGAAAAGAGATTTTTCTTTGGATCCGTCAGGAACTGGCTAACAGTTCAGTTCTGCTAGGAAGTAGTCTAGGCTTTCAGTATAGATTTGGTTTTGGTAATAGTTCCATCAATCCTAAACAAGCATTCTGATTATCTAGTAACTACTAGAGATTTAGGGAGATCCCTTGTTAATTTTTTTTTCCCCTTGGATATTTTTTTTTCTTAGTCCCTGCAGTTGACAAACAAGGTTAAGGGATTCACTGATGTGGAAAATACTGAAATCACTATAGGCTTTTTGTTCTTTCTCACTGTCTTAGGCTATAAATGAGAGACTTCTTGTCCTCATATTCCCTTAGTTTTAGACAAGCTTTTGAGATCTTTGTTTTTTGTAGCTAAGGTCTGTCTTCCTGCAGACAAGATAAAAGTTAATGTTGTTATTGTTCTGTGTCCCAGACCTTGTCACTCCCCTGAGCCTTCCCCCCTCCCTTTTCTTCTAACCAACATAATCTCCCATTTTTCATTTGGAGAATGACAGATTCAGGAGTGTTACAGGAAATGCAATGGAGCAAGAGTTCTCACTTACCAGAATCTCGCTGCTAATATTGTTGAATTAAACCTCTTTGGTGTGGATATTAGTAAATTTTCAACAAATGAAACTTTAGGTGTTGTGAATATAGAGTATGCTACTTCATTGCAGGCAGTGGTGAACATCTTTAACTCCTACAGCTGCATTTTCAATTTAGACCTTTGTGTTACTGTGCTTTGATTTTCAGCAATGTGTAAATACGTACACATATGTATTTCTTTCTCAGGTATGTGTGTACTTCTGTCTTTTTATGGGTAAATCATGGTACAGCATCAGAATTTGGGTTTTGAGTTGCTTTTGCCTGTATTGTATCAATGAAATTCTACAAATATGTGAAATACATGTGAGTCAGTGCTACACTGCAGCATTTGGGGCAAGAAAAGTGCATGGGTTCAGTTTCTTTTTGAAGACACTTCCTCAGTACAAGAGATCTCTGGGTATGACTGTTTTGAAGTCAAAAGAGATGGGACACAGAACATATAATACAGTTGTGTGTAGCTGTTGCTGAGGATTTGGGGTGCTTTTCAAAGCAAGTTCCTCGTCATACATAGAGCAAGGTTTGTATTTTGTGAGGATCTTAGCTTAGTTATGACAATAATTGAGGTGGTTTCTGTTTGCAAATCAGTATTTTACACTTGGATACCTCCGCCATGGTGGAAATAATACAAACATAATAATGGTAGTCCATACTCCAGCAGGCTAATGTGTAAAACCATGGGTTGATTGATCATATTGCTGTACATTGGAGCTTTACATGCTTGTTTTATGTAAATGGCATGCAGATGAAACATGAATAAATGAAAAGCAGGCACATTTAGGAGGCAGTTTTTTTATTACAATGCAACTGTGTACATACAATTTGCCTTAGTATGGAGAACAGCTACATAATCATTATGCAGATCCAGACTGATATTCATGTAGCAGAAAAGACCCTTAGGTGTTTTTCTTCTTTCAGTATATATGTGTATGTGTATGCACGGTGTCGCGTCCCCCTGAGGAAAACTGCAAGGAGTTCTTTTAGAAATGGATGGTCAGGAACTAAATTAAGCCAAACAAGGCAAACTTTGTATCTGAGAACTGTTTATTGGTTATGGGGGAAAAAAAAAAAGAAACAGAAAGAAAAAGGAGTTGCCCAAACGAAAGAGGGCTAGAGAAGAAAAGAAGTAAGGAAAATGGAAAAGGAGTGGGGAAGAGGGGAGGGAGAGAGAGGGAGAGGAGACAGAGAGGAAAAGAGGGCGTTGCCACCTGCGAGTCAGGGAGAAGTGCCGCCGATGTCCAGGCGACGGGCGGTGTGCACGCTGCCTGCCTATGGACGGGCTGGCTCTTAACGAGCCTGCGCGACCCTCGAAGAGGCGCGGCTTCACAGGCGCGGCTCCTGCGACGACGGCACCAGACGCGCAGAGTAGGCGCTCCGACCTACAGGAGGTACAGGACCCTGGACAGGGTCGGGGCGAGCATCGCAATGCGGGTCTCGATCGGAGCAGCCGGGTTGAACGCAAGTAGCTCAGGCAAGGATGCGCGGGCGAAGCGGCAGGACGATGGTCAGGGACACAGGAAGGCAGGACAGGCGCGAGGGCGAGCAAGAGTCAGCGAGGGCAGGAGAGCCAAAAGGCAGGCTGGGGCCAGGGCAAAGCAGGGAGGGAGCAAGCCAGCAAGGGCACAGCAGAGAGCAGCAGCGAGCCCCTCAGCAGACTGAAGCCAAAGGTAAAAAGCAAGTCTCAAAATCCCCCGGCCAAAAGACAAGTCCCCGAAAAGACACAAAAAGCATAAAACCCAAAAGCCTCTAAAAGCAAAAAGCATAGTCTCCAAAGCCCCCCACAGCTCGTGGTGCAGTTACTTTTTATGCTCTCTGGCTCTTCCCGAAGTCTGCCTGCTGGCAGGAGACCGTTGGCCAGTCCAGCCTTCCATGGCTGTCCATTGGTGGAGACTTTCATCGTCTGATTGGAGGAGCCTCTCTGTGGGGGTTCAGTGTCTTCTACTGACTGTCCCTTGGGAGGAGGTGAAGTCCCATGTTGCCAGGTGAAGTCCTCCCAGAGACAAGGCTTCTTCACGTTGTCTCCTGCATGTGTCAGATGTGCAATCCCTCCCCCATGTGCCTCTGACAATCAGTATTGAGATAAATCAAAGCTAAATTGGTTCCTCACACACAGATAAATAATTATGTTTAAATTAATTTAGGAAAAGTTTATGAAAATTCTTTAAAAAGAGTGGATGAAAGCACTGATTAAGGGGGTTGTAGAAGTGATGGGAACCTCTTGAAGTAAAATGAGCTTTGCTGTAAGTATGATTGAACACTGCTTTGCTTTTCACACTCCTAATGTGCATGTGGTTTGCCTGCAAACCATGGCTAAAAGACATGAAGTCACAGACAACTATTAAAATGTTTAGATTCCTAGCTTGTAAATATTGCATTTCTCACAGAATTGGAGTGAAATCCAGTCTTATGTTTCATGTTCATCCACTTCAAATCCATTGGGATGCAGCATTTGTGAAAGAATCAATTATCCATTTGTTAGTCGAGGGAGCTTTACAAATTATACATTAGCAGATTGATTTTTCAGGTTCACCATTGGGGGACTGATTGTATAAGGTGGGTTGATGATGAGTGTCAGGGGAGAAGGAGTTGCCACAAAGAACACAATTAAAAGAAGCTTTCTGAGTGGCCATGAATTTACTCCTAATTGAAGAGCTGACTTAATCCATAGTAAGAGCATTTATTTCAAGCATTTTACATTAGGTAATTGATTATCACATGAGGTACATTTGCTGCTAGATATTTGATTTTCCTTTCCTTTAAATTTAGGATTTTACAAAAATCTGCATTTAGATCTTTATGTGCAAGGTGTCTGCTAGCTCTCTCTCCTGCTACCTAAACTTCTCTTTTGTCCATTAAGGTAACATTTTTTTTTTGTTCTATAGTGTCATCTTGACATTATTGATTTTGAACAGTTAAACTTACTTATGTTGTCCAGAATTCCAAACATGTCTCCATCAGAAGGAAAACTGCAGCTAATGGAAATTCAGCTGAAGGTATTTCTTCCTTCTTTGCTGGTACTTCAACAGTGTATGAAATTCTGAAGCTGTTCCCAGGTAAATCATTTAAGTGTATTTCCATTCCTAACTAACAGGATCCACCTTATTGCCAAATTTTAATTATGTTGCTTGAGAAATTCAATGTGTATTATTGTCGCTTATACAGTACTGGAAGTATCATTCTGATCACAAAGTAGTCGTGTATTTTTACTTGATTGGCCTAATGCTAGGGATCCTGATTAGGTAAAAAAAAGATTACCCAGTGCAGTGCTAATAAAATAATAAATAGTAGTTTTTTCAACATTTTATATACAAGTGCCTCTGGTTTTATGACATGAGGTTTAAGGTTAGATCATCTCTATTACGTGTTCTAAATTTTAGATTCTTTTACATGTTACAGTTTTTTTCCAACACCCATTTAAAATGCATTTACAACAGTCGAGTGACCAAACCCCAGTGCGTATCATGGTTGCAACTGTATTAAATAGTCAGTCCTTCAAATTATGATGAGTTAGTGACTTCTTTTGTCTTCTCTAACCTTGAGTGATTCTTCATCTTTTGTAGACATGTAAAGGTAGATCGTGCAGGAGGGGCATTTATTCCCTTACTGTAAAATCCAAAGCCTGTTTTCTTTTGTCAGACAAATAAACTCATCAGTGGGTTAGCTGGACAAAGCTTTAAAAAAAAACACAAGGGAAAGGCAGTTGTAACTTCATGCCTGAGTTTATAACATTTAATAAAAAATCAAAAAATAAAAGCAAGGTGGGAGGGGGTGACCCACAATATTATTTGTGTTCCTCCTTTCTAAAATATCAAAATTATCCACAGGGTATTGGATGCAATTAAATGCAATTGATTTTGATGCAATTTAATTTAATTAATTTAATGCAATTAAATTTGAAATAGTAAGTAGCTTTGCTGATTGGCACAGAAGTATATTTAAACAAATGATGGTTATGAAAAGAAGAATTGGAGCTAATTCTGGAAGAAACACTTTGGTTTAGATATATATGTACCAATTTTATCTGTGGTCTTTTCTTTTTGATTTCCTGGATAAGTTGAGATCTTAATTCTCAAACAGCTTTCCAGTGGAATATAGTTCTGGAAATCATAGGCTTGACAGTTATTTAACTCTGAACAAGAAGAGTCTGGTATTAGAGTTCTTCCTGAAGCTTTATTTTAAAATGCATGTAATATTCAGCCTGTACTATCATGATCTATCGTCACTTTCTGAGCTCCACAGAAAGTTCTGACTTGTAAAGTCAGTGAACAGGCTAATAGTCAATGTGCTAGTTTGACTTGAGTACAGAAAAAAATTTACTCTGTGTTTGCTTTGCCTTGTGTGTGTCATTTCCTGTGTGTGTCAAAACTTAGCTAGAGGTTTGTGTAAATGAGCAGGTCTCGTTTAGTTGAATTTAGTTGTTTTCCCTGATTGTCATTTGTGTATGGTGCAGACAAAAAGGAAAAAATAATAGGAGAAAGAAAAAGTTAATAGCAACTGATGGAGGTGTTGGGCGTGCAGAAGGCTTGTAACAAATTGCTAGTTATAATATATATGCTGTTATGAAATACTGTATCATTGAATTTCTGTTTAGAAATAAAACAAGTCTGGAAGTATTGTGCACTATTTTGAATGTGGGAAAAATGCAAATACTCTGGAATCACCCTTTTTTTCCACTGACAACATTCTAGAATCTTAGAATCACAGAATGTTAAGTGGTTAGAATGTAAAGATTATGTAGTCCTAATCCCCCCTGCCATGGGCAGGGACACCTCCCCCTAGACGAAGTTGCTCAAGGCCTTATTCAGCCTAGCTTTGAATAGTATCAGGGTTGGGATATCCACAGCCTCTCTGGGCAACCTGTTCAGTGTCTTACCACACTCACAGTATATAATTTCTTCCTAATATCTAACCTAAATTTCCCCTTTTTCATTTGTACTCATTACTTCTTGTCTTATCAGTGCAGTTCCTCATGAAGAGTCCCTCTCCAAACTTTCTTGTAGGTCCCTTTCAGGTACTGGAAGCTGGCTGTGAGGTCTCCATGCAACCTTCTTTTCTCCAGGCTGAACAGCCTCAGCTTTCTCAGCCTGTCTTGATAAAGGAGGTACTTCAGTCCTCTTACAAACTTCATGACCCTCCTCTGGACTTGCTCTGTTGCCTCTGTCGAGGCATAACGACCTGGTTCAGGAAAGGCACGGCAGTCACCCCAGACTGCTCGGTCCAAGTACTCGCAGACACCAATGTGGTGGACGGTAAATGGCGTTTATTTCGGGGTGACACGGCGTTATATAGCCTGGGCTACGCCACGTCCGCTAGCTTCGTGCCACAACCAACGATATTAACGAACAGCGGGGAGACAGCGGGGGGACCCTAACTTCCCGTACAGCGCGTGATCTTCCGGTCGCCGGTCCCTATCTCCCCACATTGCTCCAACAGTTTCATGTCCTCCTGATGTTGGAGACACCAGAACTGAATGCAGCACTCCAGTTGGGATCTCACATGAGCAGAGTAGAGGGGCAGAATCACCTCCTTTACCTGCTGGCCACATTCCTTGTGATGCAGCCCAGGATTCAATTGGCTTTCTGAGCTATGAGGACACACAGCTGGCCTGTGTGGAGTTTTTCATCACCTGTCAGCACCAAATCTTTCTTAGCAGAGCTGCTCTCAGTCACTTCTCTGTCCAACCCATTGGTGTGTCTGGGATTGCAGTGACCCAGGTGTAGTGTTGGCAATGAAGAGAGACGGAGACTCCATGAAATGGTCAAAGAATCCAAATTTATTGTGAAGTACAATTGCTTATATACTTATTCGAGGAAGACTAGTAATGTTTTACTACCAGGATTGGGTTAATCATCACATAAACAAACTTACGCATTTTACAACATCTCTTGAATTTTACATCTCTTGCTTGCAGAGTTTGATGTAATTTTCTTTTTCTGGTAAGTCCATCTGATTTAATCTTCTTGCAATCTTGATTTAATCCTCAAAGTTCCGTTTGCTATTGCCAAGGCATCCTGTTATCAAATCTCTTATGCTAACCAGGTCCAAAGTCAATCATCTCTCTTGTGTGTCCCAGTAGTGTAGGACCTTGCACTTTGCTTTGTTGAACTTTATGAGGTTTGCTTCAGCCCACGTCTGTCAAGGTCCCTCTGGATGCCATTATCCCTTGCCTCCATCATGTCAACTGCACCACATGGACTAGTGTCATCAGTGAACTTGCTGTGGGTACACTTGGTCCCGCTGTCCATGTCACCAGCAAAGATGTTGAAGAGTATCGGGCCCAGTATGGACCTCTGAGGGACACCACTCATTACTGGTCTCCATGTGGAGAATGAGCCGTTGACCGAAACTCTGTGTGTATGGCCATCCAGCCAGTTCTGTGTCCACCAAGTGGTCCATCCATCAAATCCCTGTCTCTCAAGTCTGGAGACAAGGATGTCATGCAGGAGTATGAAACACTTTTTATTTAGTCCAGGTAGACAATGTCAGTTGCTCTGCCCCTGTCCACCAACACTGCAGCCCTGTCATAGAAGATCACCAAATCTGTTAGGCATGATCTTCTCCTTGTAAAACCATTTTAGCTGTTACCAGTCACCTCTTTGTTGGCCAGGTACCTTAGCATAGTTTCCTGTAGAATCTGCTATGTGACCTTGCCTGGCACAGAGCTGAAACTGACTGGTCAGTAGTTCCCCATGTCTTCCACTTTTCCCTTTTTAAAAATGAGGATGGATTATATTTCCCTTTTTCCAGTCATCAAGGACTTCACCTGACACAATTTTTCAAAAATTATGGATAGTGGTTTGGCAACTTCATCTGCCACCTCCCTCAGGACCCACAGATGAACCTCATTGGGTCCCATAGGCTTGTGTACATTCAGCTTCCTTAGATGGTCTCGAACCTGATCCTCTCCTACAGGGGGCTCAGGATCTTCATCCTCACAGTCCCTGCATCTGCCTTTCTTGACTTGGGTGGCATGGCTGGAGCACTTGCCAGTGAAGACAGAGGCACAGAAGTCATTGAGAGCCCCAGCCTCCTCTTTGTCCAGGGTAGCCAGGTCTCCTATTTTCTTCCCACATTATCCCTAGTCTTTCTTTTGTTTGCCACATACCTGTAGAAGCCCTTCCTGTTATCCTTAGTATCCTGCAGAATAGGTTTTGCTTTGCTGAGCACTGTTAATTACCCGAATACAATCACACATTTAATCTCCAAAGTATTGCCATATGACTTTCAAACAACATCACAACAGATTAATTCCATTATCCTGATCCTTGTCTTCAACGTTTATGTGAAGATAGCTTATGTAGTCCACTTTGCCTGTTTTCTACACTTCATTTTTTCAGAATCAAACTTTATCAAAGCCATTTGACAGGAAAATAGGAATAGTGTGGACTGTAGGGTTGAGCCATCAGCTCCTCTGCTGTGTCCTGTTTTGTGTCATTTTGTTTTGGGTTTTGTTGTGGTAGTGTCTCCAACAAGGCCCATCACACTGGAGTGCTGCCAGATCTGCTGTTGCTGTGATGTTAGCCTGATGGTGGATGTAGTTGCTGGAGTAATGAGAAGAACATGACCAGTTGAGCACTGTACCTTAGTGTATGTCCCTGTGCCAAGACAGTACTACCGGAGACAGATATTTTGTCTTTGCAATTGCAAAATAACAAACAAAGAGAAGAAACTTAGTGAGAAAGTTGTGGCAATGGCAACTTAGATGCAGCCCAGAACAAAAAAACCCATGCCACTTTCATGATAAACTCAGTTAAACTTTATATGCTTGTCCTTTCAGAAGGCCAGAGATGTTCCTGGTTGTAAAGGGAATGGTGCAGACATACTAGCTTTTTCCCCATGCCCATCCCTAGACACAGGCAAAGCCTTCTCTTGCACCTTGATGTGGAGGCTCTTAGTTCAGTCGAAGAGAGAACAGAGAGAATTCTCTCAGGCTTCGGCCTGGGAAAGTTAGGAGAAAGAATTCAAACAATTATTATCTCTCTTTCTGTTCATGTTGTTTGTAGATATGTTCTACCACAGTGTGCTATTCATAGTGCACCAATAGTGTGAAAGGTTTTTACTTTGAGACCAATCATATTTCACCTTAGCAAGTCAGACTCTTAAAAGCACTCGCTACTCTCTAATAAACACTGTTCTAGCCTTCTGAACCATGGAGTCTTTTTGTCTGTCCCTGACTCAACAGTGTCACTTTGATAAACAAAACAGAAATTTAGAAAGGCATTTTTCAAGGCAAGGCAGGAATAAAAGTACATGCTGTTTGTGAAGATTCTCTAGAAAGTCAGACTGATGACTGATACATCTTGCCTTACTCAGCATCCTCCAGTCTTGGAATTAGCCAATTCTTTGTGTAATATCTGAGAATAGGGCTTTTACAAGGATGTTGGCCACACCATCAGGTTGATGGGCTTGAGCTGTACTCCTCTGCTGATACCCCCTAAATGTGACAGGAGGAATACAGCTGTGGGATGTGCACCAGCTGCCTGCACTGCTAGTCATGCACTGGTGTCTTGAAATGTAGCAACTCAGCATAACCAGTCTGTGGCAAATGAAAATACTTCTGAAGCACATAAGTCGAGGAAAATTGGTTTAAATTCCCGGTGAACTTCTTTGCAAACAACACACCATAGAAAGACCACTTTGTTATAGGCAGTAATTGCAATATTTCCAGGTGCCATTTTGTGGTGAGACCAAGAATTACATATTCTGCACACAAGAAAGCAGGAAAGCAAAAGGGCAGTGTAATTTTCCCAACTCATCAGGCAACTATGGATGGCAGTGTTCAGTTGTTCAATCAACCTTGATTATAAAAAAGTTTCTAGAAAATATTATTTGGGCGTATGCTGTTTTCAAAGCGGATGACACAAAAGCTTCCTTTCTCTGAGTTGGAATTTGTTGTGTGTGTGAAAGATTATGGGGGGAAAAAACTTTCCAAAGGGTGTGAAAACACCTTGGTTTATCTGCTGTAGAATAGCCCATGTGGACAGTGTGTTTTTATATACTTATTATGTACTTTTAATGCAATTCCAACTGCCATAGCATATATAAGGACCTGTGATACTTCAGACACAGTTGTGTACCATCTAATGTGATCCCACAACTCCAGTGCTCTTCCAGTGACACTTTATTTTTACACAAACATATGATGGATTTCTTTTATCATGCTCAGAACCACAGGAGTGGTATAAGTTGTGGTTCAATCCATTAAATATTTTGTGAGAATAAGAAAAGTGGTTCTTAAAAGTGCGAGAGATTTACCTGTGTGAAGAACCTTCAGTGATTCTTGAAATGATGAGCTATTTGTTACAGAGGGTGAAATCTGGATCATGGTGCATAAGAAGTTTCTTGGTACCTGAATATAATTGAATTGGGTTTTGTATGCAAGAGGATATGCATCAGGTTATCCAAATGATAAGTTAGTCTTTCATACCTCAGGTATGAGTAGCTGTTTGAGCTAAGTAAACAGTATCAGATACTGTCTAACCCTGTAGGTTAGAACCAAAAGTATATTTGGATAGGGAAGAGAAAATTTATTAAATTGGGATGGTTTTGAGGCTTTTCTCCATATTTGTCTAAGAACAAGTAAACCTATGTTGCACTTCAAGACCTTCTAATACTCACTTCTGAGAACAGTATTAGAGCCAAAAATGAAAGTAAGAGAAGGAATTTGAAGAAACAAATAATTACAAGCCTAGCCATCACACCAAACTTGAAAAGTTTCCAGTTGCCCCGATGCCTGTGTGGTCACCATATTTTATCCAAAATTTTGATGACAGGAACTAATAGCCATGGTGCGCAGGCACAGATGCTTAAGTTCTGGGAGCCTGGCACTTCATGGGAGTTCCAGAGCCCTGAGGCAGGTAACTGCAAAAGGAAAGTCAAAATTTTAGAGTTAGGCAGAAGGCTGGAAAGAAGGCTGTCTTTTGGCTTTGTCATAGAAATACCTATTCTGTGAGGATTTTTGATTCATGCAACTAAACATTACTCAGCCGTTAACATGCAAATCTTTCAAAGTGCAAGGAATGTTAAAGCATGTCATTGGTGATGTAACTTTAAAAGTATTTTTTCCTTGTTTTCTTTCTCTAGAGCCCAGTGAAGATAAATCAGATCAGCCTGGATGAAAGTGGAGAACACATGGGTGTTTGCTCAGAAGATGGGAAGGTACAACAAATCTCTTTATATATTTGCTGAGGTAGCAGGTAGTCCTAGGATTACACTAGGATAATTGTGATAACCTGTGGAGTTGATTCCTGCATTGCACACCACTACTTTGACCATACATTTTGAGAACTGAACTTGCCTTTGAATACTCAAAATTAACGTCAAATATATTTTGCATAAATATGCTGTAGGAAAACTAATTACAAGAATGTCAATAATGTAACTACTATTAAGCTGATTAACAGCTGTGACAGGAGGACATGTCAACTTAATCATTACTGCTGTGCCAGTTATACTTCAGTGACTACTGCTGTTCCTGCAAGACAGTAGTTTAATGCCTTTCTGCTATAAATCCACAAAATTGGATTTTGTGGACATGATTTCTGTGGGCTGGTGGTTTTCATTTTCACACACTTTATGAATGTTTCTCTTGAATTACAGAATCTTTTGATAAACAATCATAGTTTATCAGAAGAACAAAGTGTCTTACAACAGCCACATTAAATAAATGTAAAATCAATATATGTACAGTTTCCTAAAAAACTGACACCTACTTCCTTGACTGAGGACATATATCATTTGTGTAGTGTATAAGTAACAATTATCAGTGCTTCTCGGGAATGTTGAGCTGTGACATTTAGTGGTTTTGGTGATTGATTTTCCAGTTATAAGAATGTCTTTTTGTTTTTTCAGTGGATGACAGTATTTTCTAATGTTGGTTTGCAATTATAAAATTCTAATGCACAGAGTGTATTTAAGCTTCTTTTTTCATATAGTGCCCATATACAAATGCAGTGCATTAAAAGTAATTTAAATAATTTCTCAATATCCAATTTACTTCTCAGGAGAACATTTCTTATGCAGTAGACATGGGGAAGGAGGAGTTTTGGTACTCCTAATATTGCATTCAGTCAAAGTTCTTTAAATTAAAATACAGCTGGAATTTGCAATAGGAAAAATGGGGAAACAACCCCTTTAGACTCTATGCATTTGGGTTTTTTCATTACAAATAGAGGTTTTTTTGCAGGCAGCCAGTTTGTGTATCCAGGCCTTTTATTTATGAGAGATATCTTGATATCAGTATCTTGGCACAGTAATTAGGATACTAGTGCCTACTAAAGTGGTTATAGAATTTTACATCCTGTGTGAAACACCACAAGAGTATCGTGTTTGTCTAAGCAAGATAAGGCAAGGGTCAGTAATTGTGCAAGCTTATAAAAATGTTGAGCTAGCATTGTTGGTTTAGGTTTTCCTATGGTGTTGGGGAGCAAGTACTTACTGTAAGGGCTCCTCAGATGTGACTGTGGATGACTGTCAGTAATCCACTATGCTGCAGTGAGACTGCAAGCCATACACTTCTTTTTCGTATACTAAGCTAATATTAAATATACTTATTTAATTTCAGAAATACTGAAAAAACCATAATCACTACTCTGGTGTGGCTCTATTTGAAAAGACTTCAATACTTGAAATGGTGACTCTGTCTTCATTTAGTGAAATAGCAGTTGTGAATCCAGTGTGTGACATTACATACTATACAAGGTAGTCTAAAATAGAGTCCCATGGCCACAGGGATGGAGTGTCACAGGTACAATATTCAGCATATTTGCATTCATAGAGTCCAGGGACATGGATGCTTCACCATATTGTACACTTGTGAAAAACTCATCTGGAGGTTTGAAAGATCTGGGTATTTTAGAAGTTAGATTTTCCACATGACCCAGAAAGGCTTGTGTCTGTGAAATAATCCACCCTAAAATTGATCTAAATAAATAGTTTTATATTGTGCTACTCTATAAGAAAATGGCAGATTCCTGGCCAGATAATGTAGCACTTGTAGTCTGGTCATAACAAAAGTGTAACTTTCATTCCTTATAGCTCTTTCCTTACTACAGTGGGAGTGCTGATACTGTACGCAGTTAAAATACTTGTACAAGTAGTTACAAAGTCTTTATTAACTAGATTAAATATGTAAAAGTGGTGAAATCTCTTAAAAAAAAAAACAAGGGGGAAAAACCAGTAAAGCAGTACAGTTTTCTTAAATCAGTTTTAAACAAAAAAGCAGATGTAATGAAGAGGCCTGGGAATTTTGAGTCAGCTGCAAGTATATTCTACCAATTAATGAAGATATGTTCTCTTTTGCTATAAGCAGAGTGCATTTTCACATATCAAAGTGGATCCAATATGATAGAGATGGAAACCATTTATTTTCTTGCAGGAAGGCCTTATAATGAGAGCCTCCTCATTTCTGTTCTGCTGAAATTCTGTTTTACTACTTTTTTTTTTCTGATTCTCAAACTAGATTTGATCTAGCTGTATAGACTGAGGGGAGAGCACAGAAGCACAGTACAATTTTCTAGCCCTCTTCTTGACAGTCACCATCCAGACCCAATGTCAAAACCTGTTATGTGTATGTCATACATGTCCAAGAAATGCTTTGGGAGCCACTTGCAGCTTTTATGTACTACGCATTTGGTTCTTTGAAAACTTTCCTTTCTAATGAAGTCAGCTGCAGCTGATCACCACTGGCATGGAAAGGAGCAGAAATCATAACTAGTACCAGCCCTCTAGTCTTGCTGCTGGGTATTGAAATGTTAGGGTATAAGAGAATTTTCGTGCTCAAATAAATAGAACAGGAAGCAGGCTGGCATCCTCAGAATTGTGGAGATTTTTAGATTAGTTTTTTGTGTTAGTTTTGTATGTAGTTAATTGTATACTATCTTGAAAAACCTGGATGTGATTCCTGATTTTGCTAAAGCTTCCATGTCATTACATAAGAAGAGTAATTAGCACTCTTATTCTGGCTTGTAACTTTCTCTATATGAAGAAATACAAATTATATTGAAAACCCATGTGCTTGCATGTTTTAGTGTCATCTCTAATGCCTGTAACAACATTGATGTTAAGAATATCTGTGAATTACATTGATATTACATTGATAATTTTTCAAGGAACGTGACTTGTTTTCCTGCCTTTTGATCACTGAAGGTTGCTTACTTTTTCCATATGTGGAAGCAAATAAGCAGCTAAGTCTGGATGCACTGGAGTAGTGGGTTCTGGATATTTAAAATCAGACAGGACTAGCAAAATGTAGTGGAATCGTAAAATCGTTTTTCCAGCTGCCTAAGAGCATGATGAACAGAGTGGGCATGGAAAGTAGAAATAGATAAATCCAATATAGGTTTGTAATAGAAAAAGAATCACTTTCTTTCTGAAGAATATGAGACATTAAGAACTGTTAGATGATGTCCCTAGAGTAAACATAATAACATGTATTATTTTTTGCGGAATTGTTTTTTCCTCTTAGCTCACTCCATGTTGTTGTCATACTCCAAAAGAAATATCATATTGCTGTATTCAGTGATATATTAGGAAAATATTGAAGGCACTGTTGCTAATTTTGACAAATTACTTTTAATTTGAGAGGGCTATTTTATAATTTTTGAGGATTCTGCTTTCACTGAGTTTGCAGTGTTATGTTTTAACCATGTATTTTCTTTTTTTTTCCTACTTTCTTTTTTCTGTCTTATTTTCTCTTTCCTCTGTTTCTTACTTGGTGTAGGCTATTGTATTGAATATGATGTTCCCACTGATGAAAACAAAAACCCAGAATGCAAAATCCTCTAGACATCAGCCCAAAGGTTTTCTAGGCTTACAGCCAGGTCCAATTCAAATACAACCCTTTGGCTAGCTTACATAATCACAGCTCTGTGATACATCTCACAGTCTCCAAATACTGATTTTTCTAATCCATTGGAGCAGTAGCTCAGCCCTACACAGAGCATGCAGAAGTATTTTTAAAGTGTGTTGTTAGAGGCAGTATATTCGCTAATGAGTAATGGACTGAGCTGATAATGCTGCTTAGGAGATGTATCCAGGAGACAAGCTTGAAAAGAAAATGAGGTGGTTGGAGATGTTTTTAACTTCACTGAGACTGCTGAACTTGGAGCCACTCTAAGGATGTCCTAGTTCATTGCTGATGGCTTAGTTCCTCTTGTAGTTTCCCTGAAGTTTAATATTTTTACTCTGTCTTCTTGACTGTCTGCAGGAATTTTGGGTGTTCTTGGGCTCTAAACTGATCTTTTTAGACCAATTAAGCCTCACTTTTTGTGGCCCATTACTGATATTTACTGACTTTATTCTTCAGGTCTTTCTCTAAAAGGATTTGTATTTTCTTGTTACTATTATTTTTTTATTTTTCCCCAAAGGAATCATGATGGGAAGAAAGAAATAAGGTTAAAAGATCTTTTAGAACTTTTGAGTCCAATGCTGAACATGCAGAGCAGAGTTACTGAAGGGATTACCTTTTCCAGAAAATTTTCCAGAAAATAATGAGCCTATCTGAGAGCATTCGTAAGTAGATTTGCTGTCAGATACATTTCCTCACTGACAGCTCCATGGGATGCTCTTTTTTCTCCCTTCCTCCAGTGGTGTCCATCCCTCCTTGGATGAGTTTGTTTCAACAACTTCTGACAGTAGGTGGAAACCTCTTAAGAACGTAATGAAAAAGCAAACCATTTATTATTCTTTCTGGAAAGCATAGTTAGTAAATCAGTTACTAATTCCTGGCCATAAGTCTTCAGCCCTGTTTTATTCCTGAATTCTGCAGGAACTGGGTGGTCAACTGTCTCATCTGAGAGTAAGGAAAGGGAATATTGTTTATTGAATGAAGAGACATGAGTCCAAAAGAGGGCTGTACTTAAAATAATCTCGATATCTCTGTACTTGTTCTGAACTAAAGGCAAGGAAACATTTTAAAAATCTGAAATAATTTAAAAATCTAAAAATTCATTCTCTTGACAAAGAAACTTTTTTTTTAATTCTTCTTCAGATGGATTGATTCTGATAGGTATTATGATTGCCTATGGTTGCAACTCCTTTGCTGACTCTTAAATGTACTGATACCTCGATATAAATGAGAAGGGAGGAATCTTCAGAGAAAGACATTTCCAATGATCATGGAATAAAACCAAATAGCACTGTATGGACTTGGGAGGAGGAGAGAATGCCTAGAAATATGTGGAACTTGGATTTCAGGCTGGTTTTACTTTATTGTCACAAATTTCTTTTCTTATGTAAACCCTGTATTGGAGGGAAAAAAATTCCTACCATTCTTTCTCAGAAAGGAACAATTTTTAATTTATTTTCTCCTGAATGTTATTCTGTTGCTCTTACAACAACAATAGTTAGGTTGCTATCTGTTAAACAGATTTGATCAGCCTAAAGCAAAAGGAAGTTACTGGTTTTACTGTGATTGTAACAAAAAAAAAGGAGGAAAAATATTCATAGAAGTACTTCCATAGTGTTGCAAATATTAGAGATATGTCACAGTAGAAGACCAACTCGTATCAATTAGCTCTGAATTGTTAATTGTATCTTCCTTTAGGAAAAAAGATGTTGCTGTTAGCATTCAAATTAATCTTCTAGTTGTTAGGTTTTTACTTTCAGTGTTAATTGTTCGGTGTAAATTAGGTAAATAATTTTGGTTTTTCAATATACTTTTTCAGGTACAAGTGTTTGGATTATATTCAGCAGAAGAGTTTCATGAAACGTTTGACTGTCCTATTAAAGTAAGTGCTTGTTTTAATCTTTAGTAATTGTGGTGGTGTTGTCTTTAATAACAGAAAGGTCACATTCAATATAAATGAGAGAGAGGAATACCACTTCCTTACAGTGTTATTCAAGTCACTAGGAAATAGTTTTCTATCTCAATATAAAAGCTTTTGATCTGCTAGGTAGGAAGAAAGCCAATCTTGGTTTTGTAAGAAGTATTATTGAGTCTTTCAAATACAAAAGGAAAGTGAAAGAGAAATTGTCCTGTTTCAGGTGTTACCCATCTCAACATATTTCTTTGTAGATTTGTGATGCAAATTCTGAGGGTTCTGCTAAATGGGAGGTCAGTATTTTGCAACCAGTTCATATCCATTAAACCTGCCTCAAAATGAGGCAGTGGGCAGTGATATTGATGTACCCTATCTGAAGGGAAAACTTGAATTTAACTCTGCTTTAGAGAAGTGTGTCTGCCTGGCTGTTGAAAAAAGGATGTCTACTAGGCATATGGAAAAATCTAGTACTTTTTAACAAGAAACATTTCTTGTAAGAGGAAAGGCGATGTGGGCGAATGTTTGCATTTTGCTGCTTGGAGTCTTCCATGTTGCAGCTGCTCTTTAGGGTGTGAGGGAAAGGAATGAGATTGTTATGTTTTCACACATGCCAGATGTGACTCACTTGCCTCCTAGGGCCTTCACTGCTCATACAGCTGGATCTGTACACCTGACATTGTAACACATAAGGCAAAGAAACTGTGTAAGATGCTACACAATGTTGTCCTCTGACGGGGCTGAGGTATGTGTGCCCTTCAGGCAGGCCCCAGACCAGATTTAATTGGGGTAACTCTTGCTCATAGCAGTCCTGTCCCGATTGGTCCTAATCCTGCAGCCTGCTATACAGAAAAGTAGCTATTCAGTGTAACATGGCCCTCAGTGTCACGCTTGTCATACAGCATATAATATGAAGAATTATCTTCTAAGAAAAACAACCAAGTGTCTGAAAAAACTAGGCTTTACTTCAGAGAAAGAACTCAGCTGTAATACTTGATAATTGACAAAGGGTTATCTAGTTTAAGAAGTGATGTGGTGCTTCATGTAAACTCTTATTTAAGGCACAATTCTCTTTTTCCCTCTTCCCCACTGTCCCCAGATTGTTGCTGTTCATCCTCAATTTGTAAGGTCCCACTTCAAGCAATTTGTAACAGGAGGAAAAAAGGTAAGCATTAAAATGAACTTTGGCTACCTTTAAATAGCCCTTTGATATAGCTCAGAAGGCTACGTATGTGAATTTTAACACCTAGAACGAAGACTTCTGCTTTTTCCTTCTCTTTATGCATTGTATTCTAAAGCATTGTTAATTAAAAGTGATTTCAGGGGGAGGGAAAGTGCAATTTTTATGGTAAAAACATGTCGCAACAAGTTGAGATTCAGAGTAGAAATATCGTTCTGTCTAGATAGCCTGAAAAACAAGTAATTTATATGTCCTGGGTCAGATTTTCTCCATTTTAGTTTGTTGAAGTGGGAGCAGAACTTAGACCTTAAAACTGATCTTTTACAAAGCATGTTGATCTTGGGTTAGCTGTGGGTGATTTTTTGGGGTGGGATTTTGTTGTTTTTGTTTGGGGTTTTATTTTGAGGAAATAAACCCAAGTATCTTCATCAGCTCTTGTCAATGGTGGGGGATTTTGTTGGTTTTTTTAAAATGAACTAAGGGGAGTTCTTGGTATAGTACAGCTCACCCCATTCCAAGCACTTATATCTCTAGGTAGTCTTCTATTTGGATTCAGCTGGAGTTTTAAATGTGCATTAAATGTCTTATTAGTGTAGGATACAATTCTGACTTCCAGATTGTGGCTGTTTCCAGGTCCTACAAGTATCTTCTATCACATTGCATATTTTCAGTCAAAATATGAAAAGTTTTATTTGGAACAGTTTCTTGAATTCATGGAATTTTCTGTTGCCTTCTGTTAAGAAGTAAGGATGAACAATCCTTGCAGATGCATCAAACCAAATGCCATTGCTCTCTCTTACCAGCACGTAAAAACGACAGGCTTCTAGTGCTGAATACATCTTAATTTTCACTAACAGTTCAGTAATATGTTTCAAAGCATAGCTGTGCTTTATTTATTTAAGTGGTGTTGTGTGCTTGACAGATTTTTCTGGCTGGCAGAAGTTGGTGTTGTCCTTAAAATAATGCACAGTCAGTGTGTGTCTGTGTCAGCCACCAGTTTGTGAATCTTTTTAGTGCTGATAAAAGGGGCATGGAGGGAGAGAAGCAAGGAATTAATAGAACAGGGCTCAGTCAGGTGGTAAAAGATCTTGCATTCACCTGATGCCGAACAGAAAAAAACATCAGGGAGTTAACACATTCTCTTTGGTTATCTTTGATTACTTGACAGGTTGTTTTATATTCTGTCCTCTGGGGAATGGTATACTCATTCTTAATACATTCATGCTTTGCTGAGAACTTTCATCCTCAGAAAAACTTTAATTGACATCTTAACATAAGGTATTTAGCATTGAAGCAAGTGTCACTTGACACCTGTAATTTGATTTTATTGGTACAGAAAACCAACAAATAAAGCCTCCAGCCTTGCAGTAGAAGCCTTTCCCCTTCTCTCCTTTCCTCCAAAAGGAGCATATGTACTTCTATAAAAGCAGCAACAAAATGCTTTTTGAAAATTCAGGAAGCTAAATTCCACCTACTAATAAAGTTACTTTTTTTGGGGGGTGGGGGGGCGGTTTTGTTTTTGGGGTTTTTTTCTGAACATTTATACCTCTCCTTAACTATAAAGCCAAAGTGCCAAAGTGTAGTATGGAGGCAGCAGGCAACAGCCAGCTGAACACAAGAGTGAGGAGAAGCAGGCTGAAGCATACGGCCTCACCGCTCTCTCCCTTTGTCTGGGGGATTGTGCCTACTTAAGCAAAGTTAAGCAACCAAGGTGAGCTCCTTCAGGGAGGGGGACAGGTCCTCCTGTGGCTCCTGAGGTCTGTGCACTTTGGCCTTTGAATGTATACAGTGAGTTCATCCGTGATAGCGGCAGTGGTGGGAAACATGTTGCCTGTTGTCCTCATCCACTCTTACTTAGGTAAGAGTAACAGTAAGAGTATCTTCATTTTGGAGAAAACGTAAAAGAAAAGCTTTGCTTAAAGCTCTAGTGCTATGCTCCTTGCCTGAGGTGCATTAAAAAACATAGTATGTATCATGTGAACTCTTAGTCCAAAGGCTTGCTGTGTCTGTTTTTGTTTTTGCCTTCTGGGAATGGTGACATAATGTATGTAAGCATTTTTAAAGTGGAGTGGGTTTTTTGTTTGCTTTGCCTTTATTTTTTTAGAAAAATATTCTTCATAATATAAAATGTGTAAAAAATACATTTTTCAGTTCAAAGATCCACTCAGGGCTTCCTGGAAATGTTCAAGAGAGAGAAGGGGGAAAAAGAGCCTAGCAACATGCTTCAGGGATGCACAGTGCAGGTCCTCAGTTCCCTACACAGGTGGATGTCTGGAACTTGGGTGGATTGCTGTGTAATGCTGGGATTTGCTATGTCTTAGAAGCTCAGCCTGACCTAAAGCTGACTTAAGAGCAGTGCTCCCCGGGGCAACTGGGGTAATCATTGTGAATTGTTGTAAGCTTAACTCTACTGTGCATATGTTTATATGGTTGCTTAACTTTGCTTAAGTAGGGATATAGAGAAACTTTTCTCTAAAACGTATTACGCACTAATTAAATTGTTTGCTTATTAAAGTATTAGTTTTTAAAAGAAGATAATTTCTGTTAAACTTGAGATAATATTTTGGGTTGGTAAAGCTTATTTCACCCATTTTCCTAAGTGAATTAATATTATTTGTGCCTAGAAATATGACAGGTACTGTGGAAATTGCAGTGGGAAGCAATAGGTGCCATACTAAAAGGAGGTGCTTCCCTATTCCCCTCGTCATCTCTGCAATTAACCACAGCACCATTGTGCTGATTTGGCAGATGGTGGTAACCCTGAAATAATAATACTATATATTGTAAATAATAGGGCATTTCTGTCCAGAGCAGACAATAGAGCTTCAAAGCAAGGGAAAAGACAAATACTGTGCTCTTGAAGGCCATAACCTTCTACCTTTTAAAAAAAGGCTCTAATCTCAAAAAATAACAGGGTAAAAGCCAACTAAATTAGGGTTGTAAAGCTGAAAACAAGGTGTTCTTGATTTAACTCTTAGAGTGCTGGTCTTTCCCAATACATCAGCTAAATAAACATTTTTGTGAAGTCCGAGTATCCATTATGTCATGAGGGTTAAACAGACAGAACTAACAAAGAAAGAAGACTGAAGATTATTTCAGATGCAAAGTCAAGGTATCAGCTACTGTGACTTATGTAAAGATAACTTAAGGAGAGCAGGACAAGTTGAGATTCCTCTCTTGGCAGAGACATCATCCCTATTAACATCAATAACTAAATACAAAGGTTTTTGTAGTGAAATTCTTAGGAGAGTGAGTCCTCTGAAGTGATTGAGTCACTCCGCTGAATGTGTGCTAATGAAGGGGATTTTTGAGTCTTCTCTACCTAGCATGGTAGTGGAGACCCAGCACAAGTTAAGCAAATGTATTCTGAAGTACAGGAGTAGAATATTCTGTATCATAAAGGACTGGGTCTCCTCATTTGCCTAGGACATACATTTTGTATAATAAGTATTGATTTGCATATCCAGTCTGAAACATTTTAAGGGCTAGAGAACCAAAATAAAACTGCAGATTTACCCTGTGGCTGTCAACAGTCTCATCTCTCTGTGTCTATATCTACATAATATATTAATGAGTTTTTCTATATATATTTGTTGGAAATACATATAAAAACCTTCTTAATAATGTCTGTGTTTCTATTGCTGCAGAAGATACACTATAAGAACTGGTTTTCAAATACAGATGTGTCTGATCGTGTTTGTCCCATTTATCCTCCCAGAATTAACATTTAAACATATCAATGCTTGTGTTTAAACATTGGACTCTTTTTTCTTTCATAAAAGCAGAGAGAACTTAGTGCTACCTGGGGGAAATTTCTCATTAAAAAAAAAAAAAACAAAGAAAAAACCAACCAAACAAAAAAAACCTATTTCAGTGTCAGAACTCTGGACCCATGGTGACTCTTGCCTGAAATGCAAAACAAGACAATCTAAATTCCTTTCCACTCCAGGTGGAGCAAGAACATACACAGAGAAAGCATGGTGATTGCAAACAGTGCACAAGTGGGAAGAGAAAAGCATTTTTGGGGATCTGTGACTGCTGTTAGGGGTCGTGGAATTTGTGTGTTAAAGTCAAGTCTGCCAAGGAATGTCTCAGATATTTTTTTTTAATTGTTGCTTTTTAGTGTCAGCAGATGCACTTGGCGTGGTAAGTAAGTAGATGACCTTACCTCTGAACCCTATGATATGTACTTCATAATAACTGAAGTACTTTGACAAATTATTAAATTGTCAGGATGCTGTTTGCAGCACAGTCCATTTTTAGAAAGCAGATAGTCAGCTGTTTGGCATTATGTTGGGTAGAAGAGTACCTGACAAGAAAGGCAGATTGCTTTGTAAGCTATAAAATGTCACTCAGTAAATACTCAAAGGTCTGATTTAAGTGAAGAAGGAGTAAATACTGTGGCAATTTCTGTCCATGCATTGGATAATTTACCATAAGTAGGAAACAAACTGTAGCAGCAAGCAAACCACAATACTGCTGGTCTGTTATTTCCTTGCTGCAATGCATAATGCCCAGATGTATCCCATATTATTGAGCAGATGAGACTTTGATATGTAGTATGTCCTGTTTGCTTAATAAGCATTTTTTTTTGCTTACATTTCTTCTTTATGGGTATTTGGATAAGCGTTTCTTCTTTATCACTAGAACAAAAATTCTCCTTGTCCTGTAATAAATTTGGTTTGTGTAAAGCAAATGGATCATAGTCCTATGTGCATGTAATCTATAGTTGTGTGTTTTACAAATGTCTGTGTAGAACCCTTTTTTCATTGCCTGAGGTGGCAAATGAAGAGGATCTAAGTGTATGAAATGTGTCTCTCTGCCTGCAAGACGGCAGGATTTGCTTTTCAGGGTGTTAATTCTGTAGCTTTTTGTGAATAGGCAACAGCTGGAATATGGCAGTTGAGTTATTAAAAGTGAAGCCTAATAAAAGTCCTGTGGCATTTGTTTGTATTAAACATCTCAGAATTTCTAGCTTCTCTGTCCATGAACTACAGCAGTAGGTCCTGTTTCATCTCTCACTGTTGCCATCACATTCCTCCCAGTGCTGCTGTGTGCCTCTGCCTCCTTGCTTGATTTCCCTTGACTGCACTTGCTGCCCTCCTCTCTGTTCACACCCCAGCTCCCTACACAACATTTTATGACGAAATCTTGAAAGCTCATCTTCAGCTGAAAGCTTGAGGCTTACATTATTCTCTGCCTTGTTTGAACTCATTCCAGACCCATCGTCTGTTTCAAATACAAAGTATAATTTTTTATTGTTGCTGTATGTTTTCGTAGGGATGAACTATTAAACAGAGTCTTCATGCGGCATGCTGTTCTGTGTTACTCTCTGGTATCAGTTAATCTTGGCTGTGCCTGTAAATATTTGTTTTATGCTGAAAACAATAAATAGCTGTAGTGATCACTTGTAACCATGGAAATAGCATTTTAGATTTTTGTGGTCTTGCCAGGCTGAGGTGAAAGTGGTGACAGAGGCACCAAAACACAGGACAAATGCCAGAGGTAGGCTCATCTTCACACTTAGACAAAGAACAGGACAAGGAAATTACAGGGACTTTTTCCCTAATTTTCATTTTGTGAAATAAAAACTGATCCAACAGTTCTGCAGCAGGGAATGGAAAAGTGACTCTTCAGTTACAAATTGAAGACTTAAGCCTTTTTTTCTTCACTTCACTAAAACTTCAAATCTTTACACATAAGGCGCTGTGTTGAAACAAAGTAGTGATGCTAGGCATCATTAAAAGTGTGTTTCCTTTGAAATTTCTGTGAGAATAGACATCTTTTATTTCACTATATTGAAGCTAGTAATTGGTAGTGCGAATAAATTAAATTGAATTACTTCACCATGTTGATACTACCAAAGTTGCAATCATTCACCTCTTTGTTCCGAGGATTGGGAATTCCTGTACATAGTTTAAGACCAAGATTACTTGCAATTAGTGTTAATGCTAATTGCATGACAGGCTCCATTAAGTCCAAGCACTCATCTCTTCTCTTTCCTGAATGCACTCTAAAATAGAGTTTTGAGTTCTTTTTGGTGTAGATTAATCTTCTGTTAGCGAAAGATATAGAGAGATGTATTCACTAATCCAAAATGTGTATTCATGTATTCACTAATCCAACTTTTTTTTAAAACCAGAAATTGTCCTGCTCCATCCTCTTGTCTCATACATTTCAGTGTGTCATTTTTCTTAATGATCTGGTGGACAATCATAAGCAGTTAATAAGACTTGCAAAATAATTAGTGAGCTAACAGAAGATTGCGATGTGCTGTGAAACAGTGTGGGTGGGGACCTTGAAGCTAAAGGTTATTTTATTTTAGCTGTATTATCAAATTGTGGTGCATTCAAGATACACTGGAAGAGTGTTCTAAGCACAACTGTATTGTATATAACAAAGGACTAGAAAGTTTTATGCGAGCAAATGAAAAACAGGGAAAACAAACTCTATTGCAGAGAAGCCAAGAAAGTGGGATTTTGGCTGCTCTTGAAATATAAGTACTGTGAATGCTGACTACCATAAAATAGGATTTATGGCAAATAAAGTCTAAAAATATTTTTCCCCTACCAAAAAGGGAGGGAGGTGGTAGGAAGAGCCCCTCCAGAAACCGCAGATTTCTTCTTAAAAGTCTTTTGAAGTTTTAAATTACCTTCTGGTATGATCAACATTTCAATGTGGAGACAGAGAGGAAGACTAAGAAAGAAATTAGGCTGCTTATTTTTAGAGAGATGCTTTCAGTAGACAACAGTTCCAAAACACGTAGGAAAGTTCTGGGTTCACAAATTCAATTTCCAGGTGTCATTGGTCTAAGAAATAATACATAAATAACAGTATGTATATCAAGAGTATGCAGATAATTGCACTTAAAGATAATTTAGTTAAGCATGTTTTGAGATTGCTTTTTTTTTTTAAGCCACAGTGTGAAGTGCCCTCTGGCCTCAGTGTTTGACCTATTTCAGTTGCTGATCTGAAGAGGGGAATGATAGGGTGTTTCAGTGATTCAATTTCCATCCTTATTACCAGGCTGTTGTCTTCTACTGCCTTGATCTGAAAATGTTCTTAGGGTTGAGCATAGATGGAAGCAGGATTTTTCAAATTACCTTCTCTCTTCACCGGTTCTTTCTCAGATCACTTACTTCTCTTTGCAGCTTATTACTTAGAGTCACAAAAAAGCATGATCTTCACAAACCATGAATAACAAAAAAGATGCAAAATGTCATACCAAGTTTGCTCTGGATTTTGAGTATAATAAATTAATTTAAATCACAATTCAGTCACAAGCAGAAAAAATTTCAAGTACAATTAAATATAATTGACATCAGCTAGGTTTAACCTTTCACATCATCCACATCAGTTTTTGGAGCTCTGTCCAGTAAGTTTCAATGCAAATACCATGTATTTTGCTGCTGTCTTTATTGGATGATATTGAAAGAAGCATCCAAGCAGCAATTCTTCTTCTGTCCCAACTTCTCCTTAGGAAAAAAGTAATTTTCGAGTCTGGATCAGCACAGCATGTAGTTTTTAATGGCATCATTAGCATCTGAGTGGAGATCATTCATCTGGGCTGAGGGCTGCTCCTGTGCTTAACATCTACCTACCAGTCTTCTAATGGAAATGCCTCTATATAGCACTGACTTGTAGGTGTAGATGTTACGCTGCTTTCAGTGTCTTGCCCTGGTAGCTGTAAAATAACATGTTCTGTGAGAGTTACTCAGCCTTTTCATGTGTGCGGAAAAAAAATCTATACTGTCTAAAAGTTGGGCCTTCACGTGACCTATGTGAAAGACACAAAATCACTTCGCTTGAATTAAAAGTTTGATGTCTGCAGTGCAATTCACACAAAAATTTCTCAGTAGACTACCCTACCTAGTGCTTACTTTAACCTTCTGGAGAAAATACTTGTCTTCTGATGCCATCTGGTGGCTTTAGGAGAGAGGCAGTCTGATAATTACTGTTAAAATCTCGTATTTTGTTTAAAGATTTTATTTTAAAAGACTAGTGTCTTAACATTTGATGTATTTATCCAAATACAAGTGGCGGGAAACCATAGATAAAAAAGTGAACACAGCTGGATCTTAGATAGGAAATATTAGCAAGAAGAGTAGTCTATCTGGGTTTTAGCATGGTAGAAATCCTTTCAGACCGCTATTTCACACCTTCCGGTGTGAGGTGTGAGCTTGGGAGCTCGGGTTTCAGGTTGTGCATATGTTGGTATGTGGGTGTACTCATGCAAAAGTTAGCAGGAGTGGTACCTTAGAGTATGATCTTGGTAGATGCTTCAGCTTCTTACTTAAGTATTCCTCCAAGTGCTGCACTTTGCTTCTCTCAGAGTGATTCCCTGTAATCCTATTAAATAACTTAATGAGACATACAAAATCAGAATGTTCTGATTTGAAAGGGACCCACAAGGATCATTGAGTCCAACTCTTAAGTGAATGGCCCATAAATGGATCGAACCTGCAACCTTGGCATTATTAGCACCATGCTTCAGCCAACCAATATGGGCTGTCTTATTGTGCAGACTTTCTGCATGTAGTTGGGTTTTTCTTTGCTGCTGGAAAGCATCTCATAACATCTCTTATGCTTTTAGATAGTCTAAAATACCTTCCATAGTTGCAGAACTTGGAGATTACCAGTCACACAAGTTTTTACAATCAGCAGCACTTGTGGTATAGTGTAGTTTGCACATGTGGGACTAAACCACAGCGTCTCTAGACCCCAGTGGAAGGCTGTGTAGTTCCACATGGAGCCAAGCAAAAGGTCACAGGCTTGGGGATCTTTTAATTTTCTTCGACTACCTGGGTTTTTTTGGAGGGAAGGAGCCTATAACAAGATCAGTGGATGTTGAGATCAGTGAGGTGACCTGGTTTCTTTAACAATTTTCTGAAGTGTTGTCACTAGTGCTGTAGACTTAGGTTCTGAAATACCTTCATTTCTTTATCTTTAAAAGGTAAATAATTATACTTACTGTTCTTTGGAGAAACTTGATGAAAGGCCTTCTTATTAACATTTTTAAAATTTAACAGGAATTCTGTAATATACAAGATGCTTGATGTAAATATATTATAGCAAAATGTTTGATTGTATTTGCTTTTGTTTAGTGATAGGTGTGTATTTTTCATTGCTCTTAAATCCAAACAGAGTAAGGGATAATGAAGAAAAAATAACTTCCATGTCTGTATACAGTACTGTGTCAAAGAAATATTTACTGTTGCACTTCTTCATAGTTGCTGTTATATGAAAGAGGTTGGATGAATAGATGGAAGCCTTCAGTTTTACATGAAGGGGAAGGAAATATAAGAAATATAAAATGGAGAGGGCACTTAATTGCTTGGGCTAATAATATGGTAAGTATTTTTCACCTCCATTACATGTACAAAAATATCTCTCTGTTACATTGATTATTGAAATTTTTCAATGCTAATTGCCAGATTATTCAGTTGAAAAACTGTGAATTTGTAGAATTGTGTATAAAAGGCATTCAAGGATAGTGGTTTATATGTAATTTCTTTCTAGAAATTTCTTCTGTTGTTTTCTGCTGGTTAGTCAGGGTTCTCCAATATGATTGCCACTTCTGAAGAAATTAGGAAAGTAGCTCTACATACCACTGTGGTGGTCACTAATGTACATCATTATTAATTAGAATTTTGATTAGTGCAATTTGCTGAAGCAAACTGAGGAAGGAATGCCTATGCAATTCTTCTCTATATAAATAATAGAACATTTCCACTCCCTTCCACCCCCTGAAAAAAAAATAAATTGTCTGGATTTTGTAATTTGTACCGAAATTACATTGTCATATGCACTTTCAATGTTGCAGATTATAAAAAAATACAATAATAATTTCTCATTTTATTAGGCCACTAGAAAAAAGTTAGAAGAAAATAGGCCCCTTTTGTTTTAAGCGTAATTTTAAAGGAAACCATTGCATTCATTCTGAGTGTTACATTTCACCTATCACTGTATATATAATTGATGGGTCAGGCTCTATGTTTTGCAAGCTCTATGTTTAGCAGTGAGGGATATATTTTTAATGTGTATCATGTCTAAATTCCAAAATATTTTTTAAAATGTGGTGAAAGTACTTCTGAAACACTACCTTTTTTTGTCTATTGTTTTTCTATCCTAAAGGGAGGCATTTATTAAAATGTTTTAAAGCCATTGTTCTTTTTTATATTTCAAAACCAGTTTGATATGAAATTGTTAAAGGTGGACCTTTGTTTATTTGCTTCCCTTTAATAACTCTATTAGAATGGAAGCATCATTGAGGGCTTGACTGACATAACATTAGGTTATTTGAAGGTTTTGTTCTTTTCAGATCCATACAATTAAAATACATATTCTAGGTATCTGCTGGGATGGATAGGACAAGAGCTATCCCTAGAGATGATGTGCCACAACAGAACACAGAGTACTAATAAAACATTGAGACCCATCTGTCAGAGACAAAAAGCCATGGTCAGGGCCTATCTTTCAAAGAAAAATGAAATGACACTTGCCCTCCAAAAGATTAATATATTTGGTTATTGCCCTTTCTCTTCCCCTTTAACTTTTTAAACTCCATTCTCTAGCAAGGTTTTGTGTTACACTTTTTTTTTCCCAAATCAGAGAAAATGTTTATAGCCTTGCTTCTTACTGTGTGTGCATGGCTACCTTGTTTTTATATTTAGGCAAGGTGTAATTCTGCTTTTCAGATACATAGGTAACCCATGTTTTCTGCTATGCCCTCTTCTTCTTCCTCCATGGCTAATAGTGCAAGTTTTACAAACTGAGACATCTGAGGGACAAATCCTTAGAAGCATTTGACTGCTAGACTCCCATTTGGACAGGTTTTAGCTCATTCATGATGAGAAGTTGACTGGGGAAGTCCTTTCAATTCATTATGCAAATGGCATACCTGTTACAGGAGAAGCTAAAAGCTCAAGCATTCTCATACCATTCAAGGAGTCACATACACACCACCCCACACTTTAACTTCAAGGACTGGAGTCCTTTTTCAGTGAGTAGCTCCAAAGATCCAACAGGGGCCCTTTTGATTCCTTGCTCACTTCTTGTGCACATGCTCACAGGCAGAGCATGGGTGATTACATAGCAACAACTAAAACATCAGTGAGTCATCAACATTATTCTTACAGTAAATCCATAACTCAGCACTGTACCAGCTACTATAAAGAAAATTAATTAATAATTAATTACCAGCCAAAAGCATATCTAGGTGTAAGTTCAGAGCTTACCACCCAAGACTTCAAAAAAAATCCAGCTACTTATGCTAAACAAGTAAACCTAAGCAAGCAATATACTATATAACACGATATTATAACTCTAAATAACTTACGTTTATGTAAAACTTATTATATTAAACAATTGTCTCTCAATACTTATAACCAAAGAAGATACTACACTGTTAGTTTGAAAGCTACTTCAAACAGGAGCTGGTCTATCCCATATAAGATTTGTTGCCATGTAGAAAAACAGGAGGTGTGGTATGGGTCACTGAAAATCATCCTTGGAGACAAAGTAGTAAGATTTATAAAAGCAACTTTATTAAAATGCAATTCAAGCAAGATTAAAAATTTTATCAGATGAGCTTAGAAAACACAAAGAATAAGTTTGTTTACGTTACCTAGAGATCTGGGCTCTGTACATTGCAGATGTTTTGTTAAGTTGTTGTTTGTTTGTTTATTTGTTTTTGAAACCTTGATGTCTGCTAGCTGATGAGATGCTAGTGGAAGTGTGTTCCATACTCACAGTTCTTCAGTGGCAAAGATCAATGAAAAAAATCCCTACACTCACCCTCATACCACTTACCTTGTAGTTAAAAAAAAAGGCAAAACCTGGCTTAGACCATGACCCCCCATGACTTTTAAACAGTTGTATCTGTGTATTTGTACAGCTGAGGACATAGAAACTCACAATGGAGGGAACAGAAATAGGCAGGGGAATCTTTTAAATCAGTTTTGCCATAGGAAAATCCTAACATGGCATAGCATCATGGTTGCTGACCTTTCAAGGTCTTTTCCATTCCCCTCTTCTGTGATTTGAAGACTCACTCTCTAAGCTCTATGAGCAGAAAAGGAGTCCCTACTAAAATATATTATTTTAGAGACTTCTGTTTTAAATTACAAGAACAAGTCATTATTTAATATGAAATTAATCTCCATTTTGCTATTGGAAAGGCTATAGCTTACCTTGTCTAAATGATACAGAAAAATCTAATTATTGAATCTTTTTTTCCTCTGTCTCTCGAATGACTTTTATCTTCCTGGTTTTTAACTTCTTGTTCTATTAGTTTAGGAGATTTCCTGAGGAGGGAGTAAAAAAATCACAGCATACAAAACCAAGCATTGTTTAAATATGCTCACTTTTCTGTTTTAATATAAGAGTTGAAATGCATATTTTTAGACTGAATTAATTTATCTTAATGAGCTGTTGCTTTTCTTTTTCCAAGGTGGAAATTTCTGTACTCTGCAGGTACTGTTGTGAAAAAGTTGGGATTCCTTTTATTTCTCCAGGAGTAGCACCAGCCCCATAAGCCAAACTGGTTCATGACTAGAATTGCTAGTCTGTCATTCATTCACTTATTATGTCTTTTTATTTGGCATGTGAATTTAAAACATCTAAATTACTCTGATCCCTTTACTCCTTTTGTCACCTCCTGGGTTAGATGGGTTTTTGTATCAACAGATTTTTCTGGTGGCACACTCAGCACTGCTCTGAAATTTGTGCCGTAAACTGCTCTGACTGGCTTAGCGTACAAAATGGTGAGTAGGCGTTTGTCGTACTGAATAAAGTTCTCTTGTTTTTAAACTTTCAGGGTGTGAAGATACTTGACGTGATCTCCAAGCAAAGAATTACCAATGTGCCTCGAGATGACATAAGCCTTCGCCCAGATATGTATCCCTGCAGCCTTTGCTGGAAGGATAATTTAACGCTGATTATTGGCTGGGGAAATTCAGTAAAGGTACAATTACCTGTCTTTGTAATAAATGCTTGCTATTATCACAGACAAACAGAGGATTGTTTCTGAAAAGTAAAGACAATCGAAAAAAATAGAATTTGGTTTGACCAGTGTTCAGAACTCTTGCTACCTTAGAAATGTCATTGGACTGACCCTCATGAGGAGGAGGAGTGATAGGCACCCAGCAGTCAGACAGATCTCTGTGTGAGAGCATGCAGTGAATGTAATCCTCAGGGACATTTTACTCCTTGGAGAGATTGTGTCTTTTGAAAGCTTTTAGTGTGCTGTTTAATTAATTTCTTTGGATTAGTATTAAGGAAGAACAACTTACCTTGAGGTATTTTTGGAGAGGATTGGTTTGGGGAGTGAGGAGGTTGCAGCTGCTAAAACAGACACATGATTTGGGTCAACCATGGGGAAAAAAAATGGGTGGGTGGAAGGACAGACTGCTTAGGGTTTTGTTATCTTTCAACAAGAAACTGGCATTTCAAACTTGTGTAGTGCAGGCTGATTATCATTTGCTCAGACCAGCACATGACATGAGTTTGTTACAAGCCTGTTAGCTGTTTTCTAATAACAGACTGCTGCATCACTGCACAGTGGGAAATTAAAAGTGCCTGATAGGAATAGATGGAAAGGGAGGGTGGAGTGAAGTAGGTGACATGTAAAAAGCTTTTGGAGCGTTAAGCTTAGAGTTTTATAAATGAGGAGGTTTGTCCTAAGTTTGGCATCTGTCTTCCCCCTTCTATTTGCCTGTGCTTCACAACATTTGGTTATTTGTATTTCTTTATATGTACATACTCCCCTCTTGTAACTGGGAGGAGCAATAGCAAACTTACTGAATAAGAATCAGGTACCATGAAAAGTAATGAGATGCAAAGTGTGAGAAGACACCAAAACCAAACTCATAAATAAATGCTTCTATGAAGAAACCACAGTGGGCATATATTTTCACATTTCTTTTATGTGGTCCTCTTCTCTCCCAGCATATTTGTAAGGCTGTGAACTACAGCCACTACTTTTCTGTGTGGTTTTCTTTACTGATGCATCATTACTGTTTCACAACTTGTGTTTTTCAAAATAAAGAAATCCATGTCCAAGAATTCCCAGAAGTTGCTTTTCTTACTGAGGCAAAGTTAGTGTCATTTTAGGAATTACAGCTTCCTTATAGTAACAATTCAAATCTCGTTTCCTAGATTTGCTCAGTAAAAGAACGGCATGCCAGTGAAATGCGTGACCTACCAAACCGCTACGTGGAAATAGGTATGGTTGTATGAATTCACTCCTTTTCAAAAAGCTTTAAAAGTCTTCTACATTCTAGCCAGAACAAAACTTTTACACTTCGGAGGCAATATGTAGTTGTAACATAAATGTCTCCTCATTTTTAGTTGCTGAGGTTGTCATAATGCCCTCTTGCCTAGGTGTGAGGGTTTTTTTCTAGAGAACCTTAAGTTCTGTGATCATCTAATATCAGGGATACTTGTGTGAACAGTGGATGCCTTAACTTTCCCTTCATACAGATTCCTTTAGAGAACTTGAGTTTTCATCTTGGTTAAATGATTGATGGTCATTGTAGCAGTAAAGAGAAAATAGATACTACTTTATTTGATTATATGTTGTTTGACTACACTACTCATAACATTTTTCTCTTTTTTTTCCCCCGTAAAAATCACTGGTGTAGTGCTAGGAAATTGATTTTAATTTATTTTTGTTTCCTTTCTTGGCTTCTGAATTTTATATTTTCATTTGCTTTCTTATTTTTCTAGCTAATCTGATGTGAATAAATTTTTATTATTACTGATTATTGGAAAAATTCTTGACAAAGTAAAGTGGAATTCAAAAAAAATTTGGAAGGGAAGTAGGGATGAAAACAAAAAGTCACAACTGTCCCCAGAAGTGTCTGCTGGGGAAAAGAAGTATCTAGGAACAGATGGCGCTGGGAATATAAACAGGCCCTCTGGCTCTGCAGACCAGAGTGCGCACCAGTTTGTAGGCTTTGATGCTCCCTTGACTGTAGTAACATGAGATTGTAGATAGGGTATTCAAGCAAGATCCTGAATCATGTCCATTTGGAATGGTGCATGGCATACGTGTGTGTATGCTCTGTTTTCTGATTTTAGGAAAGGACTGTTCTAAAATAGCTTCTGAAAATCAGCTAGGAGACTTGTTAAGCTCTGCAGGGAGTCTGAATACTGAGAGATTGGTGGTGTGCCTGAGAATTAACTGAGACCTGAAAGATATTTGTTGTTCAGGATTACATAGTGCAAACAGACTATTTAACTGCAGATTTCTAGGTTATTCACAATAATTTTATCAAGGAAAAGTTTGGTCACGAGTTTTAGCCTCAGATCTTATATATAATATTTTCCGCACCTTTAAGTAGCTTTTAGAAAATAACTAAATGGGTTTGGTCACATACTGACAAGTGAAAAGAGGTAACTTCTATTTCAGCTGTAATGTGCTTATATGGATGGTGCTAGTTTTAGGTGACTGTCTATTGCAACTTGATTAAAAAACATAAAAAGTTGTCATCGGGCTATTTAGGTGCAGATATGAAGTATAAAGATTTACGTGGAAGTAACTTTTTCATCTTAAAATTTCTGGCCTGTGGTTTTCTCTGTAGTCTAGAGGACTGGTATTTTATCTCATTTAACCTGTTAATGATGTGCTTGAGATTTTATTTTCTGGTTTCAAGTCAAAGCACTGCAATTGCTCTGCTAAATGCCATCCACAGCACTCTAGAACTTGGGAGGATTGGGACGGAAAAGAGACAGACATTGTTTGTTCAAGTCTCAGTATAAATTAATAGTCTTCCATTTAGTCACATTGAAAGTCTTCTTGACTGCAGTATGTCATGCCATAACATCTATTTAGATTTTATTTCATCATTACTTTTCAAAAGTATAGCTGGAAAATCTGGTCTTATATCAGACCCGCAACCAGTATAGTTTTTTTTGCAAGACCACTAATATCCAAAGTGGATGCATAAGCTGATATACTTGCATAAAGTAAAGAATTTATACAAGGCAAGAACTTGTCCTTCAGTGTAAGGACAATTGAGTATCCTTCAGATATTTTGACTCATAAGATCTTGTCAACAGACTTATGAAAAGCAAAATCCTTAACACAGTGTTACTTTTGTCATGTTTAGTGGTGTGGTGTTTTTAAATTTTTTTCTCCCTGCTTTTACAATTTTCACCAGGAAAGAAAACCAGAACTGGAGCAGGAAACTTCATAGTTGCTTCTTTGGTCATCAGGGTAATACAAATGGAGTCTATGATAAAACAGTGTCCTGTCATGTGTCAACAGTGTCAGGTTTATGCTGTTTTAATGCCATTCTGAGGGCCTCTGAGTTCGATGGTGGTATCATAGAAAACTGTGATGGCATCAGTAGATAATACTAATTCAGTATATATTTAGTAGATAATTTAGTATATATTCAGTGTATAATTAGTAGATAATACGAATTCAGTACTTTGCAGGCCAGTGAATAAGGAAACAGTATTTCCTGCATTGCAATTTAGGTGCATAGGATCCTGTTTAACAAAGTATCTCCTCATCTTCTGTTTCTGTCTCAAGAATTAGCTATACTTACTCTAAGGTGGGAAATAATTACAGTATCTGCTGTGATGCTAAACCCCACAGTGTATGAAAGTTACACCACTGAACTGTTCTAGCTGTTTTATCTTAAAGAAGATAATGCTGTGATTATCTATAAGAGAAAACAGATTAATTATACAGGTCTTATGCACTGAGATCCATGTGACATTGCCAATTTAATTTACATATTTCAGTATATTAGTGATGCTTTTCTTCAGTAATCTTGCTATTGTTTTTGCTACAGTTCATTACTTCTGTGAGTCTTCATTCAGTGTCAACGATAAACTCCAAGTGAGTGTTTCTATTTAGGTTTAAACATATGTTAGCTGAGCAGATCCTATCAGTTTAGCTCTATCAGCAACTGCTGTGAAGTAGTGTATTGATTAGAAAGTATTGGTATTGAATTACAGGCTTAACGTGGACTAAATGCCATTGTGATCCTTCTTAAAGAGTGCTTGACTTCTGTGCTCACTCCTGAAGCATGTACAAAAGTTGTAATGCTGCACAGCTTCTGAACAGGGAGCCCTGTTCTGGTCTGAACAGGGACCCCTTCCTCAACTGGAACCCATGAGAAGGCTCGTTGCCCAATAACTAATTAGACTTTCCAGTTAATATAATGCCTTTTCAAAACAAAATAGGTAATCTAGTCTTCCTTGGCCTTGTCAGGATTTTATATACTTTTATGGAGAAGTACTTCATCTCTGCCTCAGTTACTCAGGTTGTTAATGATAGCAGAAAATAGAGATTAACACCAGAAGTATGTAAAAGACTTCAAGCTGATTAGAGAATTTGTATTCAATTTATTTTTGTCTAGATTTTATCTGAGGAATCTCAGCTTAATTCCAGGTACCAGCCAGGCAGCAATGTCTCTTGAATACTTGTCTCCCTTTGCATTCTACCAAATTTCCACAAAGCAAATTTCTGGTTTAAAAATTACATGTTTCAAGGCCATGCTCGTAACAATACATCTGTGTTTTACAAGGGAGTAGCTTCACACCTGCATGGCAAGTTAGCATCATGCATTGAGATTGCCATTTCAGTCTGAATACATGGGAATATTTATTTTCTTGTTTGTAAAGTGAGATTAATGGGATCTAATGTACCGACATATTTCTCTTTATGTAGACAGAATGTAAGGCTTAATTGATGAATGTGATGATCAGGAAATTTACTTCATAAGGTGATTTATGCAAACATTTCATTGAAGCAAGTCTGCTATACTCTGGGAAGCCAAAAAAAAAGAAGAAAAAACCCAAACCTAGTTATACAGTTGATTATACTTAGACTTTTGTTCATCTGTTTTGCCACAAGCCAAACCTATAATTTATAAATTGCTTCATAAAATGAGTCAAAATTCTTCAAGATTTTGACTTCTTTGTCATCAAACCTCAGAATTTCTAAGCCCCAGAATTCTTCAAGACTGAATATTTTTCCTATTGGTTAACGAAGTTTTCTTGGTTTAATGAACAAAAAGACTTTTTCAGAAAATTGGCTTTGTAGCTTAAGTGGTACTTACATGGGGCCTTTTCTTGTCCTCTCTTTGTAACTGAATTCATATACTGTTGGGAAAAGAAAAAAGTTATATTTTTTCATGTCAAGTGCAACTCCATGCACAAGATAATAGCTAATTAATTCATGCCATTTTGTATTCTGTTGTGTTTTGCATAAATTACCTAGCTCACTAAAAACATCTGCAAAATTTGTATTCATTGTTATAGGTCACAGTGCATCATGCCCTTAAGAGTTCTCAAGATGGTGTATCCACCACCAGTGCTTTTAGGTGAAATCAGAGGTAAAACCCTCTGTCTGTAACCAAAGTTTTACTCTTCAAAATCTGCTGTGGTAAAGCAGGGGCTGCTTTTAGAGGTTTGACTAAACAATATAGACTCCTTTTAGTTTCAGTGTGTCATACACACGTGGATCTTTAAATCCCAGAGAAAGTGGCTTTATACAGTTTAGGTAAATATTGTAGCATATATAGTTTCATTTCTGTATTTTGGTGTATTTCATACATTTCATTTAATGAGCAGCAAAAAAGATTTACAGGTTTCTTCATTTTGCTTCCAGGTAATTTATTTGACATCTATACATAGATGCTGAACATGGAGTAGATCCACTGTCAGCCTGTCTTCTGTTTTCTCTTTTGACAAGCATAAACATGTATGACACATGGCCATACCTCAGTCATTTCCATTTACTTCACTACTACATTTATTTTAATTATTTTGGATCCTTTTCAAATTAACAGCATTTCTGCATTGCCTTTATGTTGGATTTCTTTTCCTCCTTGATCACAACACAGTGTCCAGAGAGTAAGTCGATTCAACCTATTATTGTTCAGTGCAGCTGTAACTTCCATCTTCTTTTTTCAGTAAGACTTTTTTGATTAGCAGCATCAAAGGTTTTTGTCAGGTCAAGAAGCACCGTCTATGCCAGTTATTCTTTGTTCAAGGCTGTAGCTGCAGAGCTAGAGCATTGTGTTTCAACAATGCCTCTTGCAAAAGATGAGCTAAGAGAAAGATGATAGTGAAACCAAGGAAACTATATTCTATTCAAAACCAAAACTTGAAGTGGTAATTTTTATTTGTTTGTTTATTTATTATAACTGGGAAATCTCTGGGTTTGTTATATGTGTTGAGTCTTCAGTTCTCTGAAGCGGGTGCTGTATGCTGTTGATTGTCTCTGAAAATCAGTGAGCTTTTCTTAGGTTCATACGCATTCATGTTTTTAAGTCTGTTTTTCTTTCCTGTATTTCAGTTTTCCAATTTGACACTGAATTCTATGTCAGTGGACTTGCACCTCTCTGTGACCAGCTTGTTATACTTTCATATGTAAAGGAGATCTCCGAAAAAACGGTATTTTTTTTTTATCTCAGAGTTTCTTGACAATATTAATTTGGCCTGTGAGTTGGGCCTTAAACTAGTCATACAAATATGATTATCTGAGAAAAAATTTGTAGTTTGCTGGTAGTGAGCCAGGCTTGAAATGTCTCTGATCCATAAAACAAGGTCAGTGGAGGTGATGTTGAAGACTAATGTGCTTCCCTTTCAGAAATCATGTTTGGGTTCCTTTTTTCCTTGCAGAATGCAGAGAAGGTCTCTAGCTAGTCCTTCTTGCTCCTTTTTCCTTCCTTTCTTCCCACCCTGCCCCCCCACCCCTTTCTCTCCTTTTCTCTCTTTCTTCCTGATGTTTCTGCACCAGAAGAAATAAAGAATCTTGTTTGGCCATAAGAGGAGCTTGCTGACACTGCATCTCAAAAGAAATGAGAGTAGTGAAGTTTATCAACTCAAGCATTAGAGTGACTGTGGGGTGGAATGAATGATTGTGAGCGAGTGGCATCATTGTCTCCCATTCTTCTAAGATCTTTAGTTGCGTACACCCAGATCCATGTGTGGAGAGGTAGAAATTAGAATTCATGTCAGCCATTTTTACTGTGCATGGACAAGTGCCATGTCTGTCTCCGACATTGATTTCATATTGCCAAATAAAAGGCAACGCAGTGGAGGAAATCCTTGAAGCTGCAGTGTGAGGATGACAGATGCTCCTGATCATCTGTTTGATAAGCACGTCTGTGTTAGACAACCATCACCATAGTAACCTTAAGAAACTGGGTGCACAAGTTGCTAGGCAATGAAATGCTCTAGGTTCAAACAAATGCACGAGCCTTCTGAAATCAGTGGAGTTAGCTTCTAGTTCTACTGCAGGATGTCAGATTATTATTTATTTATTTATATTAAGGAGAAAAATAATGTCACAGCAATGTTTCCCAAAAGAGACAGCACAGTGTGGGAGAGTCAGTGAAAGACAAGAAAGCAGACAAGTGGGATAAGGAGTGGGGAAGAAGAGGTGAGTTGAAATGCTAGGGAATAAGGAAATTGGGATGCCACTGTTAATGAAAAAGTAGTACAGGAAAGGAGCTCGTGTAAATGAGGAAGTGACTGCTAAAGGTTAAAGTCATTTTAATTACTTTAGGAAAGAAGGATGAAAAGGGAATTTCAGGTGACATAATGGTAATTGAACATAGGAAAAAGTTTTTTCTCATGTATTTGCTTTTAATTAGCCTTTTAAACAAACTCCAAATGCTGGACTTCATTAACTTCTCAGTTCTCTGGGTAGCTGTAGAAGGAACAGAAGTACAGTTGTCCCTGATGGTGCATCTGTGTCCTGTTGTGATGGGAACTCCGTTCTTACTGTCTTAATTCACTTATCTTGTTAGTGTGGAGCCCAGACTGCCTGAGCTCGCAGCAGAATTGCTGCTCACTACAAAAATGTCCTTTAGTTGCAAGGAACACTTGTCTTCCTACACTTGATTTCACAGCTTGCAAATGACAGCTTCTTGCTTATTACAAATTAGATCACAATTGAACTTGCTTTGAAAGTTTTTTTGGTTTGGGTATTTTTTTCCTGGAACAGTTAAATTGAGAAAAGACTGAAGTGGTGCTACTAGTGGGTAGGTTAGAGCTGTTTAAATCCACTTTCTATATGTTCTTGCTCTTTTATTCTATATTTTGCTATAATTCACAGCCTGAAGTAGAAAATATAGGATTGTCTTGGACCTTGACTTAATTAAAAATGCAGCTAGTTGAAGACAGCAGTTTCACTTGGACAGAAGGTGAAAATCCAGGATGTCATCTTACCATAACCACCTACCGTGCACTTGAAAGTTCATTTTACTCTAAGTTCATCAGAACAGCAAAGATTTTGTATTATTCTCAGACTAATTTTTCCCTGCTGCTGCTGGCTGCCTAAAATCAAGCACCAGCTTAAAAAAAAATTATTTCAGTACCAGAATACCAGGCCCATAGAGCTCTGTCCTTCAGGGCATGAGCCCAGCTGGGTATGGGTTCTAAATTATTCTGTTACTTGTTGAATGAAGCAATTGATAGTCATCTGTGATAGCCCTGAAAACTTCTGTGACGAAGAGCAGAAAAGTAGTGAGCAAACTCAGGGTAGGATTGGACCTATCATGTCTTATCTATACCTCCTCCTCCAGACTCATCTCCTTCAAGGAAAGCAATCAAATAGTAACTTGGATTACTTGGAGTAACTTTCCTTTGAGTTCCAGATGCAATTACTCTGTGGAGCACAGCTTCAGCTTTGCAACTTGTATGATTTGCAGCTGAGTAGGCAATGCAAAGTACTGCACCTTTTTGAATGTTTGCAGCTGTTGAATTTCAGCCTTGTTTGTAGATGACCACCAATTGGTATTGCTAAGGTAAATCATGTAGGAAGTGACTAAGGTGTCGTTTTTCTAGGAAGTAGAGTGTTGTGCAAGGCCTAGACTCGATATTGTACAACCCCTGCCTGAATCCTGTGAAGAGATCTCTTCTGATGCACTAACAGTACGAGGATTTCAGGAAAATGAATGTCGTGATTATCATTTAGGTAGGTGTCCTCAATATTGTTTTGTTTTGTTTTCATACCTTGCTTTAAAAAAGATTTGGGTGTACTTAGCCTCCTTTTTCATTTTTATGTCATTTTTTTGTCATGTCCATGAATAGCTGTAACTGCTTATGACACTGAAGGGTAGAATGGAAATCCACAAGAACCAGTCATATGAAAGAAAACAAATATGTGTATTTAAACATCATGATTTTTAATGCCATCTATTAGTCAGGCATACTGGAGAAGGCAGAAGTATATACCTCATGTAACGTCCAGTATTGTTGAAGGTAATATCTTTGAAGGAGATTTATTCATCATATGATCCATAGGAGCTCTTTTCACACAAAGGACTTCAGGAATAATGAAATTAGTGGCACAATGTCTGGAAAATCTGCTTTAGAGGGAAAGATTGAGTAAGTATCATTTCAACAGTAAGATGTACATGGGTCAACTTAAAAGAGACCCACTGATATTTAACTTCCCTGTACTGACAAAGCTGCCAGTTATATTACAGACCTCAAATGGCAAAATGGAATTAATAGGAACCGGATTTTGGCAAGCTCCACCTATAAGATAGGTGTATGTAACAGGAAAGGACATTAAGCCCTGGCACAATATATGCCATCTTTTAAACATGGGGTAGTTTTCTGATCTATATGTTGTAGCTCAGAAAAATGCATGGCAAAGCTGATGCAAAATTCCTTGGTGAAGATTATGTAGCATGTGTCATACAGAAGCATTTCTTCTGGCTTTTAAAATCCATTAATCTGAATTTTAAGTATCTCCTCTGGCAGCATGCTTCAAATCATAGGCTTGGCAAACCTCTTTGTGTACATCTATGCCCTTAAGCCACTAGAAATATAGTATATCTCCTCCTGACCTCAAAAACATCAATGCTTGCTATCAGTAGAATTGGGGTTTCTTATACATCTTCCAAAGCAGAACATTGATGTCCACAGCTGTACTTTTATGTATTATGAATATTCTAGTTTACCTTAAAAATCTAAATGTTTTGTATGGTTTTAAGACAAGCATTATTTTGTGAGTGGCTTGTCACCTCAGGAGTGTATTTGTATGTGTTTATAGAAACTGATCTGGACAGTGAGTGGTTTTCTGTTCTGTACCTGCAAAGTATTCATGTTTCTTCGTGGTTCTGTCCAAATGGTGACTATTCAGAGCAGTCATCTTCTGCATTTGATTTGACCTTTTGGTACTTTTTCTTTGAGCTTACTCAAAAGTAAAGGCTTATGGTGTAAGAAAATGCGTAATACATATAGCCTTAACTTGCAGCATTGTAAATGCATTGCTGTAATGATGTACTGTGTCCCCAGGGGTTATGGCATCTATCATTTATGCTTTTGATGGCCTTGACCTTGATGAGAAGGATAAGTTTATTGCAGGCTGTGTAGTGTAATAGTCCTCTAAAAGTATAATAATGGGTTCTAAACCATCATAAAGTTTACACATAGTGGATGAATCAGAATTTGCAATAAGTTGTAATGGTTTTTTGAAATACATTTTGCCATTTAAACCACTTCTAATTTATTGGAGAATATAGCATCCAAACTAGTGTGTCCTGCAGGAGTAGCCTTGCTGTCTTCCTTGCATCTCCTCTTCGTAAATTCCCCTCAAGGGTATGCTAAAAAGCAGAACTTTACTTAAAGAAAATATAATAATAATAATAAAACTGTGTATGCATTTGCAGAGTATTCGGAAGGTGAATCACTTTTTTATATCATCAGCCCAAGAGATGTGGTTGTGGCCAAAGAGCGGGACCAAGATGATCACATTGACTGGCTTCTTGAAAAGAAGAAATACGAAGTAATTTTTACATCATTCTTTTCTTCAGGCTTTCCTTGTTTGGAAATTGGAGTAGGATGATGGACTTCGCTAGGTCATTTGGATTGGACTGTTTCTGTTCCTACAGTAATTGACTAAATGCTTGTAAAGGATGGGAGTTAACTATACATTACTCCATTTCTTACAGAGTTAGTCTCACTACTGAAACATCTAATCAGAATTTCACCCAAGTGAGGCAGCTGAATTAGATGCTGAAAATACTGCTCTCATCATCAGTTAGGAAATGTGTTAGCTGACACTGAAAATTATTAAAGCTGGGTTTTGGCTTTAGAACAGCAGAAGAGTTAACTAATGAGCAGAAGAGTTAAGTAATGACCTGTGCTTTTAAAAGTAAAATACTGTGGGCTTATACTGTAGCTGCAGATGCTGAAAGTAGTGTTGCTCACAATAAAGCTGATCCAATATTAAAAGACAAGGGTATACAGCTCTCTTGGAAAAAAAACAGCTCACCATTTGGTTGCGTCGATATTGGTGTTTGAGTATGTATATCTAAACACCTAAAACAATAATAGTAAGTTCTTTCATACCATATGAACATGCACACAGTGGTCTGAGTTCTAATATCCTGCATTTATTGACTTAGAACATTTGTTATGATGCATAAAGTTAACTTGCAAATTCTAATATTTGTTGCGTGCCCATTATAAGAAAAAAAATGTGGAAAAGCCATTCAGCACATATTGCTTTTGCTAATATAATCATGATATTTCTCATGCAGATTTGTTTAAATCCTTGTGGATGCTTTTGCATTGGAATAGCAAACTTGTATGATGAGTGCAGTTTTGCAGTATATGTAAATCACAGCATCTGATCCCTGAAGACACCAGTAATTTGCAAGTGACAGCTGTGTGTGTGCCTTTATGAAAGCCATTCAAGTTAGTAGACAGGCCTGTTATGATGTATCTTAAAGGTTTCATTTTTATTTGTAAAAGTGCCAGCTTTTTTTCTATACATTCGAAAAAAATAGAAGAAGTATAAGAACAGTAAACGACGCTTAAATATAAATCATTCTGACTGAAGAAGACATTTGGGCTGGGCAACTGGAAGGTAGCCTTCCCCCATTCGCCCCTTTTCCTGTTGATTTTTTTCACAGGTTTTGTAGTGAAGTGGTCTCTTTTGAAAATGATCAAATGTGATTGCATTGTGTGTTTTGTTGTGATTTGATCTTAATATAATAATGTGGAGTGAACCCAGATGGAAACAAGAGTAGTTTGCTCTTTGCTTGACTGCTTTTGTTTGAGTATGAATTTAAAGCTGTTCATCCAACCATGGCATTAAAAATTCTAGTGCTTCCAACACCCTACTCTGAAAAACAGTTGATTTTTGTAGTTCTAGAGCTTTCTGTATTGAAAGTTTGTGTACTTGACTGGTATCTCTGTTTTCTCCTTTTTGATTACAGGAAGCTTTGATGGCAGCTGAGATCAGTCAGAAAACCATAAAAAAGCACAAGATTTTGGTAAGTCTCAAAACTTCTATTCAAAATAAAATATCTTCTTTCTTTTAGAATGTTGTAAGATGCAACAAATATATTCCCTGTTGTTTATAACACCAGGCAATAACTGTTAGGCATACTCCAACTGGCATCCAATTTCTTGGTTTCAGCTGCAGAACAGGAGTGTTAGTCCATGAAACATGAAAGGATCTGCATTTTATGAAAGTGCTATTGGCATTGAAAGGAAGAGAATTCCATTTCTCTGATTGCTGATGGGGGTTTTTGTTTGCTTTTACTTTTGTATTAAATTTACTGTTGTTTAAAGTAACACGCAGTATTTCACTATTAGAGATTCCAGGGAGGAGTGACAAATTTCTCCTTATACCTCGTACATGTGACAGGATTTTGTAAAAAGTTTAAGAGATGCTCCTTTTCTCACATATAGTTATTTCCCATGTTTATAGTGCCTTTCACAGAGCAACAAAGGGTATCAATGTTTAAAACAAAAGGGGGAATGGTGTAATAGACACAAAAGTGTTACTAATTTTAGCTTTTGTTTGTTTGCTTTTGTTTGAATTCACTAATACTGATGCTGCTTTAAATTAAAATCTGTACAAAGTGTTCAAGATGTGTTTAATTTTTTGGCCAGATTGCTGGTGTTATAAGCACACTATATATCAGTATGTCTTAAAAACTTTTATTCTTGTGTAGTCCAGAAGCTGAATCAAGATTTAAATGGCATGTCATTACCTATCACAGAATTTGCATTTAACAAAGCTACTCTGTGACCCTTGCAAAAGATGTAAAGAATTGTTAAAGGGGGTCCTGGCAATGCATTAGGAGGAAAAAAAGCAACCCAAACAGGCAAACACCAAGATAAATAAAAAAACCCCACAGCTTTTCTTTTGCTTTGCAGAAATTTGCGCTGCAATAAATGATTACATTCAGTGAAATACAAGCAGTTTTTGAGAGTTTGGTCTCTAAAGCAAAAGCCAACAGAATGTGTTGAGGAAACGAAATGTTGACATCAAGCCCTAAGTGAAGGATTAGTGGTACACTGGTGTGAAATAACTCATGCTCTCACTGCCTAGTGACACCACACTCAGGATATCTGACAAGTCTGGTAGACTTGGGGATTTTTTAGATGGAAGTAATTATCACTGCTCCTCTGCACCTCTTGAGCAGAGCACAGAGATCCCAAACGACCAGTTCTATATCTCTTTTCCTTATACATCTTCTCTGCTCACTGGGAAGCTAGTCCACAGGAGAATGAAGATTTCTGTCAGCCTCTTTCTTGAGAATGGTGAAGTTGAAAATACAAAGGTGGTTCCTATAGTGTAATGAAATCCTAAAATCTTGTGTATGTGCATTTTTTTTTCTAACTTTGTAGTAGATTGACCAGTTGAAGTTGTTGCATACCCTTCTTCATGTTCTGCTATGGTCAATACTGTCCCTGATATTGATCAAAGAAATGTTGTGCCTCAGAAGATACAAATGTTTATTTTTTTTTTAAGAAACAAAGACTTCTTTTTCATTGTACAGCTTTGTTTGTTTTTTTCTTTTCTCCTCTTTTTTTTTTTTTCTTCTTTCTAGAAACAATATGTTTTTTTGGTGATGTGATTCTTAAGTTGTGCAATGAGTACACTGGGTTTATGTCAAAATGGACATGAGTGTTGAGATTACATTAGGAGGCTCATGCCAAAATTTCAATATATATTTAATGCATACCAGAAACATTTTACAACTGACCTGTGTGATGAACTTTGAGAAAGGAAATTTGGTATGTAATAACTAATAATCTTGCTAAGTTCTCAGTAATTCCTGCACTTTATTGAGCATCATTAGGGTTTATATTCTCAACCAACTTTTTGCCCTCCTCTGCAAACTGTGTTGACAAAGAGCATGTCTTATACAATGACTGGTGGTTTTCTTTTTGAACTAAGTAAAGCACAGCAAGATCAGCTATGCGTTTCAAACAATTCTTAATAATTAGAGGTGGTAGTCTTCTCAGCATCAGTGAGGTTACGAGAATTATTTAAAAGAGCACCTTGAGTTGAACCTGTGAGCAGTCTATGCAAGTATTTTGGATTGACTGTTCTGTGGGCACTACTTGTAAAGGAGAGTCAGGAGGTGCACTTAGAGCCTTGAATTTCCAGCTGTATGCACTACTGTTACAGTAGTTCTTGTGGTAGTCAGGTAGTTCACGTCCAAACTTTTATAACTAATTCTCTGTTTTTATTCCCTCTAGGACATTGGGTTAGCCTATATAAATCACCTGGTGGAGAAAGGAGAGTATGACCTGGCTGCTCGGTAACCTAGTATTAAAGATCTTCTTTGCTGGCTGAAGTGTGTCTGTGTGGGGAAAAAGCAAAAACAAATTATTGATTCTGTAGTATTTGCAGATGTTGATTTTCTGTGTGTTCTGGAAATTCTGAAGTTTCAAAACATAGAGGTGCATTGCAGTGCCATATATTTTTTTGCCTGCAGTGACCTAAAAGTTGCTGTATATTTTAACTGGAATTGAGGCATATATTTTTGAAAGTAAGCCTTGATTTTTCAAAGTCACACTAGATTTTCAAAACTAGGGTTTTCTTTGGATTTTGATAAACTCAGTATATTAGTGTGTCATTGCATGTAAGACCATCAGAAAATAATTTGATTTTGCCTAGGTATAAACAAAAATGTCAAATATGGGAATCTAAAGTAGGGATCAGAAATTACCCAAGGTTTTTTTTTTCATGTATATGTAAGTGTAAGCATATCTTTCTAAGTGTTCAGTTTTTCTCAGCTGAGATTTAAAGACTTCACTCATAAAGCTGACCCAGAGGGTGGCATCTCTGCCTATGGTGTGTGGATTTCAACTAGATTGGAAGCTCCCTTCCAATCCAGACCATGTCATGATTCTATGAAAGCTAATATGGCCCTAATCACTGAGGGTGAATGCATAATAAGCAGTTAGTCCTCTTCGATGCAACAAAATTTTAAGGTTTGAAAGGTGGAGAACCTGGCATACTCTACTTAAAGTGGTGGTTGCCAAAATAAGTCACTTTTTCAAGTGTCATGTTAGGGAGAAGAAGAAAGGAATCCTTGTAGTAATGCTGTCACATTTGTATTACTTTCTGTACCTACTTTTGTTTTCATCTCTTTCATTTTCCTTCCAGAAAGTGCCAGAAAATCCTTGGCAAAAACACAGAACTCTGGGAATTTGAAGTTTACAAGTTTAAAGAAATAGGTCAGCTTAAAGTAAGTTAATTTCTGTGTCTGCACTCAAGTAATTTTTATGTTGTACTTAGTGTTTGTATTGACCAAGTATCTAAAGCATCACATTTAATGGCCCTGTTCTGGTATTGCTGCCCCAGATCTCTGTTTGTTTCTAGACAGCTGTCTTTCCGATTGATGTGTAAATGACTTAAAACAAGAGTGGAGGCATAGTGCTACGTATTTTACTTGTTGGCAGTCTCCAACGTGAAAGACCAACCCCCAAAGCTTTTACTTGCTAAGATGCTCACAGTTAAATACATCTTTCCCATTCAGATTTCATTCGTTTCCAGTATGTCCTAAAAATATTACCCCAGGTATTAAGGAAAATAGACTATGTGGGTGCCAGTCATTCTGGCAAATCCAGGTCCATTGCAACAGTTACACACCTTTAAGTGTCTAAGAATTGCAAAGCAGCAGTGAAGACCTATGCTGTGTGCTAGAAATGGTGGTGAGAAAGAGGAGCACTCTGCACTGCCTCGTGTTTTCCGTAGTTGCAAACCAGCTGCTACAACGGTACACATTTAATGTGAGAGTCTCAGTTAATAAATTGCACAGGACATAAAGCCTAGTACTGTCACTGCTAAACCAATTGAAAACTTTATGCACACTCCCTTTGGTAACATGTGTACATTTACTTCTGAATTTTATGTCTTCCTATTCAAACTCAATGAGCCAAAAAGGACATACTATTAAGATCTCACAGCATGCAGTCCCTTGCTGGTTTTGAGCTATTTAATTCTGTTCAAAGACCAAAAGTGTTTCAGCATTACAAATTTCAGAAATGTCTTACTACAGTTTCAGGGCCACTCCAGTGCAAAAACAGTCTTGCCTTTAGTATGACTTCTTTGTGGTTTGGTGCACTCTTCACTACTTTGGAAGATGAAATCCTATGTTTCTTTATTTCAGTCCAATAAGGGACTTGAATGCAGGTGAATTTTTGATACACTACTTCTTCTTTTGGGTTCATTTTGGTTTTTAGCTGCAAAGGTTAGGAAGGGATATTTGTCTTGTCTCCACTTACATCATCCAGCAGACTGTCAAATATAAAAATATTTGCAGGTTTGTTGCAAAAAACATATCTGCTCAATTACCGCCTTTCTAAACAGTTGGCTGTTTTCAGCTTTTAGAATATCTTTTTTCTTCTTAGAGCCTAGGCCGAGGAACTCTCAGAAATACATGAGATGCAGTCCATTACATTATTCAGCTTCAAGCTGCAGTTCTAGAAAATGCCTGCCTTATTTCACTATTTCAATTGCATATAACTTTTCCCATATTTCTAAAGATGTCTGAGTATCATAAAGGATGAACTAAATTAAGCCAGATCTGAATGAAGGGGTCCTTGTAATGCTTGGGATCACTTGCGTGGAATTTTTACCTACTTACGTGACTAGCAGATATTAAACACTATATTGTAACTGGCCTATAATGGCTTTCAGCCCTGATGAGGAGACTATTTGAGATGATGAAACAGAGTTTATTTCAAAACAGACTTGTCTTGGAAGAATTTGTACTGCTTATAAGTTGTTGCCTGAAATCTGATGTTTCAAATCTAGCATGATTTGCCAGTAACTGAGCTGACAGTAAACTAAAGGCTTGGAATTTCCTTCCTGCACAGAAAAATTAGTGATACCCCAGTGTCAAATTCTGTGGGGTGAGTGTTGTTTGTTTGTGTGTGATTTTAGGGGGTTTTTGAGTGTTCTGCATTAAGCGGTCCTGTTTGGCTACCAAAGGTTGCATTTTGATATCTTGATGTCTCTCGTCTTCAATGAATGTCCTCTATGAAACCTAGTTATGTCAGTTTCAATATTCTAGAGCCTTGCAGTGATCTGTTCCTCTCCTGCTCCAGCAGTGGTGGCTTGAGGGAGTCACGAGCTTGTGTTGCCTTTTGCCCAACCTGGAAATGAAACTCGACATAATTTTAGTAAGGAGGTAATATAGAAGAGAATCTTTATTTGAAGGCCTTCAGGAGCAGTTATGGAAAGGTGTCCACAAAAGCCCACCCCTACAGGGGTGAGTACACATTTATAGGTTTTAGGAAATTAACATAATTGATAAAAAGCACCAATTAGGAGGACAAGTGGTGATGCAATTCCCCCCCAGGTCAAGCCTCTTCTCTGTAGACCCTCTTCAGCACTAGTTGTACTTTGTCCATGAGAATGTATCTCAAAGAGTTGTTCTCAGCCTTGGCTCCCAGGAAGAACCAAGAGGGCCTTGTATCTCCTGGGGCTTGGAGCTCTGAAATTTGTTTTGTCTTTTTGCTTAAAGAAAGGCCATGGAAAAGTACTGGGAAAACTAGTCACTAATACAATAGGTGATAGAGTTGCAAACATACGTGTGAAGAATACAGAGAACATATAAAAGAAAAAAAGGCAAAACCCAAATGGCACCACTTGTGCTCAAGTCACTTCAGTATAAAATCTCATGTCTCAGCTCAAGCAGCTGAGGAAGGTGGATGGATTCAAAGGAAGGTTTCAAACTCTGTGAGTGCTGGCTGTTGTGGCATGAGGGATATGCTCCATTCTGTTTTCTGTGACAGCATTGACTTTCAGCAGTGGTGCAGGATGATCAGCTAGCAGCAGCAGTGCTTTAACCAAAACATTGGGTGGAAGACATTTGAAAGACTTCACCTGACTGTAGTGGGCATAGCAGAAAGCAGCACTATCCTGACAGGCTCTTTCATCTCTTAGATATCCTTTGAGGAATAAATAATTGTTGTTTTGGTTTATTGGTGAGATGGTGTAGGCTATCTCCTGTCAACTTTTATATGGGTTTGGGATGTATACCTCATCCTTACATTTATTGATGAAAAGTCTGAAAGCAGATCTTGAAAAGAAACAAGGGAAGAAAATATTTCTCTGTATAGTATCCTTTTTTTTATTTTAAGTCACTTTACCACATAGTTCAAGAATTGATACAAAGGCAGTCTGATTCAGAAGCTTTTTTGTCTGACCTTGCTCCCTAACTGCAGCTTAAAAATAAAATAGGAAGAGTTTGTAACCTCCAGCATGGGTTTGTGCCAAGGCTTAAAAATAACTTGTATGCTTCTTAGATGCTTCTTGTGTGCTTTCCTGAGCATGGTGGTCAAACTGCAAAAGGTGTCTGTGTTTTTTCTTCAAAGCAATGGGACATGGGGCAGGAGATATTTCCTTCACAAAGCAGCCTGGCTCACACACAACAAGGAAACTACACCTCTCCAGAGCTTGCTGTGTGGCCAAACTGCAGCCAAGAGTTGCAACAGTCGTTGGGAGAGGTTGTTCATTTAGGAGGTAGCAGGAAGGTAGAAAGTGTGGGTAAAAACAGCCATTGGAGATTGTCTTCTGCCTTTAAGTCTCCAGTTAATGTCCAGCTTGCTTTCTCTGTGGTCAAAAGAGACTTTTTATGAAGGGGTCAGGAATATGATACCCCAGAGCAGCCATCGAGACTGTACCCTGAGTTAACTGATAAATCTTGTGACAGCTGGTGGGAGCTGATGTTGGCTGCACTACATTTCAAAAACTGGCCAAGTCCAAACAGCACAGGGAGAGGAGAGGTCTAAAATGTAGTGAGATGTTTTTTCTCTTGCTTTGTTCAAGCAACTTCAGTAACAAAATGCTATTGTGCCATGTGCCAATAGTGGGCAACAGGCAACATCTCTGAGTGTTTGGAAGAATTTCACTGGTGTTGGTCCCTCAGCTACAAACCCTATAATCCCCAGACAGCTGGTAGCAGTGGGATTTATTTTGGCAGGTGGAAATAATCTTGGCCTCTAGTTGCGTGGAATAGTAGTGCTAATTAGATGCTGGGCTGAAATTCCAGGGTAGGAGCTGATTTATTCTGGCAGCTTCTCATCTCCTGCTTGCTGGAATGCAATTCCTTAACACCTTCTATACAGTAACAGATCACATGCCTTCACCCTTTTCATGGAGAGATATATTTTCAAATTAATTTTCAATTGGGTATGTAAAAATAGCCCTTCATAGAATGTGGTGACCCCAAAGTGAGTCATAAATTACACATATATTGTGCTTGCATGATCAGGTTCTGGTAGTGGGAGTGCTACAGTAGTGGCTTCTGTGAGAAGCTGGCAGAAGCTTCCCCCATGTCCATCAGGGCCAATGCCAACTGGCTCCAGGATGGACCTACTGCTGGCCAAGATCAAGCTGATCAGGAATTATAGGAACACCTCTGTGATAACAGATTTTAAAACAAAGAAAAAAGTTATTGCACAGTTGTAACTGTGACCAGAGAAGAACTATGAGAGGGGAGACAATTCTGCAGACACCAAGGTCAGTGGAGAAGGAGGAGGAGGAGATGCTCCAGGCACCAGAGCTGAGATTCTTCTGCAGGCCATGGTGAACACCATGAAGCAGCTGTGTCCCTGCAGCCCGTGGAGGACAAAGGGGATGCAGAGATCCACCTGCAGCCCATGTAGGAGCCCATGCTGGAGTGGACTGTGCCTGAAGGACTGCATCCAATGGAAGAGTGACCCACATTGCAGCAGTTCATGGGGAACTGTTGCCCATGGGATGGATTAAAGACGTTGTGGAGAGCTGTCTCCTGTGGGAGGGACTCCACGCTGGAGAAGGGGAAGGACTCCTCTACCTGAGCAGCAAGAGAAGCAACGTGTGATGAGCTGACAATCATTCCCTGTCAATCAGTCCCCAATATCTGTCTCCCTGTGTTTCTGGGGTGAAGGAGGTAGAGCCCAAGAAGGAGGACTGGATGGGGGAAGGTATTTTTGAGATTATTTCACTTCTTATTATCCTGCTCTGGTTTGGTTATTAATAAATTCAATTACTGTCCCAAATGTGAGTCTGTTTTGTTATGATGGTATTTGGTGAGTGATCCCTCTTGGATCTTATCTTAACCCATGAACCCTTCGTTATATTTTTTCTCCTCTGTCCAGTTGTGGAGGGAAGTGAGAGAGTGGCTTTGTTGGGTACCTGGTGTCCGGTCAGGGTCAATCCACTACAACACGTTTTTCAGCTAATGAATCCGTACACCTTTTTACAAGGCCAAGACTTAACAAAATGGATTTTGAAAACATTCTTGTTTTCAAGAGGGGTCTTTTATGGGAATTTGTTTCATTTGTTTTATGACTACTGGTTTCTTAAGGACAATGGCTGATTCTCCTATTTAATTAGTATCTTGCCACCTGTCTCTCAAATGATAGTTCTTTCAAATGAGTTATAAAATTCCAGTGTGTATAATCCTAAAGTAAATAACTTCTGGGTGCTGCTTACAAGTATGAGTTTATAAGGTTTCTAGTGATTACCAGGGGCCATATTTTGCGTATAGCCTTGTTCTTTTGTTTCACAATAATTTTTTTTTCTATCAGTGTACCAGGATGTTCCATGTGATTCAGCATCTGACACTTTGTTCTCTTTGTTCCTATAGGCAATTAGTCGTTACTTGCCAAGACGAGATCCAGTTTTGAAACCTCTGATCTATGAAATGGTTCTGCATGAATTTTTGGAAAGTGACTATGAGGTACTGCAGCCTGATGTGTCCACATCAATGTGTCCCATAGTTATTGCCAGCCAAATACCCTTAGCAGTGAAGAATTCTGACAGCAAATTCTCTGATGTATTCAAACAGATTATCAGTGGACAGTTCCATAATAATGACAATATTTAAAAGTTGAATTTTAATTTTAAGAGAATAAATAGAATGTTCTTCCGAGCATGCAAATACTGTGAGATTGATTATTTATTAGACTGTTATTTTTAGTTTTTTTAATGTAGTATAACTGGTTGAGGTGATGCACAAAGCCTACAGCACCTGAAAGAAACTCAGCTTCATGAATCGTAGTAACATTGCCCTAAGAAGGAAGAATCTGTGTTCTGCACTGTACATATCTGTGGGCACGTGAAAGTTCCTTAAAGGTTAAGGACAGCAGGTATCATCTCAGAGGCTTAGCTGAAGCTTTGATGTTTTGAAATGCGCCTTAGGCCATTCTTTCTATTTCTGTTACAATCTCTTATACTTTTAGGGGTTTGCAACCCTAATAAAAGAGTGGCCTGGAGATCTGTACAACAACACAATCATAGTTCAAGCTGTAGTGGATCACCTGAAGAAAGATCCACAGAACAGGACTTTGCTACGAACACTTGCAGAATTGTGAGTACAGTTTTAAATTCCTGTTACAAAAAGTACACCTAAAATAGTGTACTGCAGTTTATCCATATTAGCTTAGCTCTCTTAACAGAAATCTTCTTTGCTGCAGTCTACAGAGTGTTGGCTTTCTCTCCTCTCCACTCTGCTGATTGCACAGCTTAGCAATCCTTTACCCTTCCTTGTAATGTTCACATTGAATATGAAAGCAAATTGTTAAGCATGAGACTGGATTTCCAACTCCTCTTTCCAAAGTAAATAACTAGCATTCCTTTTCATGCTGTCAGAGGAAACCTCTTTTCTGAAGTGTGCATTTCAGAATTATCCATGTAAAAATAAAATGGTGAGGGGTTTTGCCCACTATTTAAGAACTAGTGTATTTAGGTTTACTGCATGGATGGAAATATGTGACTGGAAAATGTGCCAAAACTGATCTGGTTCTTGGTCACTTAGTACAGGGATAAAGCTCTTTGATTCTCTCAGCCTGATCACTGTGTTATTTTCTTACTGCTTCTTTGAAGAAAGAAGAATTACTGTCTATTGCTATGTTACAATCTGCCCGAAAGCTTTAAGAGAACAATGGTTTTTTAGCTTTGAAGAGTGTCCCAATTGGTTTCCAAGAATTGAAAGGCTAGCATTTTGTGTGTCTTCCCCTGTGAGTTGAAAATGGAGAATGAAAGTGCAGAAAACTGCAGGTCTGAACACAAATGAAGGCCAATATAAACAGAGGTGAAATTAATGTTGCCTGATGTTTATTTCCCTTTACAAAAATGAATCACAGGTCTGTTTAGATATTTATAAAATCAAGTAGTATTCTAACGTTTTACATACTAGAGTATGTTTATATTTTCTCTCATAAGTGATTTTCCTACACTTAAGTATGTAACATTGCATGTATTATAATCCTGTTTTTATCAGGTACACTTACGATCAGCGCTATGGTAGAGCCCTAGAAATCTACCTAACTCTGAGGCACAAAGATGTCTTCCAGTTGATCCACAAGCACAATCTCTTCAGTTCTATCAGAGACAAAATTGTTCTGCTCATGGATTTTGATTCAGAGGTATGGTGATCCTAATGATTTTGTATTCACTTTCCTCTAGATACAATTTAACAGATTTAAAATAAATTATCTATAGATGATGATGAGAGATTGTGTTTGCTGCATCTGGATACATTCTGAGATAAGGAAGATGGTTTGCGTAGATCCCAAAATAATTGACCCAAGGATTTTTTTTTCCTTCATATTTCCATTTGTGTTTCCTTTCCATTTCCATTTGTCACTCTCAGTAAGAAAAGTGAGTGTCCACATCATTTGAGGACACTGTTGTGATTCTCAAGTCACAACACTGAATATCATTTCACACAGAGTATCAATTCACCATGTTATTCTTTCTGTATTTTGAATCAAATAATGGTATTAATAAGCCAAAGAAAGAAGATAGTGAATTTATTTAGGCATATATTAAATGTATTTGCCATTTTCCTTTCACCACAGAAAATTAATCTGCTTTTGAAAGTTTACAAGGTTATTAACCTATATTCCAAAAATCAAGAAGTGTTTATTCCATGCTGAGTTCTATCTTCTTTCTTTCCAGCTGGCTGTAAAACCCAAGCAAATTAATTTTGGTGTGATCACCGGGAAGATAACCAAGTAGATCTCTTTTTTCAGTGCAATAGTTGTTTAAGCACTGTAGCTAAAATATGGATCTCTACTGTAGGTGATCACCTGTAGTATGCCCATTCTAAACTACATGGAGAAAAAAAAGTATATATTTTTTTAAATCCAATAGAATAACTTGTATCAGGAATCTGTGCTTTGGTATTTTTTGAAAGTGAAGCAAAAGTTTGCTCTTGAAAGAGGAAGCAGAACCTGAATCCTGGTAGCCACTTGACTTACATGGTCTTGTCTGCTTGATTAATGGTATTGGTCTGCAGATAGTTTGGAGGAATCCAGTTGTGAGGCAGATTGAATTGTGTGTTTCTTACATAGTCATCACCCTGCAATTCCCTTTTGTGATGGAACAAATGGTATTTCTACATCATTTGGCAGTGGCTTTTTGTGACTGATGGTGATTCAGTGGGCATACTTCACCTGCAGTGTAGGTGCACATCATTTACTGCTATTAGTGAGGGAACTTAGGAGTAGTATTCTGGAAGAATACTGCAATGCTATGCTGTCAGGATATGCTGGTGTTATGTAAATTGCTCTCTTAATTTCTGTTGCTGAAAAGAGTAGGTCCATCTGACACCCGTCAGTGAATAAGCATAATACTATATAGAGTGTAAGAAAATATGTGTACCTGTTACCTACTTGAATTTTCTTTCTCTGTTGTAGAAAGCGGTAGACATGCTTTTGGATAATGAAGATAAAATTTCCGTAAGTATAACAAGTTCATGGCATGGCAGTCCAATGTAGCTTTTATTACCTGTCCTTTTTCCAGTCTTGTAAATGTGATGTTCATCACAGGTTTGTTTTGTTTCAGATTGACAGAGTTGTTGAAGAATTAGAAAACAGGCCTGAGTTACAGCATGTGGTAAGTATTCCTGTATTCTGTTGATTTCAAGTTGAGCTGAGTAAACTGTTGGCTGGACATACCTATTACAGGTGTGTTTATCTTGTCAAAGTGCACCTGACACCGAAATGCCATAAATCATCAGGGACAAAGTGACTACTTATGCCAATTTCCTATTTAGCATGGCCATAGCATCTTCACAGTAGTTAAATGATCTTAAAATGTGTACCTGTGAGAATTTGATAACATAATACTTATTAACATAAGATAACATAATAATTTTTAACATCTCCTTATAGCATTGTAGGCACTTGTCTTTTCTGGTCAATTACTTCTTGCTTTTATTCCTCCTTTTTCCCTACCCAAAAATGGGATTGGTTGGTGGGTGCAGCTCTAAAATACGTTTTGCTGATCCACAGAGAAAGTGAATCGCTTGTTTTTCTGGAGCTGTAACTTCCATACACTGTTGAATTGTTCTTGTTTGTACAGAATTACAGTATCACTGTAAGGCTGTGGCTCCACACTGCTATTCCAAAAGCTTCTCTTTGGTGTGAACATCCTGTCAGTGGAGTACATAATATGTGACTCTGGGCTTGGGCTGTATTAGAGAGGGAAGTTTAACTTGCTCCTGGTTACAGATAGGGCTCAGGTGTTCATCTGGTGATTTATGGGTTGGAGATCTGATTATGGATCTATGAAAAGTGAAGTCCACAGCCCAAGAACTTTGCAAAGGCAACTGACAGACTGTCAGTTTACAGAAGGGATACATACAGAGGAAGGCAATGAGGATAGTGAATGGTCTAGAGGGGAAGCCGTACAAAGAGCAGCTGAGGTCACTTGGTTTTGTTCAGCCTGGAGAAGAGGAGACTGAGGGGAATCCTTGTAGCTATTTACACCTTCTTCACAAGGGAAGCATCAGCAGGCACTAATCTCTTCTGTGGTGACCTGTGACAGGACCCAGGGGAACAGCATGAAGCTGTGTCAGGGGAGGTTTAGGTTAGATATTAGGAAAAGCTTTGCCCACTAGAGTGGCTGGGCACTGGAACAAGCTTCCGCTCCAGGGAAGTGGTCACAGTATCAAGCCTATCTGAGTTCAAGAAGCGTTTGGACAATGCTCTCAGGAACATGGTGTGGTTTCCTGGGGCTGTCCTGTGCAGGGCCAGGAGTTGCAATTTGATTATCTATGTGGTTCCGTTCCAACTCAGGAGTTTCTGTTATTCCATTAATAATATTGAATAAGTGAGTTTGAATTCTGATTCTTTTTTGATTCCTAGTATTTACACAAGCTTTTCAAAAGAGACCACCATAAAGGCCAACGATATCATGAGAAACAGATCAGCCTTTATGCTGAATATGATCGACCAAACTTACTTCCATTTCTCAGAGACAGCACACACTGCCCTCTGGAGAAGGTAAGCCCCAAACATCTAAGCATAGGTCCTTGATTTTTATGAAGGTACTTGTCTGTAGCTCGTGGTCTTGTGAATTTCAAGCCATGTCTGGTACTGCCCTCTACTGCCAATATGAGGAATCTTTTGAGTTTGTGACCATCACCTGCAGTTTGGTTTGCAGAGCTGATGACACCTGAGACTTTCCTTTCTCAGCTCACAGGGCAGGAATTGATGGGTATTTTTAATGCAGAAGTTCTGACTACAGTTCTAGCTACAACATATTACTCATCAGTGCTTAGCCTGACTGACAGTAGGTTATCGGTTCAAGAAATTGACAATCATTTTGCCAAATCTAGGAGCTGTCAGTGTTAGATCTTGAAAAACCAGTAGCTGTAACTGTCGTTATTCTATCTTTTTATTGTAAGGCCATAAGTTTCTGTTGAATAATATACAGACTATAGGTCACTGAACTAACAGGGCTAAAAGTATTTTGTCTTTGTCTAATACACTTGGGGTTTTACAGAGTACCAGGTTTCCGTCTTCTAATATTTTTATATTTTTTTTCTATTTTCCTTCCTTGCTCTTTCTTGTCAAATTACAAAATGCATAAAGGTAAGGCCAATTTTGAGTTGCTTCCCCTGCTTGATGTGAAACAAATGGAAATTCTAAGTTTCCTAGTTTAGATGGGCCAGTATTTTATTATTTGTATTTGTTGCTGTTAATGGCTGAGCAAAGCAGACCTTGTGAAAGGGTGCCTATCCATATGCAGCTATAATGATGACACGGTGGAGTAGTTTTCAAGTGTAATATTGAATGTTGTATTTTACACGGTTAACATTCCAAAGAAAACTGGTAGTGTTCCTGGTACCTCTCTTGTTTTGCATGCTTTTGTCTACTGGAAAATACATTCTTAGGATTGGAGAATTGGGATTTGTTGAAACCATTACCTGAGACTAGTTTAGGCAGTGAGGCTGAGAGGTTTCCAGCCAGAAACTTTGGTCTACAATACTGGCTTACTTGTTTTTAACTTTCTGATTCTTAGTTTCTGCCTTATGTATTATTCATGTGATCATGGTTTTGTGTATAAAACCTTACCTGCATTTTTTTTTAATTTTGAGGCAAATTAATTTTAGTTATTGCACATCCAGCCTCCTATCTTTAGTGGCAAATGGTGCAGAAAAGTGCTGTGTGAAACTGATGCTCATTGCTGGCACTGCTTTGCTGAAGATACAGGCTATAAGCAAGAATAGGTCAGAGACCCATCAGCTTCTGGAAGGTGTGGTGCAATAATCACCAAAGTCAGGAGAGAAGAATGTCAGAAAAAATGTGTAATTCTAACCTTAATGTTGAAAAGTTAACATCTTTCAGTAAGAAGCTAAGGAAGAGACAAAAAGATACTATTAATTCTGTAATTATACTTGTTACCATGCATGCTGTATGATAACACTTCTTCTGACATACAGATCTTTGTTCTAAGAAATTGAAAAGGGGACTAAGAATTTCCCAGTTACCGCTATTTTCAGTTCCTGTTAAGCAAGTTCCAACACAGTGTATAAATTGCAAAAAGCAATTTCTGTTTGAAAAAATCCACTCTTATTATTGCTCTAATGAAATTATAAAGTCATCAAGAAGAAATAATTTGTGCTCTCTAGAAGTAAGCCACTTTTAGTCAAGTGCAGTTTAGCAAACATTTTAAGAATGAGCTGGAAGAGAAGTAGGAATGTTCCCTGTTTTCCTCTAGAGGGAGCATGACAGTCAGGAAATGGCAGTATCTAGAACTACTGAATACCTTGTGCTTTGTAGTTTACCTTTTAAGTGGGGAGGAAAAAAGAGGGCTGTCAGCTGTGTATATAACTTATTAGTATTATTCATACCTTCATTCACCTGAAGTATCTAGTTGGTAATTCACTTACCCGTGAATTAGCCCAGAATTTGTTGTCCCCACCTCTAATCTTCATAGTAACCTTTCTGAAATAATGAGAACTGGAAGGAAAAGTTAAGTCCTACCTCATCTTTGTAGCTATACTTTATGTATTTAAAATTTTGATTTCAAAGTGTGAAGGTTGGTGAACAGTTGTCTTTACAGGAACACTATGATTCTTGAGTTTGCTTTCTGTTTCCCAATTGGAAACAGACATGGCATTGTTTATGGCATACCAGCCCTGCCGATTTCCTGTTACTGCAAACTCGTTCGTAATCAGTTTGGTAATTTTTATAATTGTGCTGGTTTCCAACTACACACAGATTCTGTAGCTGCTAAAGATACTTAGCCCTCAGGTCTTTAAACCAAATTTACAAGAAATGCTTCCTCCATATTCTTTCATATTTGTTATTTCTTGGTACAAAATTTGGAGGGCACTCTCTCTCCTGAAACCATTCCGGTTACCCTGAGGAGATTTTCAGCCTTGTGTTATTAATGAATGTCAAGCAGATTTCCATCACTGGAGACTACGTAAGTCCACCCTCAGGAAGCAAGTCTTGATAGCAGATAACCTTAATGTTTTGTATTAACCAGCTTTTGGAGGCGGAATAAAGAAGTTGCTGGTAGAATCAAAGGCAGAGATTGACATAGTCCAGACTGAAATACCTGTTCTGTCCCCAGATTGATTCAGTCTCAGAATTTTAAAGAGAGTAATGGAAGTCACAGAGTTTCTCTTCTTAATTAAGGCCAGAGGACTTGGTGGTGCTTATTAAGGAAGCTGCATTCCTGTCAAAATGAGTAATGTAACTTGGTGGAAAAATCATTTCAAGCTTCTTGCAGCATTTGTGATCAATAAAATTTCATGTTGCATGGTTTCCTTATATTCTCTTCTCTCTTCTCTTCCCTTACATTCAAGGCTCTTGAGATCTGCCAGCAGAGGAACTTTGTAGAAGAGACAGTCTATCTTCTGAGTAAGTAACGCAGAATAAATAACTGTGATCAATTACAACACTTTTAAACTTGTAATAAAGTTTATGGTGTGAAGATATATTGTCTAATATCTAAACCAAATAACATGATTTAGAAAATAATACAAAGCACTGGATCGTTATGATGTCTTAACTTCATATATTGTGTTACTATGTTTTTTACTTGGTGTTCTTCTGGGGTTCTGGAAGTGTTGCAGAGGCTATGGGGAACAAGTTGGGTGGGGAGGTATTTCTGATACAATCTCCAAGAGAAGAGTAATACTGTTGGTTTTGAAAAGAGAGGAGAAATTGAACAGATGTTTTATTCTGAATACATCTCAGAAGCTTGGTATTATTTTTTGCTGAGATGAAAGATTTGCTTATATTGCTTTCTATCATTTTTTTTTCCATAAAATTAGTTGTAAATTAACTCCTTCAGCTGGCCAAGAAATCTACCTCTGAATGAGAGGCACTGGAAGACTTATATGTATGTTTATGTATTAGTCATGAACAGCATAGTAAACATTTTTTTAAGCAATCTCTGGTTCAGTAAGAAGAATATTTTGTGGACCATTTCAGTCCAGTGGAGAGTAGGATACTTACTGCAAATTAAGGGGGCTCATGTGGGCCCTTGAAGCTGGTATTTCATGTTATAGTTTACATCTGTACACATACACACACTCCCCCTCGTGTTAGATGTTGCTGCAGTTCAGAACCCCAAATATGACCTAACACATCCTTGAGAAAGCCTCCAGGTCCCAATCCAGCAAACTGCTCCAAGCACTTATTATACTGATTTGCATTCCTACATCTGAATTGACTAGATTTGGTCTTAGTTGAATTAGTTTGAGTTAACTTCACACTTACCAAAATTCTTATTGAAAGAGCACTGAACACTGATGAGCAATTAGCATTTATAGTGTCTATTTTTTCCTTCCAGGCAGAATGGGTAATAGCCGCAGTGCCTTGAAGATGATAATGGAAGAATTGCAAGATGTAGATAAAGCTATTGAATTTGCCAAGGAACAAGATGATGGAGAACTTTGGGAAGATCTCATTTTATATTCTATTGACAAACCACGTAAGTGGGATTGTTTCTGGGAAGCTTGCATGTGTGGAATGCTATTGCAAATAAAGGATTGAATTATTCACATGTATGTTAGAGAAGGTGGTTTTGTATGGTCAGGGAGGTGTTCTAGTTTGTGAAGGACAGCACAGCTGTCCTACTGTGCATAAAAACTTGCAGTAAGGCAGTGTGAGGATATGCTACACAATGAATACTTGGAGGCTTAACATTGAATAAGCTCTGCATAATTATGTCCTTAATGACAAATCAAGGGGACAGTAGTACTTTTAGTTTAGCAGAATGAGACTTTATTTTTAGACAGCCTCAAAACACATTCTGCAGGTTTGATGAGGATTTTGCATACTATGTTATTACAACTGCTTCCCTTCAAGATTCTGAAAATGAAAAACCTACACCTTTCTTCCCTGAGTAAAACAACTAATTTATTTTGATTCTGTGTTACAAAGGTAAGACTGGTAATAATGAGTGAATTTTGCCTTTCATTCATTATATTAATAGCTACTCCAAGTTAAAAGGTTAGATGGACTCAGAAACGTAAGCATCAGTGTTGTCAAGGAGGCAGATTCAAAGAAGTTCAAATGACTAAGAAAACAGAGAATTTTCTTAACTATCTACTCCGTTAGTTTTTGCAACCTCTTCTGGGGCTTTAAATCAAGACTGTAAAGTCTTTCTTGGGACCTCTTTTCTGGGGGATTGAGAGTCTTGTAGAATTAGTGTCAGAATATGTATCTTTTCATCCCTTGGTTGCTAATTTTGAAAGGAAGAAGTGACCAGAATCTGTTAAACCTCAAGAAGAATGGCATTCTCAAATTACCCATACTTGAATATATCACTAAAAATGATGCTACAGTCAGTGACACCTTTAGAGCAAGAGGGATTCAAAGCATACAGAATTCTCTCAGTAACTCTATGTAACAGTTTCTGCCTATATGCAGAGCAGGTCTACTGATTTTCCTCAGTTGTGGGGGTTGAAGAAAAAACACAGCCTTGAGTCATCATTCAGTGGGTTTTTTAGGCTCTTCAAAGAGCAAAAGACTTCTTTCATGTCACTCTCACCAATGTTTAGAAACACATTGAAATCAGGTTAGGTGCTTGAAATTTTGTTTTAAACCCTGGAACTGGGAATGGAATTACCACATAAAGTAGTTATTAGTTAGTAGTTAAACACTATTTGTTTGAGTGCTCTTTTTCTTGAATCAAAATGCATTATTTACTTGTGAGTTTGTGCTGGAGACTCAGTTACCACTTTGCTGAATACGCTGGAAGAAGTTGCCAGACTGTATCTTCCTCGCTTTCCCAAAGGCTTGTATTCAAGTAAATACAGCTGCAAGAAACATACAAAGACTGTAAAAGAGACTTAGTGTTTTCACTTAGTAGAGAACTGTCAAGTAGCTTGTTACCAAGGTATCCTTTAATCAGGTATTTTGCTGGATTGTTTTTCTTAATTTCTTTGCCTCTTGGTTTTCACAGCTTTTATTACTGGTTTGTTGAACAATATTGGAACCCATGTTGATCCTATTCTTTTGATCCACCGCATTAAGGAAGGCATGGAGATTCCTAATTTGAGAGACTCACTAGTGAAAATTCTTCAGGACTACAACTTGCAGGTAGATGTTGCATTCTTCTTGGGATACTAATTTTCAGAGAGACACCAAACCGTCTTTATCAGTGGACAGTACAAGAAATTGCTATCATGATTTTTTCAGTCATTGGTCAAGGACACTCTGGGCCAATACAAAACTATGATAGAAATAGTGGAAATTTGCCAATATTTCTTGATGGCTTCTAAATGTCTTCCATACTGTCATAAGCCTGGTGGGTAAGTAGAACTGGAAGCATCTTGAGTGATTCAGCCTATTTTACGCTGCCCAACTGTCCAGTATTAGAAAGTTGCATGACCAGTACTTCTCATTCTGTTTCACATGAATGCAGAGGCAGAATGGAGGCAGAATGCAACATGCCCTCACTGAAACATTCATCAAGTGTTAGAGCCATATGTTAAGTGTCATACTAACTGAAGGAAGATGAATTTTTAAAATCAAATTCATGTCAGTGATGTGGAATCAGTTGGTTAGAGCATGATTCTAATAATGCTGAGATTGTAGGTTCAATTCCTGTATTACGGACCACTAACATTAGAGTTGGACTCAGTGCTGCTTCCAACTCAGAATATTCTGTGCCTGAGTTGCTGTTTATGCATTTTTTAAAAAATTGACTGTTAACTGCGTTATGGAAGTTCTTACCCCAGCATAATTATACAGATATGTGCAGTCCCCTGCATGGTTGGTTCTGACACATATTTGTAAGAACTTACAGGAAGCATACCTTTCAGTGTTCCCTGTAAGTAGCCAGCAGAGTGTGTTACATTGCATATTTTAAATCTCCCTGCTGCAAAAGGAGTCCCAAACTTGAATTCTCTGTTATGCTGTTCTGCATCGCTCTGCTGAAAGATACAGGTGCCTCCAGTGTGACTATGCAGAGTCCAAGAAAACATAGCTCAATAGGCAGCTGAAACTCGGATTTTCTGAGCCTCAAACATTTGTTCCCCACCTGCTATGAGTCTTTCAACATTTCAAGCAAATAGATGGACTCAATGGTTACATTAAGGTCAGAGCTGGTATCTTGCTAGGCCATCAAAAACCCATATCTCTCTTCAGGGCAGGGTTTAAGCCTTTCTAAGGCTTTTCCATTAGGTTTTTTTTATGTGAACTTCAAATTATGACTTTGGCTATTTCAAAGAAGCATTTTACATTTCTTCATCTCCCGACTTGTAAATAGACTTGTAAATAGATACATGTTTGCATATAATGAATGTTTTAACATTACTTCAGGTTTTGACTTCATCGGGTGAAGTCCAAAGCTACTATCCTTCCAAAATTATACTAGCTAAATACCATGCTGCATTTCAACAGTTGCATGTTAATCTTGTTGCTGTCAGTACCACCATTGATCCTCCTATTCCTGCATTCTCATGAAATCAAAATGTAATATTTGTTGTGTTTGCAGGCAGACTGAGAAAGTGCTGTAAGAATAGCTTCAGCTTTACACATATACAGAGTACATTGTGTGGCATCAGACAAAGCTGATGACATCAATATGGTCATATTTTTTCTTCAAATACCTTTTAATAGAACTACTTTTGGATTAAAAGCATGTATTTAATCTTGAGAATGATATCTAAAATTATTTCCTGTTAGCATTGAAATGATTAATGGATTTCAAATTAATTGATTTTGAAGTAGATTTGGATAGCTCTAGGGCTAAAATTTAGATTTCATAGGGATAATAGAAATTAGGGAAGCTTAATGTAATTTGTGCTTGGCTTTCTTGTCTGATAGAAAAAAGTATAGCCAAAAAAAGGGCATATCTCTATTTCATTAGAGAAATGTAAGTTATAGTTTAAAATAAGTCTGTTCCTTAAGTGTTACTGGCAACATGAAGTGCACTGTTTATGAACGGATGGTATATCTACATTGAAATTTAGAGATCTTATTGCTAGTCTTGCACACTCACCAAAGTAGCCAATTTTATAGAGGGGCTGTTTTTGTTATTGCTGCCTCATTAGGCGTTTTAAAGCTAGTCTTCAGTGTGTTTGTATGATGCCTGGTCATACCTCTGCACATGTTGTGTAGGTTCATGCTGAGAAGTCACTGGCCTTTATTCTGGCGTGGCACAACTCTGGCTTTTGGTAGAAACCTCTTGATGTGTAGCATGGAGTATACTAGACATTTTGAACTCACTCAGAAATACAAATTTCATTGCCTAGGATTTTCTATATCTTCATCTTTTTGGATCTCGAGCTCTGTACGCATATAAGTTTTATTGTTCTCATTTTCAAAGGCAAAAAGAATCTTATGCTAGGATCCACGAAGGAGGCACACAGGTAGAAAGAGAACCTTCTACTTGACTTGCAAGTCACTGCCTAACACAAAAACTGTGCTGGTCTTTTCATAATGATGGCTTCCTAAAAGATGTTACTGCTGTGCCATTATATTGTTTAATTGTGGGCTCCTTTTTCAAGCCCTGATAAAATTGTTTTATGCCTATGTAAGCATGCAAATTTCCTATTATGCTCTTGAGTTTCCATACCAGTAAACTTTACTTAGGTGTTATGTGAAATATGGGTAGGAGTTAAAAGCAGTGCCTTTGACAAACTTTGTCTTTTTGAGAGCAGTCCTTTACATCCCAGGAAGACCAAGTAAATCAAAATGAGTGGCTACCAAAGTATGTGTGCCTCACAGTATGCATTAGAGAATCCAACAAGAAAGTGTACTAATGCAAATTTTGCTGTAATTTTTTTTTAATATGGACTCTTCCTTGAATAATTTTTAATAAAGTTGGCAGACTGCAGACTGATGGCTTCACTTTAAAAAATTCCCACCCCCTAGATGAAATGCTGCCACTGCTCTATATGCTTCTCTAAGCTCACCTCAGCTTTGTGGTTAACCTTTGAAATATGATCAGTACCAACCAACCAAGCATAGCACTAAAGCAGAATTAGATATTGTTTTGGGCAAAAATAAAACATAAATCATGTATGACTTTTTTCTGCAATTCTGCTATAAACTTAAAACTGAGCACACTCCTAACTATTCCCTTAAGCAGGGAAATATTGAAGTGGTTTTTTGAATTGGGATTAAACCTTGAAGTGATTTTTTTGTTGTTTTCTTTACCCATGAAGATAGTTTACTTTGGTGTTTTGTCTTTGGCATTGTTTGAGTTAATGTATTAAAACCATAGTACATAATCAAATGACCCTGACTGTAATGATGAAAGTTTATTTACTGCTGAAATAATGCTGATTTTAGTGTTTATACACAGTACTATTCACAAACAACAAAGTAATGGAGACAAGGACAAAGTTATAGTTCTTTGAATTTTAATGGGAGCATTTATCAAATAAAGTGTAGTCTGAAGCTTTTTTACTGCTTCTGAAATCTACTTTGTTGCTGTCATAAATTTATAGATAAATTAGACAAGTTATCTTAAAGAGAAACCTGCTTACTTATTAGAAATTACACATCCCTAGTGCTTTTTTAAGTGCAAATGAATCACCATTCTCCAGGTTTCTAAAGCACATCTCCCAAAGAAGGCTGATAGTAAAATCTCCTTATTTGTAGACTTGTGAGTTAATTATAAGCCTGTTGTGCTTTCCAAATGTATAAAATAGGTGTCTTTTCAGCTTTGGTTTGTATCTGAATGAAATGTAGGAACTGCTTGTGGTATTGGAAGAGGCTTAAATACCTCCCTTGTTTTAGAAAGAAATGCTTCATTTTTCACCCTTTCTATGTAATTTGTTAGAATAAATCTTTGAAATATGTTGGTTTTCTAAGACTCCTTTTCCCCTAGCTTTAAAATACAGAAGCAATTTGTTTAAATGTAGTACTTAGAGATTTTGTGGATTAGCCATTTTACTCAAACATTGACTTACTAGTTTGTGCTTTGAACCTGCAGTAACTCTGATGGGTAAGAGACATAGATCCATTCACAGAATTCACATCTATCCATTCATAATAGAGTTTATGAACTAGCAGAACCCAATGATAAACCAATGAATGCTGCTTGAAACAGCACCTGGAAAAATTGTTGCATTATGTTGCTGAACATAAATAAAAATGCTGTTCAGGACACCTTGGAGGCACTAGAGGGCAGGTGGCAGCTTGCACAGGGGGACATGTGCCTTTTGGCTGCAAAGACTAAAAATAATGTGTTTTTAATTGTGGCAGTGATGCTATTTGAAAGAATTTGGTTAACTGGCCTTGAGAAACTTGGACTTGTTTGTGGGTTAAGCTGAATCAAGACCTGAATTAATTCCAATAGTTTTGAGTATACCCTTTCAATTTAACTCTATACTCCAGTGCTTTTCTTTAAAGATAATGTTAGGCTTGATTTACAAATGTAAATCAAGACTGTTTTAATCAAATAGAATTGTTTATGCCTAATATCTTCCCTAATATAGCCAGAAAACAAACCTTTTTTTGCAATAATAGTTTTGGTTTTATCAATTTTCATTAATTTCATGAAATGCATTATTTCTGCCTAAAAATTCTTTCTGTAGGTGCATGATGCTGTCATGCTTGTGCTCACAATTACATGCTTTTAAAGGATAAATAAAATTCAGTTTCATCCTCAGTTCTGTTTCTTCTTGGAAAGTGGTTTCATCACAGATTTATGCCCAATGTCAGTTTTAACTAGTTCAACTTAACCTTAGGGTGCACAGTTACCTATTTCTCTCCCCTTTAATGAAGCTCCCTCTCTCTTGACTCAAATTCCCTTTGCTTTCTGTAACTCTTAAATTGTCCATTTTTGAAGTCTTCAAATAAATTTCTACAGAAGTGTTGAGAAATTTATTACCAGGAGAATAGATATTTTACATTCTGCATTGCGATTTTCCTTTTATATAATAATGGCTGCCTATTGTAGCAGCCATTATTATATAATTATTGCCATTTCTAGCAAAATAAGGGCTGACAGTCATTAAATGTGGTATGGAAAGATCTTAGTGCTGTTTAAATAATGGGAGAAAGTGTATATTTCTTAAAATATATGTTTTATTACATATTTCTGTTACTCCTGGGTTTTAAGGCATCAAACAGTATTGAGGTTTTCCAGTGAGCTAGTGATGTCTGTTGTTTCCCTCTTCATTGTTCTTTCTTTTAAATGAATTTTTTCTATTAGCACACTGTATTTTATTTAAGAAATGCTAGGACACACTTCCATATTCCCATTGTATCTTTGTTCTGCTTCTTTCATTTAACACAGTCACAGCACCAAGATTGTCAGAGTTCAAGAAACACTTGGACAATGTTCAGAGGCACTTGGTATGATTCTTGGTGCTGTCCTCTGCACGACCAGGAGGACTTGACACAGTCTCATTCAGTTGTCCTTGCTAAAAGTTTCTTGTATTTTTTTCAAACCTAGCAACATTTTTCTTTATTTAGAACAAAATTTTACATTCTTTGTTGCCTTTGGATAAAGTTGGCAAGGGAAAGGCATAGCCAGATTGTTCCTGAGATTATCAACAGATAAAAATTATTCATTTTCTAAGTGTTTGCCTTGTAGATCTGCATTTAGTTGCTGGTGCTCTGAAATGTTTTATAGCTCAATGTCTCCAATACTGGAAAAGTGTCATTCACCTGTTGCATATGCCCAATTTGAAATGCTCACAGTGTTACTCAGTGTTAACTTTTTTTAATGTACTTCAGATTTGCAGTCTTACCATTCTTAGGAGTCTGTCCTTACTACTTCAGAATGTGTATGTGAAAAGGTAGAGTTTTGACAGTGTCCACCTGGCTGTAAAATCTGTTATTGTATTTCTTCTTAGGTATTTGCATTAGCTGTATTTTGCACTGTCTTAGAATGCTTGCTATCTCCTGTAATAGAAATGATCAGAAGAAAGGAATGAACATTGCTTCTTTATACCTGTCTTTTAGTAGGGTTGGTCACATTATAATTGACTGTGAGTATCTTTGGAAAGCAGTTTTCAAAGGAATTGTTGTCTCGGAAAACAAATTTCCAAACATCAGTTTGGGAGGAGGAATCAAAAATTCCAGCAATACTTACTTGGGTTTGTCGTCTTTCCATACTTGCTCCATCAAGTATTGTGAAATAGGTTCTGTATAATTGTTATGCCCTTGCTTCTTCTGTGTTTCAAAACCATTTCAGGCAATGACATGTCAATCTAATGAAAAATACCAATTAAGTCAAAAGGGAGCTGAGACTTTTGCTGAAGAGGAATGAACTAGGGACCTTTGGTTAGTTGCATGGACATTTAATACTGGTTATTAAATTACTCCTCAGCAGGATATATGTTTGAACAAAATATATTTTGAATTGCAGTGTTTATGAAGGTCTTAGGATTATCAAATATCTTTTCTGAAGAAGACAGGAAAGATACAGGAAGAAGAATTTTGAAAAGGTTTGGAAATTAATTCTGAGGGGCACTGTAAAAATTCCTCTCTGTTGTAATTTGTTAACACCATTTCATAGAAAGATGTTCTTAATTATGACAATATTGTCTTTGTAAAGAATTCTATTTCTTGATGTTTGGGTTTTTTTGGTGGGGTTTTGGGGTTTTTTGTGGGCTTTTCATTTAGGTAGAGGTGATGGCAACAAAAGGTTCTTCCTTTGCCTCCTTTATAATACCTTGAAAAGTTTTAAACATTCCTTGCACTCACTTTGGCAGCAAAAACAGAGTGGTTACTTGTCAAGATAGTTGATGTGCCCATCTGTTCAACAACAGCTGTCTTTTATGTTCTTTGCACCAACAGATCTTGCTGCGGGAAGGTTGCAAAAAGATACTCGTTGCTGATTCCCTTTCTTTATTAAAGAAAATGCATCGAACCCAGATGAAGGGTGTTCTAGTGGATGGTGGGTACAGAGGAAACATGATGACTTTCAAGATTTTAAAGACTACTTTATATAGACTGTTTATATGCCTCCTGACTGTCTGCTTTGGAAGCTGTCCAAAAGCCTGCATTTTTTACCTTATCTGTAGAGGGTAGTAGGATACTAGATGCTTTTCCCCTTTGCAAAGGAACTACTTGTATCTCAAAAACTACAAGACCCAGCATGCAGCTGTTTCTCTTGAGCAATCGCTGCATAGCCAGTAATGTATTGTGTCCAGCAGTTTCTCTGTAAAGGTGAAAATGCTGTTTAGTGCCAACAGGGACAGTCAGATGGTAATAATCTGCAACCAAAGCTAAAGATACAAGAAGATTGTCATAAACAGTTGAAAATATTTTGCAAGGTGCTAATGATGCATGTGAGCAGCACTGTAATTCACACCAGCTGAGTGTTAATAGCAAGAGACAAAAGCTGACAGGACAGAGTACCAGAGCTTCTGCTCCAAAATGCTGCAGTTAACAGCCACCCCATCCCATGCTCCTTGTTTCAGTTTGCCTTTTGTCTCTTTAGCACTGATCCTAAGCAGCCTCAATCCTGCAGCTATCATCATGTGAGCTAAATATTTATCATGTTGTTATTAGAAATGCTACTTCAGTATTGCTCTTCAATTTTTAATAGATTCTTAAATCTATTAGGCATCTTAAGTAAATGCTTTAGGACTAAGCTCCATTTCTGTAATAGCAGTATGTTCATGCCTGCTTTATAAAAAAGTAAACATGGAGTTTGTTAACAAAGCCTAATTTTCTTTTGTTTTGTTTTTCAGAGGAGAATATCTGTGAATCGTGTCTGTCTCCAATACTTCCTTCAGGTAGGATGCTTTTCTAGGAAAAAAGAAAAAAGAGGTTGTAAATTTTTTAGCAGTATTTTAAGAGGAACTACTGTTTGCTTTTATTCATAAAAATGAAAATATATATCCCTTGGTGATGGCTGTATAAATTTCAATCTCCTATACAAAGCTTGCTTTTGAATTCTGGCATGGGAGTGGAGTCTAATTGAACATTTTTTGTTGCAGTAAACCCAGATATTCTTTCTTATTCAACTCTGACTTCCTTATTTTCTGTTTTGAGTACATGGAATTCAAGGCAACTTTTAATTCCATCAACATACATATTCTCAAAGATTATTAGAACCACAAACCTAAGCCACCAAATCTTTTCCACCTCTGTTGGATTATTCACACTGAACTTGTAGATTGTAAAATTTTATGGAATGTATTTTTTGTCTGAATGGTGGTGAGTTCTTGGCTTCAGTCATGGGTGCCACATTTGCAACATCTTAAAACCGAGTAGCTTTAGAACACCTTCTAAAGTTAGTTGTGAAACTAGAAATTCAGGATGTTATTTCAGAGATGTACATTCTTCAAGGCAACTACAGTTCAGAAATATCAATGTAGTTGTTGGGTGTCTTAGAAAGAAGTAGTTTTACTAAGAGAATATCTGTCGTGGCCTGTTAAAGCAAGAATATATAAGACGAAGCATATGTACAGACATTTGTTTGTTTTCTAAGTGTTAATAGCCTGATAGAATCACTTACAGTTTATCTGGTTTCTACCATTTTTCACTTAAATAAATAAATAAAAACAACTATACTGGGATCATGTGCAGCAATATCCAGACAAGGAGAATCTGGCAAAGTTGAATGTGCTAGTTCTTTGAAATATGTCTGTTGAGGAAAAAAGAGCCAAAGTAGAATACGAATGATGCTCGTGAGTGAGATGGTTATTCTTTAGATATGTGGCTGTTGTATTTAGGGTTCTAATTGGATTAAATATTCATGTGGGAATGAAAACTCACATCATGTACCTAGGCAGCTTGTTGCCAAATTTCAGGATCATGGCGTGCAGTGCAGGCTCTAGAACTGCTCAGTGTTCTGGTTCTCTTCACACCAGTGCAAGAATTTTTCTGCTAACTTTTCTTCAAAGCACCTGCATTATTTGATGATAGCTTACTCTTCTCCCTGCCCAAATTTAGCATGTAGCATATACTGAGATGAAAAATTCCTGATAGAAAGGTACACGGTATCTAAGCCACAGAAAAAAGTTTTTTTGTAACTCCATCACTGGCACACATTTCCTGAAACCTTCACTCTTAATGGTTTCTATGAATGAGCCAGAACAATTTGGAAATTATTTTGAGAGATGTTACTTGAAGTTTCTCTGTATATAAAAGAATGTGGGCATATATTGCTGTAGCTACTAAATCATTTGTTTCTTTGCCCTGTTGAAATGAATTTATTTTTCTGTTTCCCAGATGCATCCAAGTCCTTCAGTGTGGTAGTGTTCCACTGCAGACACATGTTTCACAGAGAATGCCTACCTGTATCTAGCACAGTAAGGAATTAGCTTAATATGTCTGTCACCTTTGCCAAAGATAAAGTGACACATTTTCTTTTGTCAGATGTGGGGATGGGTCTATAAGGAATTGTATGATTATAGTAATAACTTATGATGATACTACATAGTAGTATGTGACCAAGGAAAGGGAGTTTAAGGATACTGCAACTAAAGTTCATCCAATGTAGAAAGAAATCACTGCTGTTTGAACAGTATTTTGTCACTTTCTGCAATCTGAATATGTAATGCAACTCTGAGACATACAAGGAATACAGTCTGTCTAATTTTTTAATTCTTTTCCATTCCAGCTTTTACTTTAACTAAACATACTCAAAGATGAGAATAAAGATATTTTCTCAAGTGAACCATATTAAATGATTCTGACCTGGAAGACAAAAATCAGTCATTTCAGAGTGAATATTTAAATATCTTTGTAATCATCCCTATGGTCAAAACATTTTTTTCTTTGTAAGTTGTTTGGGGGGTTGGTTTGTTTGTTCAATTAATACGAAGCAAAAAATAACTTCTAGATATAACAGGGTTTAAATTTAGGAACGAAAGCATTCGAATGGTAACAAAATCACATAGAAAATTAAATGTAAGTCTTTAAGATTTTGTATCTATCTCTGAAAATTAACATGTAGTGAAAAAATAGCTTTAGTGAATCACTTCATCTGTAAGTAAACAAAGTGCTTGTAGCCATATGGTACAGCATGGATACTTAAATATGTTAGGAAAAACTGAATGTATTAGATCATTTGTACAAGAAAACCCAACAACTAGTAAATATTTCTTCAATATTTACCACAAATTTTATTGTGAGAAATAATCTAAAATTTGTCTAGCATTCTCAATTTTCTGGGGCAGGTGACTGATTAGGTGGGATTTTTGAATGTTACGTAGATATTATATGATATATATTCATAGACAGTATGTATTAATACAGGGGTGTATGCATGTAACAGAGCCAAATTTCCCCTGCTACATTGTATTATGTGGCCTTAGGTGATCAGTCATGTTACTGATATTTGGTTATTGGTGACATATTGAAATGAAAATAGTGTGTGCACAAAATGCACGCAGAGCTAAACACAGAGTAACAATAAACACATCTTTGATGTCAAATGACAGTATTTGGGCCCTGATCTCAATTGTTGGAAATCTCTGGAGCACTACCCAAAGACAAAGCTGTGACTAAGGCATCCAGTGGTTATTGGAGCTGACCAAGTAACTTTACTCTCATCTTTATATATGAAGATAATCAGTGATGCTTTTCACTGTGTACTTTTCATTTTTGGTGTGGAGGAAGTTTGACATTACTCTTCTGGAAGGTGGTGGTAATACCCTTGGAGTGAGTGGTGAATTTTGCTGCCCTCTGACTTCAGAACAGCCTGCCTTACTATGTTTTTCTATATTGTCTTCCCTCACATATCCATGACTATGTTGATTGGGAACAGTCTGACTGTGAGCAGTAATGTTGAGAAGGGCATTAGCACTTTTCATTCATCTTACACACATTCTGATGTGGCTACATTTCTCTGAGAGACTCGTGTTTTCTTTTTTTATTTAGGTATCTTCTGTCCAGTTCTGCAATATATGCAGTGCCAAGCACAGAGGGCCAGGAAGTGCAGTCCTGGAGATGAAGAAATAACAGTGGCCTAGTTCTCCATGTCAGTCAGTGACACCAAATCTGTTAGGACCATGCGGAGCCACTGTAATTTTCCATTTCTGTATATAATTTTGATTGTGATTTAAAAGCGGTTCCTGTAGTTTATCCTGTTTATTGAATATTTTGGGTAATGAGAAAATGTGAAAATCTTTCTCTGGTAAGTATTTCTTATGCAATTCATATGTCATGGTTCCTTTGCTCAGCTTGTTGCTTCATTCTGGAACAGAAAAAAAATAAATAAAATGGGAAGAAAAAACCCACGCAATCTAGAGATTTGTGTTTGCTATCAGTTAATGTGCTTTACAGTTTGGAATCACATCAGGCTTATGGTTGGATATTGTAAAGAAAAATGTAATGCCATTAATTCAGCTCACCAGACTACTTCAGTCCTGATTTAGTCTATCAGGGACCTGTTTACCTTGAGATCCATAGGAGTCTGACTCCTTTCAGTGGAATTGCTTCAGAACTTGCAGTTGTGTGCCAACTCATATCTTCAGTTAACAAATTTGTTAACTGTGAATTCCATAGATTGGCAATTTGCCTTGGTTACATATTCATAGTTCATTAGAAACTGGTTAATTTCTCAATTCATCTTCACAATGCTGTAGTTTAAAGTGAGCTTTTCTCATGTTCAACTCATCCAGAAACTTTATTTTTAGAAGTCAGCAGTAGGTCTTTACGCTTATTTTATGAGTGGTTGAGGTGCATGGTTTCATTTAAGTGCAAGGGAAAAAAATGTATCTGACCTTTCAAAGGTAAGATCTCTAGAAATTTCTTCTGGCCTTAGCAATTTAACGGCTAAGTTAAATAAGTCAATTGGATGTTAACAAAACGATATTTTTCATTTGAACTGCATTCTGTTTTGTTGATCCAAAGGAAGTGATCTTTGAGAATGTCTTCACAGTAATGAAATCTGTTTACAGTATATGCTGACTAAATTCAATATAAGTATCTTTTCCTTAAGAAAAGTAATCAGAACTCCCAAGTTATTTTTCTGCTTTTTAATAACTTGAGTTTGAAAGTAAAAATATATTGTTTTGCCATCAAATTGTAGTGTTTGAACAAGTTAACATACTAACATTCTAAGTTCTAAAACAATGTTATATACTGCAGTCTATCTGTAAAACTGGAAAATATGGTACCTCTAATACAATACCTTCTTCTATACCTTATTCCCATGTAAGTACACCTTAAAATAATTTCTACTGTGGAAACTTGGGTTTCTAGTTTATGTATATTCATAATATTCTTTTAAAATCCTCTAGGCAATTGGTCTAGCAATCTGAAGAATGATTTTTTGTTGTCCATTGTGCAGATCTGTATAATACTGGAATAAAAATTTATGTGTTTAGAAATGCTGGGATTTATTCTGCATGATTACATAGGCAAAACAATCGTTAAAAGAATAGATCTTTCAAAAGCATACTAATCTTTTGTGTTAATACAGACAGTTGAGGAAAAAATAAAAAATTGTGCAATTTATTTATGAACATAGATTAGGTGGAATAACAGAAGGGTAGGAAGTTTGTAGTGCAGGGAATAGTCTGCATACATCAAGCTTCACCCATAAGAATTAGTGCCTGGCTTTGCAGCTGTTCGTTTTCAGCAGCTACTACATATTCTCAGGTATATTGTTCCTTTATTCATTCTTCACTACACTGATCAGGAAAGCTGCTTTGACTCCTAGTAAATGAAATGTTCCAGTGACCTCAAGGGTTGTTTCACCATTATGATTGAGTTATTGCATGCCATGCCTGTAAAAGTTTTAAAACTTTTTTAAACCCCCCTTCTTCAGTAGCTTTAAGCAGCTTTTCTATGTTCTATCCTAAGAATGCAATAAGCTGACAGCTTACAGGAGGAAAAAGTCAAACTACTTCTATACCTGTATATGGAAAAGTGTCCTGTAGATTAGAGTTATATGATAATTTCAAGAAGGTATATTTTTTTCCTTCAACTTGGCCATAAATTCCCTAAAGCATTTGAGCATTCTGTGACTCAGTTTGCTAGTCTGCCATCATCAGCAATCATACTGCATTATAGCCTGGCATATTCTTTGCATTATGCAAGTAATTTTAAATCACTGTATGAAAATCTAATCAAAATCTTCTCCAAATTCAAAGCTTCTTTCATTTGGGCTTCAGGGACTACCCTTTTCATGTTCCTAAAGTCTAAATTTGCTCCTTAAGATTCAACAGGAAATGTGCAGACTTGACTTTGATACACTCTTCTTCCTAAGAAGCCTTTACATCATAGAAAACATCTGATATTAGAGTCTAAAATATTCAGCTACCTAAGAGCTTTTCTTTTGAAGAAGAATTTTGTGTAAGCATTAACTGTAAAGTTGCAGAGCCTATCAGAAAAGTACAGAGTAACACTTAATCAGTTTCAACTGCACTTACTTCAGATGCCAAAGTTCTTGGGCTTCTAAGGTAAACTTAAAATAAACTTAAAAGCTATTTTTTTCTCTGATACATCCAGTTCTGTATGAGTTATTGACCAATAAAGGTAACTGAAAGGATTTGTGATGGATCAAGTAAGTATAAATTGGTTTGTCATATCAAAAGAGAGAAAACTATTTTGGCTTGTAAGCAGGACATCTCACCCCCCAAAAAAAACTTATGTTGTTAACCAGTCAGATAACTTAAGCAGGACAAGCTGTCTTGTAGAGAGTTATTTTCATGCCTTGGGGTTAATACTGGTCTCCCAACTGCCAATAAGCATCTTGCTGTTGAAGTGAGATCTGGCAAGATAGGTTGGATTTCTGACTGACAGACACTCACTTTACAAGCTACAAAAGCCACACCAAACTTTCACAAAGCAGAAATCTTCTATACATTTTCCTGGGAATGTATGGAGCTTTCCCCACTGTGCTGTGCAGACTTTCATTCTCTCTGCAATATCAAAAGACTTTCCAGTGATATGCTAAGAGAAGTATGTTCCATTTTCATTATTTCATAATCATTCTTTCTCTTTTTTCTCCTTCTCCCCTTCATCGCTCACCACTCCCCTCTGAATATATGTATTGGAGTGAGTGCCTATTTTTGAATTGTGTAGTGATTTTCAGTCATTATCTGCAAATACACTGCGCTGTGTATGTGTTAAAGTATGTGCTTTGTATATCCTGTGGAAGCTACCCAGGTCTTTGTTCATCCTTAGTTCCTGGGGGAGTTCATTATCTGGTGTCAACCTAAGGAAAACATTTTCCTTCAGAGGCAAACTTTCCAGGACAACATTTTCAGTGGTGCCTTTCAGATCATCTAATCCAGTTCCCCTGCTCCAGCACAGGTTGCTCCATCACCTTTCCAGGGACTGATTGAGTCTAAAAAGCCTGTGGTTTTCCAGATCCTACTTCTTGCTCTCTGAAGTCAATGATATGGTTAAAATGAGAACTAGAATTTTGAAGAGTGAGATTTACTTTTTTCCAGTCTTCAGAAACCTCTTCTGATTGACATGGTCTTTCAAAGATAATCAAGAACAACTTTTTCGTGCTGCAGGCTTTGTGCCTGGGTATTTTATGGTGTTGCAGTCTAGTCCTGAGATGAAGCCAGTATAAGCTACTGTTGGGCTAAATCATGTTACCCAGTCAAAGAGGAGATACTTCTAAATGCTTGGCTTGGGCAGAAGTGTTATTCACAGAAGCAGCACTGAGTTCCTTAGCAGTGGTAAAAATGCAGCGGCCACTGCCATCTTGGTCCAAGAGCGGCCACATGGTCGGGACCACAGGGCTGAGATTGGGGCAGCCAGAGCAGCACCATGTGGCTGCAGCTATTTCGACATGGCTCACAATGATCTTTATTTCCTTAGCCACTTTTAGCCAGCCATACTGCGAACAGAAGGGCCAATGTGGTGGCAGCAGCTTTTCCATTTTGGCAGTCCACATGAAGAGAGGTGCTGAGTGGAGCCAGTGGCCGGCATGGCCTGCGTGGTGCCAGCAGGGACCACGTGACCAGCAGTGAGCGGCCTGGCAAGCAATTCCCCGGACAGGATCAATCCTTCAGTGTTGCAGAACTCTAGAACATCTTTTCAACTAATAGAACTTGAGAACAAATGAACCTATGCTACGAAACTCTGGGGTTACCTCTGTGCCCAGGTTGCGGCAGGTGATGTGGCATGGAGTGGAAAGCAACATGCCCCCTTTACGAGCTCGGCCGGTCCCAGTTATCAATACCTCGGCGCAGGGACAGAGAGAACAGCAGCCCGGGTCTTGGGAGTTGAACATAGATGTTTTATTCAGCTCATGGTGGATCCAAGACAACCTCGCCCATGTGGCGAGATCTTTTTATACACACAGAAAATGGAAGGGGTTGGAGTCAAGGTCACTGTCCAATGATGGCAAAGCATGAAAAGAGAGTTAGGGGAAGTGACGTATGAATTGAGCAAGGGAGAGATTGCCACATCTGAGTTGGACCAAGAACAAGGGAAAAGGCAGGGGCGTGCTGGGTTAAACCATAACCTGAAAATCACACTGCAGCAAACCTATGCACACCAGTTGTCTCCTGAGTCAGAGAAAAAGAAAAAGTGAAGACACATGAGAACAATATGGCAACACTAAGGTCAGTGCAAAAGGAGGGAGGGGGAGGAGGAATTGCTGTGAGTGTTGGAGCTGAGATTCTTCTGCAAGCCATAGTGAGGACTATAATACAACAAACTGTTTCCCTGTAATTCATGAAGTGCATGAGGGGATGCAGCATTCACCTACAGCCCATGAGAAAAAGACAAAGCTGTGATCGGATGGGAGGCTTGAACAGAGAGAGAACCCTTGCTTCCAGACATAGAAGAAGACCCTTGCTTTTATACTAGAACAGCTCATCCTTATAAACAAAACCCCATTGTGAGAAACACAGCTCACTATTTAAAATTTTTATGAAAGTTTATTAAGGGATAAAATCTAGTGGTTGGGTGCTTGGCTATTTGCCAAAAGCACCCCATTAACTTAAACCATAGTCCTCTATACTGTTACATTACAGGGGGCACATGCATATTCATAAGAGTTTATACATATTCAAACATTCTTTTGAGTTTAGATGTTCTTTTGCTTGGTTTTAACCTTTGACTTGTCTTCATGCCATCTTGTAGATGAAACTAATATGTTTTATTTCTTCTTGTGGTTCCATCCTGTTGTATTTTCACTCCCTGATAATGAGGGTTAATAAATCTTTTTCTGTTATCCTGTCTTTCAGATAAGATAGTCCCTGAATGTGGGAAATCACCTAATTATTTTAATTATTTTACACCATTTTCTGAGTTAGTTACATGAAAAAGCATTTCAACATTTCACAATGTCTATTATGCTACGGTCTAAAATAGTATATATTACATTACTATTTATAAAAGCTATATGGTGCATACATAAACTGACAGATTATACTATATCAAAAGCAGTAATTACAAATTGTATTATATCAGAATTTTTGTGATCAATAATCACTTGCAAAACAAAAGTTAATACATAAATGCAAAAGCCAATTACTGTATTTGTTGTTTATAACACCATGAACTAAATGGCCCATGAAAAAAAAGCAGTTGTGGGAAGACTGCTTTGCCCATGGGAGGGACTTCACATTGCAGCAGATTTGGGCGGGACTGCTACTCTTGAAAATTAGAACCACGTTGGAAAAGTTCACAGATAACTATCTCCTATGGGAAGGACCCCATGGCATACCAAAAGAGACTCTTCTCCCTAAATGAACTAAAGAAGAATTTTTAGAAATTACAAACTGACTGAAAACCCCATGTTTTTGTCTCCACACACTGTCAGTGGGAAAGAAAGAAGGGCTGGGGGGCGGGAAGGAAACTAAAACTAAAAGTTTTAGTTCTCATCCTCTTTTAATTCTAAAATTTTCTGTACACCTTCTAAAGTTTGAGCCTGTTTGCAGGGGCTTTTAAACAAATTGCCACAGTATATAAGAAGCTATAAAGGGCAAAAGTAAGGACACAGTTAGAGGAACTTGGTATTGAGAAACTGCTTGAGTAAGCAATTAACAGAATGCAAAAACTGCATAACAGCATATAAGGGACGGCTTACCTAATCAATAGCAACCAATCAACGCAGCCTAACGACCAATCAGCAGAAGACAAGAACGCATGCATGCCTCGTGGACAGAGCGGGGCATCCAATCAGAAGATGCGTGATTGCGTGCGAGGAAGTATAGAAAAGTATAACTGCGATTATTGTACGGGAAATAAACGGAGTCTTTTATCTACCTACATCGTATCGGTGTGATTACTCCCCTCCACCTGGCCGCGGCATATTGGTGACCCTCGACGTGATGACGTCATAAGGACCGATCTTCAGGTGGACAAGAGAAGGTGGAGAGGATCCCGGCTGTTCGAGAAACAGGGCTGTGCAACGGCACAGGGCTGCGGAGACCCGCAGGGAAGCTCGTGCACGAGGACTGCTGACCGGTGAGTCAGGCCGATTAAAATCGGGAACGGGATGGGATCTGCTGTATCAGCAATTGAAAAAGCCACCGTGGACGGATTTCTGTCAGTGGCTAANGCACCTGTTTTACCCCTAAAATGTTTTTCTCCTAATCCTTAT
>VXBC01010937.1:0-43281 GCA_013399945.1 Ploceus nigricollis
TGTCCAGCCAGTGCTTCCATGATAATCTTTGTTGTATGTTACTACTTGAGTTTATGTTAAAGGTCTGCCCCAGGCAAACCACGGGACTCAGACAATGCTTGATGAGTCGTTCAAGCCTGTAACTTCTCTTATGGAAAAGGTCTTTTATAATTGCAAAATGGCACTGGGAAAACAGCCAGGTCTTAGGCAGGATATATTATTTCATGTTTGCATTTGTTTTTATCTCAAAACCTTCCATGACAGAAGATGGAGGAGATGTGGTTTCAATGATATATCTCAGAAATCAGGAATATAGTCATATGGGTGACTCAATGTCTTGATGTTCAACCGTGAGCAAAATTCCATTTAAAAGCAGATATCCTCCTTTACTCCCATCAGGAAGATTAGCCATGCATGAGTTATCATCAGTGTTGGATAGACCAATCTCCAACTGCATTTATACTTTGCCTCTCTAGCAGCTTAACAGAAAGTTCAGCAAAGCAAAAACAAGTGATATCCTGAGGGCACAGGTGATGCCTGAACTCTTGTGTGAATCTTGCAGCTGGAAAAACAGGCTGAGGTCAAAAGACTAGGATACAGAAACCTCCAATGTGCTTCCAGCTTGGCCACCAACCTGAATGTAACCTGATGCTTCCCCCTATTTCTTCTAGCCACATCTTTTCTGTAGCACCATTTTGAGGGCATTGAGCGTGTATCTTTTACATATATTTACAGTGAGTACCACAATGACTTTTTGGTGGGAATATGATAAATAAATGCATCACTGGAGTTTGCTGTGTTTTAACTAAATGCAAACAGAGAAAATTAATTGGGGGGGGGGGCAGGCAGGGAAGATAATAAGAAACTTCACATGAAAATGGCCATTCCGTGAGGATAGATGACACAGGAGAGAGGCTTCATCCATGCTTCTCTCAGCAGCATTCATTCTGATTCAAACCCAACAGTAGCTAATGTCAGTTTGTACAGAAGGCTAATGTCAGGGCTGGTGACAGCTACTACCTGCACAAGTAACTTGGAAGGCAAGAAATCCAGTTCTGGAGACCAAGCTGTCATAAAGGAGATCTTAAATTATGTTTCTTTATTTGTGAACTCCTGACCATCACAGGCAGCATCTGACACGTAACAAGACTGGCAGGGCCATGCTAAAATGGATCATAGAGGCACGGCCTGAGAGGCTGCAGGTTTAACTACTGCCTGGAATAAATGCTTACTGTAAACATCTCTTTAAAGCCAAGCAAAACCAAATGCATCAGTCAATCTCTGTGCCTCTTTTACACAGAAGATGTCGAACCTCTGTGTATCCAAGCAGTGATTTCGGCAAAGTAACTCATGTTCCAATGGCCTTCTTCTGCAATCACCAGTACAGTTTTTAATGACATTCAAATGGACCTGATTTTTTTTTTAATTTGAAATGGTGTGAAGTAAGACATTCTGAGTTCTAGATGAGGTTTTTGTTGCTACTTAGGTGAGAAACGTGACTTTCTGTGTTATTCAAACATGGAAATTAAACCCACGAAGGCAATAAAACCTCTTGAATAATCACTGTTCAGCAAGAGCCTGCTGATTAATAGCCATTAAAGAACACAGAACCACTAAGTCACTGACTTCCATTAAAGTGATAGTGGATACTACTGGGTTACTGAGCTACAGAAAAAGTGTGTTTGGATTTTTCAAGAAACATAATCATTAAAGAAAAGAACTTGAAACTTGGGTGCTTTGTGTGCACTTCTTTAAGAATGATATTTTTTTATCAATTTTATTATGTGGAGAAAAAAGAAAAGGTGGAGAAAAGACATTTCACATCACTAGCTATGACAGAAAGCATTATCTGGAGGCCAAAGAAAGTGTGCAACCATCTGTTAATAGAATATACCTTTAGAAGGCCCCAAATGTGGCTTATTTCAAATAAATGTCTCAGCAATGAACAGGAGATGTAAAAGCTTAAACTTTAAAAAGAAAGATACCCATCATGTAGGAAAGGCAGCCTGGTTTCCAGGCAAGATATTTTCAGAATCAGAATATTTTCAGTTTCTAATTTCCAAATCTGTCCAACAAATTCCAGTATGCTAGAAGATTTTAGCAGCTGGAAACCATTGTTCTGCTGGAAGGAGCAGCACATGAACATTATTTGGTAAATGGGTTCTTGAAACCTTTGAAACAGCAGGGACACTAAGTCCCACCAAAGCCAAACTATGAAGCAGAGCACAGCAGGTCTGGTGGCAGCAACCAAAGTCAGCATATCCCAGAGATTGCTGGACAAGTCACAATGCTAAGGCAAGTCTGAAGTTAAGCCAGGAAGTCAAGCTGGGAGATCAGAATCTTCATTAGAGGGGTACATGGCAAGGCACAAGCATGGCTGAAACAGCTCTAGGAAGGGCAAAGAAGGAATATCAGAGCTTTAAAAAGCTCTAGGGAGCCCAAAGGAGATTTCTTACAGCTTTCTCACAAAGCTCTCCTCAGCAGCCTCACCCAGGGTCTCATCATTGCCTCGTGTCTGAGTTGCCTTGACCACTGGCTGCCAAAGCAATGGCAGCAGAATAGGGCTCTTGGCCCTCATTTTTATACTGGTGAAAGTCTTGTGTCATATTCTCTTACATCTCCTTTTTCTGCACATAGCTAGAGGATGACAGTGACACATCTCTCCCAAACATGTCATAAAATTTGACAGATTTTCTTAATGCACAGTATAAGAATTTGCCTCTCAATGTGATTGAAATGTGAAGGAGACAGATCTGGAAGTCAAAATGGTGGACACATACTACATTTAAGTGAAGGACACAGTATATTTATGAATCAAATACAGTGTTTCCAAAATAGAAGTGGATGATGAGCCCGCAAAATACTCTCCCACACCAGCCAGAACACTGAAGTCAGCAGAGAGGTTTGTGAAACAAAACATTTGCTAAAGAGAAGAGACTTCATGCTAATTAACTAAAAATTACAACACGCCCAAAGGGAGTTATCCATTCTTACACCATTATAATGGGGACAGTCTCCACTAGCATGTCCTCTAGTATAATGACTGTATGATTTTATATTGATCAAGTGTGTATAGAGGTACTAAGTTTAGCTGCTTCTAAACCCCTAGTCTTTCATTTTGTCCTTCAGTAAAGGAAAAATGAAATCATGTTTAAGAGTGCCTTTCACTCTAAGCCACTTTACAAAAACTGATAAAAAGCTATATATAGTGATTACTTCACTAGCCTTTGAAATGCTGACATCTTTGAGGTGAGGTACAAAAAGGTTTATAAATCAGAAAGCCAAGCCACATTACCTTTTCAACGTGTGAGCCATAACCTTTCCTCTTAAATGACAGCAGATGGATACAGGTATTTTACATAGCTGTAAAAAAAAAATTCGTATTTATATACCCTTCCAAATAAGTTATTTGCATACAATGTCATTTGCCAAAAGGCAAGTGGAGCTATCATCTCTGCCTTGTTCCAGCCACCTTGTCGACTTTTGGCAAAACCCTCTCAGTTAGCAATGCATGGAAATAGCTAATCTTCAACTCTGGTATTCCTATCATTCTTGTGGACAGCAGAATCGGGCAGAAGACTGTTTTTTAAACTAAGTGTACAAAATCTCTGTGTACTCCCTAGATTAAAAAAAAATACTCAAAGCTTGTTATAAAGTAAACTTTGATTCTACTTTTAATGCTGCCTATTAGACAACCAGAAAACAAACCATTAATCCATTGTCTTGAATTCAAGGCATTACTTTGCACAGCCGTTTCTTTTCATGGCTTGTTGCAGAAGCAGCAGAATTGTAGCTCTAGGAATCATAAAAATCATGAATGAAGACTCACTTGAAGCAAAAAGAAACCTTTTTTTAAATGGGATTGTAAGTTTAAATGTTGCAAGACCCACCCTCATGCAGCAGGGAGCAGGGAGAGGATTTTTGATGAGGCTCTGAGAGTTCCCCATAAACCACGGCTTCCACACAGTGTCCACACAGGCAGCAGATACAGACCCAGCCCAGCATTTGGCCTGAAGTTATTCTCTGAGTGGATATGTAAATACACAAGGTTGATGTTGGGTACATTATGGTGTCACTTCGTGTGCCCAGATCCATCAGAATAAGCATGTGAGCATGCCCTATTAGCCAGTTCCTCTTGAAACTGTTCTGTAAGAATCATGTAAATACATTTTTGGGTTCTCAGAGGTGACTTTTCTTGGGCAAAATACACAGATCTGCAGGAGAGATTCTCAAACATCTAAGATGTAACCTCTTGTATTTAAAACATTCCTCTAGGCTCCCTGTGTGTAAAAGAAAAATATGGAAATGGAAAGAAATAGCTCCTTTCCAGGCAGTGTCACCTGATATTAGCATAGATGTCTAAATAGAAAATGTAAATCATGCCTCAGAAGTGTCTTTTTCTCCATGAACTATAAAAAGAGTCTAAACAACTGGCTCAGCTGTAAATGTCTGCAGTGTAGATGATCAAAGCAAGGTGAGGTATATCCACCACTGCAGCATGGGAAGGTGCAGACAGTCAGCAGCTCAGGCTCAGGGTCTGAGAGCACACACCACCAGCTCATGACTAGTTTCTCATTGTGCCGTTCTGGTGGTAGCTAATGCTCCAGCATTAATGAGTCCTTCCTCCACCCTTCCCACAGTGAGTTGCTGACAAATAGTCAAAATGGTCTTAAGAAGTCAATCAACTCTGTGCCAAGTATTTAAAAGTGGAAAATACTTAGCAAAAAACTGTATTTATTAAGAAGTTATATATTTATAAGGAAACAATTCTGCATTTTTTTTCCTAAAACTTAATTGGTACAAAATTAAGCAATCATTTTAATTAATTGCCTGGGAAAAAAAAGTCAGGGTTCAGTTTTTTGCTGACCTTTACATGAACAAGATGTACTTAAGCTGCTGCTCAAGATTCACACATGATGACTTTTTACATCCATATGGTACTTTGTGGGGGGAGTTCATGTTAACATGAGCTCCTCATCATGAGCACACTTTTGAAGTAAACTTTGCACTTGTCCCTTCTTATGATGTGCTTTGGTTAATGTAACAAAGCAGTCTAAGGGCTCATGGACTGGATTGCTCTCAAGGAAAAGCAGAAGCTGAAGCTGCACTCCAGGACTGCACCCAAAGCGTTACAATCAATGGCAGACCAAGCAGGATCATCTGAGGTGATCCACATGTGATGTGGACATCAACTCATCAGCACCAAGTATTTTGCTCTGTAGACCTGTGCTGGCCCATGTGACTTGTTAAGATAAATATAGCCCATGCCAGATTGAGGTTACAGTCTTGAAAACTGTCCCAGTATCGCCCTGAGGGCCAGAGCTGAAAGACTGCACTGAAGCTCTAAGAGAGCTAGACCTTGTAACTAAATAAAGGCTAGCATGATACATGGCATGTTTCACGGGGAAGTTTCACACTTCATTTAATAGTTACCAGATGTAAATAATGTACACAATTTGATCTTGTGTTTATGAAGTGAAGGTAAAACTTTTTAAATAGACTGGAGAATCAGAAAACTTGTGTGTAACTGTATTTGCTGTAGGTTCTGTGCAACTGAAACAACAAATTCCCTATCAATGTTGTTGGGAGGAAGATTAAGTGTACAGTGACATAACATTCATCCAGAGTTCTGCTCTGCATCTCTGGTTTGGGAATTACATTAATTTGTCAATGATCAGGTCATCTTAATAAAACCCTTCATTGTTTAGTCTGTAAGTAAAGCGCAAAACAATGAGTGGTAGTAGTTCAATCAAGAAAGACCAGTTGTAATGTGCTCTTATGATAGTGGCATTTTCTTGTATTAAAAAAATAACCTAGGACACCTAACAGCCATTTAGTCATGTCATTGGTATTAAGGTTAATGATTCATTTTCCTGTGCTCAACTCTGACCTGAAGACAGGTAACCACTAATGGTATAATTAGGTGAGTATTTCACCAGACACTGATGATGCTTCTGCAGCAGAAGCATTTCCAGTTCTTAAATGCTACCTCATTGGTCTTGTTGGGCAGCTTGGGAATGGCATAGAGCTGTGTGAGTGTGAAATACAACTACTACATCAACTATACTTGTAAAACTTGACCCAAAAAAATTGTGTACTTATTAATGTCTCTAGCTGCTTCTCCCATATTGCCTTGTGTTTCCCATCACTATTAACTCTCAATGCCCACAAAGTGTTACTACAAAAATATGTGTGCCCATTGCCCAGTAAAACAGGTAAAACTGAGGAAAAAGCTTTTGAACTCAAACTGAAGCCCTTTCCCTCAGTAGAAGAATTAATTCAAGTACCCAGCCAAGAGCTTTCAATAAATAAAACATTATTCTGGCAACTTAGTATCTCTGTATTTAGACTGAGGATGATCTAGTTGGAAAGTCCATAGTCTAAATCTTATTTGGCAGACTAAATTAGAAATGCTCGAACATTTGAAGGAAGATGAAATCAGCAACGAATGACATAAACATAAAATAAATAACTGAAGATCAGATAAAAAATATTTCTTCTTCATTATTTGTTTTTACCCTAAGTGCTATTGCATTGCTTTGTTATTGGTTTTGTTGGTTTGGGTTGTTGGTTTGTTTTGGTTTTTTAGTTTGTATTCAACACTTTCAAAAAGGAAATTTTAAAATAAAGGGCTGGAGTTATGTAGGAGGAGAAACTGATGGGAGCTCCAACCCTGTAGCTGTGCTATTCATTTGCCATGACAGAGGCACATGAAGGCATCCTTTTCCTGACTCCTTGCACCCAATGATTGAAACTAGCACTCCCTGACATCAAGAAACTGCCCTAATTTCAAACATGCTCCAGGATGGCTTTCACCACACATGTCTGTGTTTGCATCTTAGCTTAGGACTGGTATTTTGATGCAAGCCTCTTTTCCACCACTGTTCACCACTCGGATTGGACACAGAGCTCTCTTGGACCAAACCAACAGGATCAGCCCCTCGGATGAAGCCAGCACACAAGCTGTGCCCCAGCTCCACTGGGCAGCCAGACCTCACCACCAGAGCAGTCCTAGTCCCAGGGGACACCCCTGGAGCAAGGACAGTGTGGACACAGGGCCCCAGTGCCCACGCCATGGACCTGCTCCTGTTGTGCTAAATGACTCGCACATCTTCTCTCCCTCTCTTGTGCAGTTTCCTGCTTCAGGTCAGAAAGCACCCACTGGGGCAGAGAGTGAGCTCAAGAAAGAACCCAAACAGATGTGCTGACTGGGGGCGAGGTTCTGTCTTTTGCTCAAGCAGCTCAGGAAGCTGTAGTGATAATGCCCCAGTTCCCTTCAGTTGCAGGAATGCTGCATAAACATTGGGAAAATAACGAAGATTTAAATCAGTTTCAGGCCAGGAGATATATATTATCCTGTAATGATTATGCATTGAGGTGTCCCTCACATCTCTTTTCATTATTTTTGCTTCACAGAAAAATTTAAAATCCTGTACTCATTCTAAATCATAAAAAAATAAAAAAGGATGTTTTAAAATATTACTAATTTGTTTGTGAGATAAATCCACATAAGCACTGTTGCTAAGTGTTGGATGAGAGCTCATAGAAGAAACAGCAGCAAATTACTTCTTCCACTTCTATTCCTACTATCAGGGGAAAAATCATATAAACAGAACATAGTAGTATAAATACACTAGTTTGTTGATCAACAAAACACTATTACTCATATTATTTCAATGGATTTATGAGTCAAAGGCTTAAAAATTACTTTTCATTCCTGCAGTTGTACTGTATTCCAGTGTGTGTAAACTGTACTCACTAAAATCTGAAGTTGCACTGCTACAAAATTAGTACTGCAACATGCAATGCTTCATGCTCATTTTAAAATGCAGTGAGCTTGGATTAAAATATGTTAAGCATGCTAATGTATCTTTATTGCTTATGAGCTTTTAAAACCTTAGCACAGACTCTTGTTTGAAATTTCAAACACATGAAGCAATGAGCAAAAATAAACTTCAGTAGTTATAGCACACACTGAATAAGCTTGTCCATATTACAAAATAACTGGTTTTACAGTATCTAACTAGCATGTGTTGGTTACACCAGTGGTTTTCAGGCTGAGGCTTGCAGGTCACAGGTGATGAGATGCTAAATGTATTTATCACTAAGCTGAATAGTGCACTGTGATCTGTGACAAGCTTCGGAGCTTGACAGTGATCCTCCAGGAAGTCCAGGAGCCAAGATTCACATGCCCCATTGGATTAGGCATATAACCAGTAACCCTAAGCTTTAAAAAAAAAAAAAACCAGGAGGAGAAATAGTCCTCTCCAGAGCAACCACTTCATCCTGAAATAGGTGACTTAAAAAAGGTGGTAAATGGACTTATAGATGTCACAGTCTCTCTTCATTGATTACAGAGGGAGTCTCAGGAAACTAACAAGGGTGGCATTAGCTTTAGACTAGACCTCACTGCCCTCAGTGTCCCTCTCCATAACCTCAGCACAGACAGCTCAAATGCCCCTGCTCTGAGCCTTGGTTTCTCTGCCTCTTCATGTGAAAGGGCTGCCTCTCCTCCAGGAGCTTGGGAAGGAGGAGGAAAGCATAGTCTCACACCAGCACCCAGGACCATGCATGGGGCACACCCGTTCTCTCAGTGCAGGGAGCAGAGTCCAGCAAGAGGGTCTCAGCAGATATTGGGGCTACCAGTGCACAGGTGGGCTGTGTGTGCTCTGATTACACACCATAAGTGTCTGTGCCAGTGTGGACATCTTATCTGACCACTTCCACCTAAATCCAGCCACTGCCTAATCTAGATCACTGCAGCACAGATATATTGGTACTCACACAGCTGAAATAGAGGAGCTCTGCAGCCTCACATACTCTGGGGAAAGGAAATACCAACACAAAACTTAATTGGAAACAGGGTTTTACCCTGATTCAGCACACGAGTTTTTCTTCCTGCAAGCCCACAGGGGCCATGAAAATCTTGCACAACACCTTTCAGAGAGGAATCTGAAATTGAAGCAAGCTTGTGCTGGTGTACAACACATCCATATTCTTTAGAAGATTTCCAGAAGGGGGTCCATTTGGGTCCAGGTTTCTCAATGCAATACAGCTGTATCCCATGAATTAGCTATTGGATAAAAAGGATTTTGATGCTAAGCACTCATAACTGCAGCCTTGTGGAGGAACGTTTCACTCAAGCACACCTCGTTGGGATTCTGAAATGCTTCTGCTTCTGAACTGTAATATATAAAGTTGTCACATCAGCCATGAAAAGAGTTTAATTGACTGAAAGGAAGTCAAGACTAAAACATATACACATTTGCTAAAAAAAAAAAATTAATCTGGTATTTTCCAGTTAAAAATATGCTTTTACAATTAAATTTAAAATCTCTAGAGAAGTTAATTCAGTTAATGTAGGTAATTTTTAAAGCTCTTTCTCAGTGGAGCCAATTTTAATTTTGGGATTAAATGAACAGCTAATAGAGACATTCAGATTTTTTCCTCTCATACATTTGATGTTTGCTTAAAGATTTTTTTCTTAACAATAACCCCTTCAAAATAGCACTGCCTTCAGTGAGTATTTAGAACACATGCAGCTTATTAAAAACTTAAAATAAGCCCCAGGTTATTACATTTGCATCCATTAACAACCTTACTTTGAGAAATGGCTTTGCTAAAAGAACATGTTTTAATCAGCTGGTACTACTTGTTTGCATAAAGACTAGAGGAGTTGAACAATTTTTTTTTAAATTTAAAAGTTATGCAGTCATCAGCAGCTATGGAGAACATACTTGGTAGTAACAAGACCACTACATCCTGATGCATTTTATTTGATATCACCAGTGCCTGCAGGTGCCATGTAACACAGTAATTCTTCAGTAGAAAAAAGAATGAAATGAAAATGATGTAAAATAGTGTAGGGGAAAGCAGAAAACTTTTCTGTGGAAGTTGACTCCTTGCAAAAATCACCCTGAAATAGTCTCTTGGAGTTAAAAAAGTTAACAGGCCTTTTAGGCTTGCAATAAAGCTTCATTTAAAAGTTTTCTAGACAGTAGTTTATATATGATTAAATGACCTGTAATGCCAGGTGAATGAATAATTGATCTATTCTGGAATGACCTGAGAGATTTCTTGTTTTCGAGCCTGATCAGTCTGGTACCCACACCATCCATTTACCACTTCTAATGTTCAGCAGACTGTTCTATAACTCTGCCAGGTTCAGTTCTGCAGCTACAATTCAATCAAAAAGTCATGTCAGGGCTCAGAGTTGTATTAGCTGAAATTAGGAATGTTGGTCATTTATTATACTTGGAGTCATATTTATCTTCTGGGCCTCAGCTTTTCACTGAAGACAAATTCTCAAGGTTTTTATACCAACTAAAGAAAAAATTATTTTTATTTTATTTTTTTAATGGAAATTTAGTGCATCCTGGTTTTCATCCACCTTCCAGGTCTTTACAAATGGCCACATATTTCACAAGAGTTATGGCCCAAATCACAAGAGCTGTCAGCGCTGACATTTACCCATCAACATTACAGGGTGCACAACTGCAAAGATACGTATGAAATCATTAGAAGTACAGAAGAACGGTTCAGATTTTTTTTTCTACCTTTTTGGGTTAGATCCAGTGAAAGATTTAAAGGTGCCAACACCTAACTTTAGGATGACTTCCAGAATGAAATTCAGAGTCAGATACCTGAGTTCCTTCCATAACTTGAGATAGGTCACTCAGTGGAAGGAGACTCCTGAACAGCAGTGAGAACCCTGTTCTCACCATTCCACTGCACCCTGCCTTTTCACAACTAAATCCTTGTGAGGCTGCTGAGCCACACCCTCCTGGTTTCACCAGGAGACTTCAAACTGCCCCATGGCTACAGCGCTTTGCTACAGCAGAGGGGCTGTGAACCTGAAGTCCCTCAGTTGGAAGAGAGCATCCCATGCATGTCTCTGCCTCCTGGGTGAGTGCTACAGGTATAAGAGGTCCATTAGAAATACTTTACATATAATTACTGCTAGGGAGGGACACAGTTTTGGCAGTGAGCCAGGCAGGCTCATTCCAAGGGATTTTGCATGTTCTTCCACTTACTTTTGGGATCTACTAAAGTTTTGGTAGGAAGGCAGCATTGCAGACTGAGTTGAAGAAGATCTCCAAAGACATTTAGAAACCTTCAAGATTAAGCAGCAGGTAGGATGTTTGGATAAAAGGCACCTAGAGCTTGGTACAGTTATCCAGCTGTAAAGGGTGTCTAGGAATGTTTGTCCTGTCCATGGGAGGTGCAAGTGGGAGATCACCACTGGCCACATGGGAGACATTCACTTCTCTGGAGTGGCAGCAAGAGGCCAGCAGGTACACTGTAGCATCTTAGGTAGAAAGAGGTGACAAAGTTTTAGCAACTGAAATAAGCTTATATGATAACCAAATCCTACATTAGGAAGAGCAAACTTTTACCTTGCTTTTGGATTTTGGTACACTGAGAAGATACTGTCAGCAGCAGTAAATACCAATTAGTTAGAGGTGACAACCAGTTGAAAACACGAGTTCACCAATATATTCTACTATATGAATAAAATGCTATGGAAAACATTCCATGCCAAAACACAGACCTAGTTCTGCAGCTGCACATTGTGAAGCCTTTGGGAAGTGGGAATAGAATAAAATTAGATGTGGCTGCCTCCGATTTTACTCTCTTTTTAAGGTCAATCAGACCTTACACTAGTTTACAGCTGTATGGACAGAGAAATCTGTTCATGAGTCTTTCTGAGAAAATCCACTAGTTTTAGAGTGAAAGCCCACCCAATGAGATTTGTAAGCAAAATAAGCATCTAAACAATGACATGACTAAGTGCTTACCACAGCAGGCTGTTTGTTTTGGACACAGGATGGAGAAGGCTTTTGCCAGTTTCTGTTTAGCTTGGCAAACCCCATGGCAAGTGTAGTCACAGCAAATATATTCCCAAGCCAGATGACACACACAGTTCCAGAGCTGATACAAAATGGTCTGTGGAAGACTAGAGTATAATAAAACAAGTTGAAATAGTGTGTGACAATGATAGCTTTGCATACTATTGCCCTCAGAGTATCAAAAGGATCTCACATTTCTTTCAAAGATATGTATTAGTGATGTAGTGAAGTCAAAGATGAAATTATATCCAATTTTATACATAGAAAATTGGATTTTTTTTTAATGTCACAAAGGCTGATATTGCACACATTTGGTACAACAGACTCTCAGATAAATCAAATGCAATCATAAAACAGAAAGCAAGACACTATTTTTAACGACTGCATTACGTAAGTGGGAAGAAGGAGATGATATCAACCTGCCAGCTGGAAATCAATAGGAACTTGGCCAACTAGCCTAAGGCTTTTTTTTCTGTTGTCTTCAAGGGGATCAGTTAACTAAAATAATAATAATTTAATCCCATGTGCTTCAGGAATACTGGACATTTAAAGATCTGAACATTTAAATCCTGGGCATTGTAAAGCCAACATTTTATGCACATTCTGAAGTCCAAAGTATAGCATGCAATCTTTATCTGGTTAGTCATACTTTCTGTCATGTGCAATTGTTACTGATCAATTCAGGTACTTATGACTAAAGTGGGTTTGTTTTACTTAACAAACTTTCTTTTCTGTAGTTTTAACAAGTCACAAATCCAGTTCCTCAGGCCAGAGGAGATTAAGAAGCATGTATGTGTATGGCTCATAAAAACAGTAAGAAAACTGAAAAATCATTGTATATTTCTGCCATGTGCTGACTTCGTGCTGTACATGTTTGGACTTTACATATTAACATATCCTTTCTGATACTTGAGTCTAATAGGGCCATCAGCCACCTGGTGTCTTTTTAGTGTCATCTTCTTACCAATCTCAAATTGCAAGTGACAGTAAGTATACCTTAACTTACCACAACAAAGGTCCTTGCTGCAGTGGGTCAAACCAAATTCAAGGCTGCAAAGTATCAAAAAGTTTATTAAAACTCAAAGTAAAGCAAATTCCTCTCCCCTACTGTCTTCACACCTCTGTTGTGGAAGACAATCCTCAGCCAGGTTCTCCAAGCACACACACACATTTAGTGACTGCATGTTTTCCCTATTTTCTTACCACAGCTGAGGTAGTGGGCTGTAGCTCAGAAGCCTGACCAGACTGAAGAGGTAGACATACAATTTTACCATTTTTAAACTGTAAAACTGTTTGCAAAATTGTAAAATTATTTATAAAAATTTCAACTACTTGATATATAACAAACGAGCACAGATGCCATCCTTTGTTTTTCAGAAAAGGAAGCAGCAGGTTTGTTACCTGAAAGGTACACAAAGTCCCACAGAACAGGCATGGCAGAGTGAACTGGGACACAGGACAGTTCTTGTTTCCCAGCTTGGGGCCATGCTCAGGGACTTACTACACGCTGCATTTGATGTTGCTTTACCCTTCTGTCCGGCTGACCACATGCCATTAAATGCCAGAGACAAACGTGTAAGATCTCACCAAGACCACTCTAAGATTTTACAGAGGTTACAGTCTAACCTGTTTCTACAAATTACAGTCAAACAAGTATAAAGTTTCACCTGAAACACCTTTCCACATTGTATATGTCCAGGTGTAATACAACTTTAGCTCAAACAGCCACCGTCTGAGAACAGGATGAGTGAATAGTTGAGACAGCCTCAGCATCTCACAGGAGCTAGAAGAGCCTTGTCCTTGAGTTTCTTCAAAAAACAAGAAGGCTTGGGAGAGGATTAACATTGATTTTTAAGAAATATTGGTGTAATGTGGAAAGAAGGAAATAATGGCAAAAAGATAATTAGATATTAAGAAGGTTAAAAGGGATGACCTAAAAGGATAGACTGGTATTGATTGCTCACAAAATGATGGAAGGCTGATAGGGTTGCCATATGCCATGAGTATGGTAGCATAATTAAGGTCATTCAGTAAGAATTATATAAAACAGGCTTCATCACACAAATACCATTACTGCAAGAGATTAGAAATTTAGGTGATAATGTAAATTATACTGATGTAACAGGCTTTGACAAATTATTTTGCATCATGGTGAAGGACTTTCTGTTTAAAAACAAGTATAGAGTTAAAGAAAAAAAAATTATGAAAAAAACTTCATACAAGTATCTAGTTCATCACCCACTGGCAGATTCTTGAATATAAAATGAATTTCAACTGAAAATTGGGTTTATACATTTCTAAACAGAAGTATTTCAAATGGTGTTGCACAGAATTTCTATTCTTGGCTCAACTATAAGAAATACCTTTATTATTGAACTGAATACAAAAGACTCACTGCAGCTAGTGTACAAATTCCAGCAGCATGCCAGAAGTGATAAGAATGGGTCAGTTCCACACAGAGGCTGTGGTGCTTGAAGTGCTAGTTTCATTCAAAGAAAGAATATAGGTCAAACATCCAGATCTGGAAAAGCAATATCCTGCAATTCAATGACTTAGAGAAGAACTCTGGTTTAAGGGAAATATCCAATGAAAAAAAAAAAGCTCATAACATGACTGTGTGATTATGAGGGATAGTATGATCTTCAGATGTGTAAATAAGAATGAATCTGTAACAAGTAGGACAACTGTATATTGCCCAGCTGATATGAGCTAATTGGGTTTTTTTCCCTGATATTCTTCATCAGAAAATTCAACATTCTCAGAGGGAGGTGAAGTTTAAATAAGAAAAGAATTTTAGAAAAGAAGATGAAGATGTTTTGATTTTCATTACTTTTACTTCATTACATTTACTTCTCTTGTGCTTTTAAATATACATGATTTGTTTTTAAATTTAATATGATTTTTGCATATTTGCTGACATCACGTCATATTAAAAATTTAAAAAATAAAACCTATTAAAAGTCAAATTGTAATGAAATGTCTCAAGTTTGCTATAAGATTACCTTTGAGCCTATAGTTATAGAAATTGTCAACATCTTCTCTTTCTACTCTGTTTTGGGAGGAAGACTTTCTGAAAATCCATACCTTTTGTCAGCTGAGACTGTAATTCAGATATTGGAACCTAAGTCCAATGTCAGTATTTAAGAATACAGAAAGCCAAGAAATGTTATAAACAAACCACAAGAATGTTCCAGAGTTGCATTTCTTAAAAATACAGTTTGAAAACAAGGGTTTGGATGCTTTCTTAGCTTATTAGACCAACAGAAACACAACAAAACCTAACATGAAAATCACTAGCCAAAGGAATTCTAATTAAAATTAAGGGAACATTTATCACCCATTGGAACAACTAAACTGAGATTACTGTAAATCTGTAATTTTTTGCAGCCTCTCAGATGACATACTTTCCTAGAAGGCATGCTTGCAGCTCAGTGACAAACACAGGACTCAATACTGAATTTCTGCAGGCACGTCCTGCAGCTCGCGCTGTGCAGGAGGTTCTCACAGCTCCTGGGTTTCAGCTTATGAACATGGGAAAAGAAAAAAGCAGCATTCAAGTCACTGCTGTGGTCAGGCAGCTGCCTTCTGTAACCAATATATGTTTGCAAGAATGAGCATCGCTTACCAAAGGGTCTGACAGGGAGGAAAAGGGCCGTGGTTGGCAGTGTGAGGCACTCACTGAAGACAAGAGATGATGTGCACAGAAGGAGGTGTGAAACAAGCACAGCCATGCCACCTACCATACTATGGGCAAAGCACCTAACCTTTCCATGCAAGTGCTAAAAAGAAAAAAAAGATTAGTAGATTTTTTATAATGGTAATAAATCAGATTATAGGGAAACTCGTCTGAGCAGGACCCAATGGGAGAAATTATTTCAGTTCACAATTCAGTAATGTCTCTGGGGGAGCAGAGGACAAGCTAAAACCTGAAGTACAGAGAACTAAAAAGGAAAGAGAATCAACACACACCCTGCTCCAACACATTGAACACTTGACATCACGAGAAAGACCCCTTCCCACACAGATCACCAGCACCTTACTTTTCCTCCCTGGCAGTCAGTCTTTCTGCAAGTGTAACTGCAACCTTAGCTTTTTTTAAATATCACACCTGCCTGATAAATTGTTCCTCTTAAATCCGTAGCAATAATGGTTTTACCTTAGAGCTTCAGATTAAGAGATACATTTTTGTACATTGCTAATCTTTGCATCACTCGTGTTTCAGGAAAGCAGACCTATTAGTAAATACAGATCAAATTGTGAAACTGTATTACAGTATAGGAAACCTTTCTTAATCTAGATAAAAATCCCTCTTCTTAGATCATCTAGATCAATCATAAGTAAATTTTTCCATTAGTATCAGATAAGCAATCATTATCAAATAAAATCAAGCAATCAAGTCTTCCTGATTTTTTAGGAATTCAACAAATATAAATAATCTGTATATATTCACCTCTCTCCAGCCTTAAACTGCAATTTCTCAGGCCAGGGACTGTTTTTTCCTGAATGTATAGAGAGTGGTCAGCTAAGTGTGGGCACTGGCATAAATAAATAATGACATCATAGTGACCAGGGATATTTAAATAAAATTATACTCTGATTTAACTGTGAAGCTCCTCTTCCAAAATCCCATATAAGTAATGATATTCAGAATCCTGCTTTACATTTATTTTATCAGGAGTTTCCTTCTAGCAAAACAACTGGATCCGTACATGTCCTGCTCATCTACTCTTTCCCCATGCACTCACCAATGCTCAAGACAATCCCTCTTGCTCAAGTGCTGTGGGACAGATTCTTTTCTATTTACTGCTTCTAAGTTCTTGTTACTTTCTTTTGAAAACACAGTATCAGCCAGAACTTAAGAGGGAAGAACATCTTTGGAGAGTTGCTTATTGTGTTTATGGGATGCTTAAGGCAACAGATGAAGCAATGCAATCATTGCATGGAAAGAGAACATGCCAAGGAGCACCAAGGAGCCTGCCAGCTCAGGGAAGAACAAAAGGAACTTCCCAGACATGAGGAGCCTGGATAGAGTTTGCTATAACTCAGGAAGTTACTGAATCAGCTAAAGCAAGGACTCATACGAAAGAGTAGAAATTGTTGGGATTTTTTAACTTCCTGTTTGCCTTTGTCAAGAGTTCTAAGCTTTCTCAATTTAAAAACTTAGTTTTCTATTTTTTATTCAAATAAAGTTTGCCTTGTTTGAAATTAAAAAAAAAAAAAATAAACCATCAACTTTAGTCTAACTTGAGTTAGAATACAACATAATATAAAAAAAGACTGCCTGATGCAGAGTCCCATCAGGGATGGAAAGATGACTGCCCTTAGTGCTGTCCCCACCATGAGAGCAAGGAGGGAGGCTTTCACACTGGGAAGTTTCACTGCTGTCAGAAGTGGAGCAGGAAGTGTGAAAGAAGGAAAGGAGTGGAAAAATACAAGATATTTTGACTGGTAACAGGCCTCCTCACCTCCCCACACACCAAATGTCTTCCTGCAGGGAAGACAGGTGCAAAAGAGAACAAACAAAAGAGAATGAAGAGGAAAAGCAAAGAGCAGTCAAAAGTGAAATGAAGGATAAAGGAAAGCTGGGAATCATGACATTGCTGGTATCAAAAGAAAAAAAGAAAAAAACAGAGTAACAGAAATACACAAGAAGGTCTTTCCTTCCCATCCTTTCCTTCCCGGGCAACTCCGTCATCCCAAACTGAGTCAATCAAGTTCTTGCAATACTGAGTCGCAAAGCAATGAGGCGGCTATTGCTCTCATGAGACGTACCCAATACATGAGAATACCCAAGACAAGTGACAAAAGTTGGAGCAAAATGTTCCACTGCAATTATAAATGGTAAAAAATATACATCATGCATCAAAAGTAGTCTTTCTTGGAAAATTGTATTTAGAAAAAACAAAAAAGAAGATGGTATAAATGCTCAACTCCTCCTTAACCCTCAGCACCTGGAAATGAGAAGTGCTTCTTAAAAAGTAGTTTCTAATGCATCTGATCTCCCCATGAAAAACAAAAGTTAGAATGGACCAATGCTGTAAGGTAAACACAGTTTTTGTTGGTACAACTCTGATTTTAACTTTAAAAGAATTAGTTTATACCAAAAAAAGAGCCACAACTGCCTTTTTTTAATCACAAAGCTTGTCTTCATTTAAATTTGCAGGGCCTGCTGCTGGCTGAGACACACTGTACCTCAAAAAAGGCATTATAGTTGGGGGGGAGTACAGCATCACAGCCTTCCTTTCCTCTTCTTCCAGTATATCAGCCAATATTTTCTCTGCACAGAGACCTGAATTGTGTGCAATAGCAAGACACAGTTTTTAACTTCTGCATTCTTTTAGATGTCCTTACTGTACACGTATTTCTCAAAATTAGGTAGAGAGAATGTCATTAATGTAATACATAAAGCCAGGAGAAAGTAAAAATTACAATCATATGGCCAAAAAATTCTCAAATTGGGAATCTAGGTTTGCATTTTCTCCCAGAGCATTGCCATATATGAGTAAGCATCAGAACAGAAGGATGTGTCAAATGGGGTTCCCCAGGGGTCCGTCCTGTCTGCAATACACTACGGTATTTACTCCATGATTCAGAGAGTGCATATTAAATTTACAGATGGCAAGAACCTAGAAGGAAATGAACCTATTGCAAAGGAAAAAATACTGTGGACAAAAGAAGGAAATAATGTCAGGGAAAAAGAAAACAGAATGCACCTCAGCAGGGACAAGTTGAAGATATTGTAAGAGCAAATGAACCACACAAATACAGAACAGAAGACAGCCAATTAGAAAACAGTTGTGTAGAAAAGGACCTCGAATGATATAAAAGAGAAGCTGAACAGAAGTCAACATATAACAGGTTTCTTAAGGCACCAACAGAATTATGCATGAGCCAGAATACAGAATGCAAAACCTGTAAAAGCCCTCTGCTCTGCAAGGCACAGCTGTGATACTGCCTTGTTCTCACAATATAAAAATAAATAAGTAAAAATTCAAGTGGGCCAACAGAAAGGAATGCATAGGAGAGTAGCAAGAACAGTTCCAGGAAACATAAGTCTGAAGGAAACACCAAGCAGTGAGTTTTTGAGTCCAAACTTAAGACCTAAACACAACATGCTAATATCCCTCAAGCACATAAAACACTGCTGCAGAGAGAGAGATTGAACAGTTAGTTTCCTACATTCATCCAGGAGAAGGAAAAAGTAACAGGCTTAGATTTTAACAGCAAGGTTTCCATCTCAAGCCAAGAGAATTTTCTGTTGGCAAGAATAATGAAATGTAAGAATGAACTGCCTGAAGAAGAGGCCAGACAAACCTTCCTTGAAAAAGTCAACTGACCTTGCCTCATAGTAAAGATAGACTCCACATCTTCCTTGCTCCCCCATTATTCTCAGCTTGCCTAAATATTGTCAGAAAAAGAGTTAACATCCTGCATCCTTAAAAGCAATCTCTTCATCATGACCAGCTGGCCTCTTTCACAAAATAACTATGCCTTGCTGTGTTCCTGTTTCTCACCTTCCCCAGATCAGCACACAAGCTGTCCTCCCTTCTCCGCTACCCTGTGCATGTGCTCGGGCCATCTCTGCTTTCCCTGAGCAACGCTCTAGAGAGGACACAAAAGCCTTTATGGATGATTAATAGCTACTTTCAAGGCTTAATGATTTCGCCAAGAAACATCTTATAGATCAGTCAGCTAATCTAGACCTTGGCCAGCTCTTTCTGCTATTTCCAAGAGGTAGACTGAATATTCAGCTTAACATCTCACCTGCTTTCAGTAATTTTTCTCCATTATCAACCACCTATTCAGACAACTATTCCCAAGTTGCACCACTTTACTCAACAGATCATCTCCATTACATTACCAATGGGTAAGCAGAGAAACCTTAATCCTTAATCAAAACAAACTGTCACTAAATACTCAGAAACAATTCAGGAATTAGTCCTATTTTACAGTTCTGTGTATTTTTTTCCAATTTTCAGCTCTGCAATGATGAGACTGCATTTTATCTAAGGAAGAACACACTATTTTACTACACGTTAGGTAATGTATACAATTCAAAACGGCAGAAGTTCTTTCCTTCTGTTGCTGGAAAAAAGATGAATAATAATGTTAAAATTAGTTACAGCCAGTATGTGGTAGATGGACTGTTGCCATATGGTGGTTATGTAAATTAAGTGACAAAATAAGGATCTAGCATTTATAAGCAACTATTGCACACTTCAAAAACCCAGCCTGCCTGTGAAATACCTACTTTCCCCATACTTATGGGAAAAGATACATCAAAAACTTGGATTTTTTTTCTGAGACTCTGAACAATTATTTCAAGGAAAACATAAGCCTCTTATTTGCCTAACATATAAAGAATATAAAGGCCAATCACCACTCCTGTGCATTACACAAAGTAGTCTTGTTGTCCAATTAAACATTTATTCTCACTTGGTAAAATTATGTCCCAACTCTGTGTCGCTGTGTTGCCTGTCTGGAAAGGTGTCTGACTGTACTTCATGGATCACTTAAATGCCCAAACTTAGGACAAAGACAATTTCTCTAAAAGCTGTCAAAGCCACCCACTTTTGCTGACTAGACAGGGAATTTAGGACCACCTTTAGGAATCCCGATACTCTATGTGCTTGTCATTAAAACATAAAATGGGGGGACAGCTGGGCAAGATACTTCCCAAGCATCACAGCTCAATCAACTTTAAATATGTTCAAGTGGCAGCATTTCAGACTCCATGTGTAGTAGCTATCATGGAGAAAAGTGATAATTTAAAGTATTTAATTTTTTTATTATTTCAGCAGGCAGGGCCACTAGGTATCAAACAGATATTTGGATCAGAAATCAAAAAACAGTTTCTTCTAAAGCTGGGTCACTATTTTAAAAAACTAGTTCTCATTTCTCAGGCTATAATGAAAGCATAGCTCCTGCTATGAAAAATAAAAGTTGAAATTAATTATGGTATATAACAGCTTCATGAATCCTTGACATACAGCACAGATTAAATTCTAGACTCCTATTGTCCCACCACACAAAAACATTAGTATTTTTTCTCTAACCATATGCACAGAGGCTAATTAACACAAAATCCTTTTTCCTTACTGAAAAAGGAGTCTTCAGGCTTTATTAGAAAAACAGGAAAGCAATTAAATAAAGATTAAAGGGACTCCATCTGCATGAAGCATGATAGAAATAGCCAAAAGGAGCAGGAGATAGGTAACAGAGGATATAACAAAAGCGGGGTGGGGCGGAGAAGGAGAGAATGAGCAACAGAAGGCTAATATTAAAATCGCAACTGGAGATCTTTTCCAGTAACCTGTTGGAAGTCAGCCAGAGGGGATAACTGTAATGTAGGCACAAGCTTAGGCAAAAGTCTATGGACTCTGTTCAGGTCAGATTACCTGATCATAATGGTGATCTTTTCAGATTTATGAGGGTGAACCTTTCCACCCTCATAAATCTGAATTACACGTTTGAAGACGAAAGTGAATACTAAGCAAAAAATCAAGGAAAGGTTTAAATCTAAGTTGAACTAAAACCCTTACATTATTATCATGATAGCACAAGGCATATGTAAAAGGCACTAACTTTATTCTTGACATCTCTAGCCAGGTATTTATCCCTCTATCAGTCTTCACAGGAAGTAGCTGCTTGGCATCTTTCTGAAAAAAGACTACAGGACAACTCTGCCAAAATTGTCATCCTCTTTGACTCTCCTATCTTAGGGTAACCCTGGGTTACCTCCTCATACAGACTTCTGTATGAGGTGATCTCCTCATACAGATTTATAGCACTGGAACATTATTTAAAAGCCGTAAAAGTCACACAATTCCGACTGAATGTACATAACAAGCTATATTCCAGCACAATCTGATGGAGGTGGAAGCCTCAATTTATTCATACAACCAGGCCTTTTGCCCTATGGCAAATTGCAATACATCTTAACTGGCTTACTTCTATCCACACAAAAGTTGGCATGTATCTGAAGTCTTCCCTTGCAGCGGTTACTACAGGATCAGGAAGGGTCAAAAAGGGAGGTACGAACCCATTAGAAGGTCAATAAGTATCAGGAGGTCCCAAGGTCCTTTGACATGTACTACTGGAGTTGTCAAAGGTCCTGTCATGAGCACTGATCCTACATTACATATTAGATCTACTTAAAAGTCCATTTTGATGGAAAGATGCAAACGTGAACCACACTGCGAGCATGTCGTATAGCTCCTACAACACCTTGGATGGATTTATCTGCTTGTAGCTCCACGACAGACCACAACCAAAACCAGGTGCTGTTGTGCACCTCACCATGGCTCATATGCTCTCAGTGACCGGAGGGAAAGCTGACAACACAGAGCTTCTCAGGGGTCATCAAAACCTAAGAGTTCCTTAAGGACAGTGACTCATCTAGTGGATCAGCTGGCAATGAAAACATGACAGTCAATCTGGCAGGTGCAGCATCCTGTTAGTTCATCTCCGCTGCAGACAAAAATAGTCTGCATGTTGGATGAACAGCTTCTCCCTAATGATTCTATCTGGCCATCATTGATATTACAACTGATATCACCAGAATCACAACAGCAGTCCTAAAAGAAGAGCCTAGTCTCATATAAACTCTCTTTTCTCTTCAGACAAAACAGAATTTAATGGAATAGTGTCGTCTTTGTTAAAAACTGCAAGGTACCACTTATCCATAAGATAGACAGTCTACTCAACTGCTGTTTTCAGCTAAAATAAAAAGATCTGCAAATCCTAAGTGAACAGAGAGGACTGAAATTTCATTATGGTACTGGTAGCATTTCACTCCCCTTAAGAATACTTTAACTGCAGTAAGAAAACAATAAACTAATCTATCATTGATGCAACTCAAACACCTTCCTATGCTGTCAGATGTCTGTTAGAAACATCTGGTTGTTAGGTGTATGCTGTAATTGCAACAGCTGTACAGGGACAAAGCGGGGATGGATATGAGGATTCAACGATCCTCCATCTAGAATTCTTCAGAGCCTGGAGCATATTCTTTAAGGAGCTGAAGCTTCAGCTACTTGCACACCTCCAAGCTTATAATGAGCAGTAGATATGACCTGGTTGAAAGGGGCTGTATGCAAGCAGAGGTAAACAAAAGGCCAAAAGAGGAAAGGCATTCCTGAGAATAGCAAATAACACGTCTTTTCTTTTTCTCAGAAAAGGTCACTGTGTCAAGGAAGCTGGCTAAAATATTGCATTAGCTGCAGGTGCTGCAGGCACTGAAGAGCTGGGGTACAGCAGGAACACCCCAGGAAGCAGCACAGGAGAAGCTGGGACCCAGAGTGATCATGACACCAGTGAGTTAGGCAGCCTCCTCATTGACTCAATGCTCTCACAGTAACCATGCAGTGCTAAGTTTTGGTGTGCAATTTAGGCATTCAAGACTTCTGGATGTTCAGAATTGCAGATATAACCACTGCAGAGAGCTCATTTGCAGCAAATTCATCATTTCACTTAAACACTAAACTGTGCACTGTGTGAATCCAATAAATATAACAGAAAGGGCTACAGAATGCTTGCACATGTAAATGGGTCCACAGACAACAGATTGGCACCTACACATTAAATCATGTATGTCTTGAAGAGGTCTGATTTGACTGTCCATGACCAGAATAATCAAGCTCACTGCAGATGTTTTAATTAGTATACATACACATTTCTTTACAAGCAGAATTAGAAGCTGTGGAAAAGAGGGGCTCTGATGTGGCACATCTGGTTTTAGCCATCATCAAAACACAGAACAGTCACCATACTGTATACTGACCGGTATATGCCTCATTGTAGCTACCAACATAGTCTTGTATTCCCTGCAGTCGCTGCTCAGAATATGAGATACTGAGACATTTTCCATTTTAAAGAAGAAAAAACAAACAAACAAGGAACAGTTACAACAACCACCTCAAGACAAAATAACACACCAAAACCACACAAATGCTCATTTGGAAAACATACTAACTGCTTTTCAATTAATATTATTCTCTTTCTTTTGGCAGAAGCTATGTTACCTTGAAATTTGGTGGTCATCTATACCAAAAGTATAGAAGAGATGGTATCTATCTGTAGACATGACCCATGTTTCTCCTTTCCAAACAATTAGTCTGGGAATAGAATAGGATTTGAGGTCTGAAAACAACACATTAATAGATGCTAAATAACATAACAGTGCAGAAATTTCTATTTACGATATATCTTCCACAATTCCCAAGACAAAGTTTCTGCATTTTAAAAGGTAGAGGTCATCTTGTATTCAGCATTTCGCTTTTTAAATATAAAGATAAGTTAAATGAAGCTTTGAGGAGGTGAAAGACATTAGAAAAGTACAAATCCTCTCTTGATACTCAGCAAGGGACTAAATAACAAAAAAGAAGCTTAAGTGCTATTGAGCTGCACAGGTTGCGCAGCTAATTTTGAGAGAGCACCTTGGTAGATGACACCTAACCCCTCTACAATGCATTGTCCTCAGCTATTCCACAGCCTTGGGGACAAAGAGCAAGTGCAATCAAGCAAACCTTAAGTCTTCATCCTTACAAACGTCATTCAAGAATTTCAAATGTCAGCAACCTGTGAACTGCTTACAGATATTAATGACTCATTCCTGTGTCAGAGGCCCAAGGCCAGCCTTTCCACAAGTAACCTGTCTTCCCTTTGTGAATAGCCAGCTCTTTGAGGATGGCTCACAGCTCGCCGTGCCCAGCCGCTGCCGGGCTGCCTGCTGCCATCTGCCGGCAGCCCCGCCCCGCCCGGCCCTGCACATCGAGCCTCGCTCGGCAGGCGGACGCGGGGAAGGGAACATCGGAAAGGCCTTTTCTGAAAACAGCTACGATACAAGCTGAAATCACTGATTTGCTTTCCATTCTCCGAAAGTCAGAGCAGCAGCAGCTCAGGCGCCGCAGGCTGACTGCCCACCTCACCCTTCCATCCCAGAAAAGGACCAAGGTGTGCTCCAGGCATTGTTGGGCTTCCTTGGCACTGACTCCCCGCCAATATTCAGGCTCCTTTCCTCAAAAGCCAGTGCAAACCTGAAAAACCTTATTCCTCACCAAGCCTGAGATGCTCCCACAGAAAGATTTTCTTTCTGCTCCTCTGCTTGCATCCACCACTCCAAAACTGAGATTTCTTCCAGGCTCAGGGTCTTCTGACTCCTCTTCCAAAGTCTCCCTGGTCCAGGGAAGAGGATGTGGCATTATGGCAGTGTACAGTCACAGCCTAATAATAATTATAGCCCTACTGCCTCTCCTGTCCACACACAAAACACTTGGCCGAAGCCTTTCACTCGTCATACCAAGATAAAGACAAGAATTGTTTTTTTAGGCAGTGAATGCTGTAGGAATTACCCTGTTCCTCTCACATGCACCTAGTATAAGGCAGTTCAAAACAAAAGCACCAGCCTCAAGTGCTTTTATGAGTCTTGCCATAGTTACCTTGTTACTCTTATTAATTTTATTTATTGATTCATTATTTTTTGCTCCAAAGTTAGAAAGTGTAGCTCCAAAGGCAGCAAGCCCCTTAGGAGCAGAGAAACCAGGATTTGGTAATGATTTGAATTTAGTCATGTTACCTTCAACCTCTCCAAACAACAGTTTAATAACTAAGGAGAAAACAATCCAAAAGCACCAAACTGCAAATGAAAAATAATAATAAAAAAACCACAACACAAGAGAAAAATAAACACTTCTAATTCAGGAACACAGAAATTGTGAGAAAATAGAGCTGGACAGGGCCTGCAGTTCTTGAGCCATTTATCAGGTGCCTAGTGCAGGGATATTACTTCTGGCAGTTGTTTCTCTAATCTATTTTTAAAGGCATAAATATAAGAGGGACCACATTGCTGCTGCCTGGATCTCTTCTTGTCTTTTTAAAATCACCCTCTAGAAGACACCATAACCAAAATCTGAATGCCCAAATCAGTGGTGTTTGGATCACCTCATCCTCATGAAAAAAAAAACCCAAGAACACTGACCCAACACTATCAAATGCCAAGCATTTTTAAAGCAGCTTTCAAAACAGAAACAAATAAAAAATTCTACTTCAAAAATTAGAAGTTTAAAGAAGCTAACATGATAAGCACATAGATAATGCAGGATAATTCAACCACAGCCAAACAGTAAAATACTAAAAATTGAACTGGGAACTACACAGGTAAGTAATGGAAACATAAAAATTACAGCAAACACCTTCCACAAGGGAAGAGACTTTTTATGAAAGAATAAGATAATTGTCTTGTAGCTGTGCTAATGTAGCTATCAAAGTGACACAGTTTTATCCTTTCCTTCTTTATCAAAACCTAACTTACATATTAAGCCTTACCCCTCAAAAAATGTTTAAAAATGTATTAGGAATTCTACTACTTTTGGATTATATTGCCCTGCATTATACTGGTGTAGGCAAACAATCTACTAAGATGAGAAATGAGAAAAATTAGCTCTAAGATAAAAAACCATTTTTTTAAAAAAACCCCTGCTTTTCAAGATGCAGAAGTATCTTAGTCTGTTACCAGTCTTGTTTTGAAGCTAAGAATGGTAATAGTTTGCTGGCCACTTCCAATCATTGTGGGTCAGGCCACAGCTGCGCAGGCACTCAGTTTCAAAGGCATCCTCCACACTTCTCAGTACGTTTCTCCAAGACGAAATTTCTTTCTGAAAGTCACAGTCAAAACATAACCAAGTACCTGACTCTGCATTGCTGTGATCAGTTACTTGCCTTAACATTTACAGAGAGAAAACAAGGAAAGCAAACATCCTACCACTGCACCCAGATAAGGTAACTGTAAACTGAAAGACAGCTTGCTGAAAATAACTCTTCAAAGTGGAATATTTCCAGTATCACCTAGAAAAGCAAATTCTGGAGTTAAAATCATGAAATAATGATAATGAAACAGCAACTCAGAATAGCAAATGCCGGATGAAGTACAATTTATGAGGTGTTTGCATGTTATTGTACTGCAAAAACAATGACCTGCACAAACTGAACCGATTCCAGCCCGAGCTTCAGGACATTATTGACACTTAAGAAAACAGTCCCTTCAATCTTTTCAGTGTCAAACACCATTTTTACAATGCCTAATTTGTTCACATATGCAAGTGATCCTTGAGGAAGCAAATAGCAATATTTATGTACAGAGATTTAATAAAAGAGACCAGAGTCACAATCTGTTCAGTTCTGAGCAGGTCAACAAAGTCATGCACTTTGTTTTCCTCGCTTACACTAATGGGGACAATTACTCTGAAACAGCACAGACTTAAGCCTTGTCAACCCAGCCACCACCTAATGTACTACCAGTTTGACACCATGCAGAGATGTCTCACTGAATTTGGAAAGCTATTACTACTTTTATACCTGAGACAAATTATTGATCTCCTTATCTTTCAATATCATGAATGTACTTTTGATAGAAAATGCAGCTTTACACAGTTAAAGGATGATTCATCCATTTTAGGCATGTTCATTCTTAGGCAGCTGTTTCTTCAAAGAGAGAGTAGCAGTTGAAATTTAGATGTATGTTGTGAAGGAAGCTGATCATAATTTACACATCCATTTCAGTCTAAGATTCACCCCACCTGCCTTGCCACAAGACAGTAACTTCAAAAAATCCCTTTGTTTGCTGCAGAAAGTCACAAGTTGAGAACTGTAAAACCACAACATCCTGGAGAAGAAAACATCTGAGCAACAGAGTGAAAAAAATGTAAGCACATGTACACATAAGATCTGCTTCAAACACCAGACTGCACTTTTTGGTCTCTGCTCTGCCACCGAGCCCACTCAGCTCTTTCAGATAACATGAGCAGCTCTGGAAGATCATCAAAGCAGACTGTTTTGCCCCTAATAAAGGAGCTGACTCTCAGGCTCAAAGCATGTAAGTAATGTGAAAGAGCAAATCCAGCTCAGCCAAGAGAGCTGAACCAGCTAGCACTGGAAAGGCTTGTGCTGAGAACACAGACCAGGTACATTCAAGTTGCCTTACACTAAAACAGCAGGAAAGCATCAAAACAAAAATATCAGTATTATCAGATGCTAACAAATTTAATGCAGTGGATTATTGACACAGAGAACCTCAATCCTATCTATAACTGAGGCAAGACCACCATAAAATCTACTCCTGAAGTAGATTTTATTGTCCTGACGTAGAATATTTGAGCAAGATGAAAAAGCACATTCTCCTCACCCATCCAGACTTTGAAACAACCATGGCAGTACTGTTCCTGGCAATGTAGTGAAACAATACATAGTTTCATCTGTTTTGCAGAAAAATGTATTTGGTCTACGTGCTATAAAATGCTCAATCTTCATTTCCCAATAAATCTTCCAAAGTCAATAATATTGTTTCCTAATTTGAGACATTATTTCAAGTATACAACATTTCTATTAAGATTACCAGTATCTTGATAATACCCAAAGGGATGAATGAACCCAAACAACCAGCTTTTCAAATTACATTGCACCTTGTGTCTATGAAATTACTACTTTAAGACTGTAACTGATGGATACTGTGAAGCAAGCTACTTAAAAAAGGGAACTACTTAAAAAAGGGAACTAAAGCTTCCCCTCTGATGCCCTTTTCAAGATGAGCAGAGAACCTTTATAACCAGCCAGCAGTCCCTCTTGCAAGTCTCCTCATTAGTACAAACACCACAGCTTCTCCACTAATAAAATCATCGTTCTTCTCTACCTGTCATGCTCCAAACACACTGCTCTACCTTTGGTTAACCAACTGTTGTATTTCACTATTCAGCAAAAAGGAATGATGCAAAATACCTACCCACAGTTCTTTCAGCCACCACTCAAAACTGACCTCATTTTCTAAGTACTTCAAGCACCTGATCAGTTACACAAATCCTTTACACAGTAGATTTAAGTTCATCCCAAGAGAATCCAATCAAAAACAAATGGTGGTAATGACCATCAACTAGCTAAGCTAGATTTCTTTATTCTCCTACAAAATTGAGGAAATCAAGCACTACAAGGACTTCCAGCCTAACATTTCAGATATTTTAGTCTGAAATCTAACATTTTAGACAGAAAAGGGACATAAAACAAAAAACCAGAAAGCACTAAAAATAAAGACCAAAAAAAAAAATATAACAAACGAGGAAAACCATCAACCTCAGCTGAGGGACAATTAAAGAAAAGATGATTCTGAGACACATGCCAGCATATTAGATTTTAGCAAGCCTGATGCCACCATATCAGTGAGATTCCCTTGTTGGTAAATGAGAGTTCATGTCTCTGAAAGCTAGTCCCTCAAGCTTTAGCATTAGAAGACATGTATCACTTAACATGAAAAAAAAAAGACAGGCTTGCATACAAAATGTTTAGATAATCCCAAAATTTTTCCATAAATTATCCCACATTCACTACAAATAAAAATCTCTCTTAACAAGACTCAACATTAATTCTGAAGGTCCACCAAAGAGGCCCAAACCAATGTGCCTCATCAATGATGCAAGAGTGCATCTTAATTAAAAACTCATATCCAGTGTGCTAGTGAGCAGAAAGCATACCTTTGATATAGGAGTAACTTCATCTTCACATATTTCAAGATGCAGATAACACACTTACCCAGAACAGACAGCAGAAACCACAAGGATAAATTGAGAAATGAACAGTTATTCTATCCCTATGCTTGCATTTTAATTTCCCAATCTTAATCTGCAGGCACTCAGGAATATGACTTAATATGCATTTACATTAATAGCCTAATGTCTTATTTTATAAAAAAATAAACAATGGTTATGGCAGTTCCTTTTTATATCCAACCATGAAAACAAGGAACCTTCAGCAGCCATCAATGTTCTTTCCAATGGAAAACTAGGTAATCCTATTTTCTTGTAAAAAAAACCTCATCACAGCCTATCTTCTTTAGTACTTTGTTCTAAAAGAGTAACAACAACAAGAGTTCCTCAGTTAAGGAAGAGATTCCTTTACAAGGAACAAAAGGCTAATATGAGCAGTGTTTGCCAAAAATACAGCAAAAGTTGACCACCAGTGTGAAGTGTTCACTCCACAAGTGCCAAATTTTTAATTAGAAAAAAAAAAACATTTATTACAACAGAATATTACAAAGAACTAGCTTCAATGATCAACAAATAAAACTTTACAAAATGCAAACAATGCAATTTCAGACTGTGGAGTGACAGATATCCCAAGTTTACAAACACAACATCTTTTTGTTTATGCCCACTTAAAAACCATTTCCAGTCTGCTTTATTTCCCATCAAATACAGTACATTTATCCAAACAAAAGCATGTACATTCAATATAGAACATTTTGAGCAAAGCTACAATCTTAGTTCCCATTCACAGTATTTTTAGTGCAATGCACTAACAGGGCCAAATAGTTCTCTATCCATAAAAACATTTTTACTCCTGATCTTGTGATCAACATTTAGATATATTTTATACAAAAAAAGTATATATGAACACGAGGCACCTCCCTAAGTAAGGGAGTGAACCGATATAAAAAACGTGGTATTTCTTCTGATGTACAATACCTTTCAAATTGTAGCAATTTGACACAAATCACTAAACAATATATTTTCTAAAAGGTAAAAAAAAAAAACCCAAAAAACAAAAAGCAAACAAACAAAAAAAAACACCAAAAAAAAAACCAAAAAAACCCCAAAAAAAACCAAAAAAAAACCAAAACAAACCCCATGATTGCATGAAACCTGCCAAGAAATTCATAATGGTAGGCATGCAACTGTTTTACTACAATCTTGATTAAAAAGTTAAAAAAAGGTATCTAAACATTTTCCAATTACACAAAGTCAAATGTTACCCATAGTGGTCATTTACGATTTTGAGAGAAAATATATTTTGAGTTTCTCCCAAACTATCCTCCCTTTTTATTAATATTTTATGAAATAAGCTAACATTATAAGTGGTTGTGCACAGATTGTCTATAATACATCAGCAAATATTCACTACCTTCATATTAACATTAGTGTGTTGATCTTTCAAAAATAAACTGAAAAAATAAACTGCAACTATCATTAAAGTGCTTGTGTATAATTTTTTTAAAAAATTAAAGAATAGAGGAATGTGGATATTCTTGTAAACTTTCTAGATGTTTACAAAGTTTTCCTATGAACCACATATGGAAACAAAATGGAGGTCTTTGAAGCAACTTCAGCACAGTGAAATTCAGAATGTCCTTCAACTGGGAAATTAGTCAACATGAACAAACTGAATTTATGGCAAATACTAAAAATTAGTAGAATTCAGCCAATAAACACTACATTATTTGCTCTTATACATTCATTTGTAATAAATTTAAAACAATATATAATACAACATTTACCGAAGTAGGATATCACATCAGAGTTTGAGCTGTCCAACAATTAGCACTGCCAGCGAGGACCAGTACACACGATGACTTTTCTGAAGATTTCCTAAATGAGGAAAATCCACCTTCTTCCAAAGCTGCTGCTCATTTACTTGTCTCTGGTATACTCTTTCTCAATTTCAGGAAGTTTGTTCTATACTGGGTCAAACTACAACTACGTAGAGATAACTGCTAATTTAGAAGCATGTGTATTTCACTTAACTACTTCAGTGTTTTCGGAAGTGGTACTGTCCTACAAGCAGTCAGAATGATTATTAATATAGTAAGAAAAAGAAAAACCAGCTTATGAAAGTATTTCCTCCTTATAGTACCATTATCAAGAATTAGCAGTTCCACCAACAAACTAAAGTCTTTTTCATTCAAATGAACTTCAAACTTTCCGAACATCACTTGAACCTATCTGAAGAGAAATGGGAATAAATTAATACTTTGAGTTTACCCATATAATTCTGTTTTAAACTACACAACATAAATAATTTATAAGGTTAAATTTTTAATTCTTATTCAAAATGCAGAAGTCACTCCCCCTCTAGAATTCAGCATAATTCAGGGTTCAACTCAGTTCATTTTTGAAGTTCTGCCTAATTTGGTCAGGATTTATTAGAAAGTCATGAAAGCAACACATCACAATTTAATATAACTAGGTGGTTATTCACTGTGAAAGCTGAACTCAAGTCAAATCACCTCCCAGAAAATAGCGTTTCAGAGTTGAAACATAGAAGAAGGCACATATACTTTGCTTTCTTTTTACCAAATATGCTAGAAAGATGATTCTGAATAAGGATGTTAAAAACTCTTAGAATTGTCACTACAGTCTCTCTTCATCATATTTTTGTACAATCCCCAACCTTCAGCCATCAGTTGGTCAGTTTGAGATACAAAGTGACTGCATACAAATATTTTCTTTTTTTAAAAGGTCCTCTAAACATAGGCCATGGCAAGGCCTATAGAAAACTGAGTGGCTATAAATACAACCCCTCCAAGTGTAAAAAATTCTGAGAGCACCACATAAGCAAAAGTTTATCAAATTCTAGGGCAGACTTCAATACATATCAAGGCTTAAAGCAAAAACTTTGATAAGATTTGAACAATTTAAAAAACTAAATGACCACAAGTCTCCAAACCTGGGCTTATATAAATAAGCATTAAAAGAATAGAATTCTAAATTTGATGACTTCAAAGGTATTTGCAGACACCTAACCCATAATGATTTTAAATCAAAGCAATTAAGCAACCAAATTACATTAAAAAAACCTGTTTTATGCACTTTTGTTGACAGTGTGTTGTCAATACACATTAAAATAAAAATTTAAATTCACAAATGCTAATTACTGTTAAGTTCATAGAGATTTTTTCTGTTATTAGCTTTTACTTTAGTACTTTTAGTACCGCTTCAAGTGGTCACAGCAAAGTTAATTGAGTTAAGTTATTCAAAACAAACAAAATTATTGTTAATTTTAAAAAATTACTATTTTAGAAATGTATTTATATTAGCCTTATTACAGCAGATGCCTTAAGACAGTTTAAAGAGTTGACTTAGTACAGTTTAATCTACATTCCATCTTTCTACAATGACAAATTTAGATTTTAACTCTTTTCCAAAATGCCAAAAAAAAAAAAAGAAACAAATTTGACATCTACTTTTGCATTTAAGCCACTAAACCATAAAATCTACGGGAAAATACATTTTCAGCAATAAATCAACAACAGCAAAAGAAATGCAGTAGTATTGTTGGGGTATTTTTTTTTAAAAAAAAAAAGGACAAAACAGTTTTTCTTTTTCCTCACCAGACAACAGCTTTAGATCTTGTACTTCTGCCTTTGGTTTTACTTTCTTCAGGTGAATGAGATACGTTTGCTTTGTGGGTTTTCTTATGATGTTCTAGAAAAGCTTTTCTGGCAAATGCTTTCCCACATTTACTGCATCGGTGCAGAGAAAAGTTTTTTGTTACTTTTACTTCAATGCCAACATCAGCTCCTTCATACTTTTTATTGGGAGAATTAGAGGTGACATCCTGTTTTGAACCAATCTGTTTTGTTTCATCCTTGTGAGAGCCTCTTTTTGTCACCTTATTTAGAACAAGATCAATTGGCTTCTTTATTGCTCTTATTTCTAAACTTGCCGTTATTTTCCCAAGGTAGCGCGGCGACTTTTTATGAACCACAGTTATGTGTCTGATCACATCACGCTTGCGACGCGTTTCGTAAGAGCAGAGTGGACACCTGTAGTATTTAACATAAATATTATTTCCATCTGTGTGTAATTCAATGTGTTTTGTTAAATTCTGTTTAGATGTAAATTGGCGCTTACAGAGTTTACAGTAAAGCTGCTTGAAGTCAAAGCCAGCTGAAAGTTTTGGCTTCCTGGTTTTTTGCTGGCCACCTGCAGCAGATGCATTCGTTGATTTAGGGGTTGATTTAGTGGTTGATTTGCAGGTTGATTTAGTGGTTGATTTAGTGGTTGATTTAGTGGTTGATTTAGGGTTTTCAGGGTCCTGTTTAACCTTATTTTTCTGTGCTGACGGTACGTTCTTTTTCTCATTTGAATGATTTGTTCCTTTTAATTCATTCTGTGGAGAAAGCACAATGGAAGGGGGTGAAGGTTCTACAGAATCTGCTGGTTCAACTTTCATTTCTGTGCCATTGGTAGTATTGTTGGGTCCTTTCTCCCTTTTAGAGTTCTTTCCAGAAAGAGTTATCTTGTGAACAATTTGCATATGCCTTTTCAGCATTATCTGTGAACTATATTTTCTCTTGCACAGAAGGCATTTGCATGCACTTAAATTGTATTCAGCCTTTGAAGACGACTTTTGTTTTCTGGTCTTAAAAGATTTTTTAGCAGAAACTGTATCCAAGAACAAAGGTTGCCCAGGCTTTGTAGCTATATCAGGAGTAATGGAATCCCTTCTTAATCCTCTATGAACTTCATCAAAATGCCTCCTTACATTGGCTTTTGTAGCAAATGATTTATAACACACAGGACAACTTCTACCTAATGTGACGAGAACATTCTTATTTCGTCCTTTTGCAGAGCACTGGTTTGGTTTCTTTTTTGTTTCTATATACTTCTTTAGTTCTTCCATCTTTTTTTTGTGTACTTTTCGAATATGCCGGCGTACACTGCGTCTTGAATGAAATTCCTTCCTACAGAGGCAACAAATCAACTGGTGACCATAATCAGAATTATCCAGAGAGTCCAAATCTGGATCTACCGCGGGTGGCTGTTCTTCAGGAGTAGGTATCACCTTGTTTGTAACAGGATCAGCAGGAGGTAATTCTACAGTATCCCCAGCTGGGATTGGGGCTGGAGCTGAAACAGTCTTGGGTTGCTCAGTGCTGGGTTCCTGGATCTGTGCTGGAGCTTGATCAGGGGTGTGGCTACTTTCTGTGTTCTCATCTGGGCTATCAGTCCTTGACACATATTGAAATACGGCATTTTGATTAGTTTCTATAGGTTCCAATGTAATGATATATTCTTGCTTATCTACCCTTGGATAGATTGCTTCAAGAAGGTCATTTATGGCTTGACTCTGCTTATCTTTTGTATCTGGGAGGTCTGTGAAAAGAGGAAAAGGTATTTTTTAATGATTTGGTAATTTCCAATTATTTAAATTTGGAAGTAGCTTTTAACTACTACGTGAATTCAGTCTACAAATTTCCACAAATCCTCTTTTTTACTCTCTGAACATTCAAAGGCTTTGAGTAATCATTGCAAGTTGCCTTTTTATTAAAAGCCAGTATCAGAAATAACTCTCCTGGCATGCTAATGTGAAAGCCACCTGAACTAAAAATTTGTATGACTGGAATTAAGCTGGTCTATAAAAAACTGTATCAATTGCAAGAATAACATCATTTGACTGAGCTTGTTCTGCAGGTGTGCAACTAAGCTTGAAGTATCATTAAAAACCAATTTTCCTACTGTGGGATACAGGCACTCTCAATAAAGGAACCTAATTCTGGAAATAAGCTCTTCTCTGTGAATTCTGAACAATCCTTACCAAAGAATGAAACAGCTGTGTAACCTGAGCATTGCATGAGGATATAAGTAGATAATATTTTACAGGTCTCAGTAATATTCTCTTTTGAAATGCCAAATTAGTTCAGTGCTCTAGCTCCCAGTGTGACACTCAAAGCATCTGCAATGGCAAAACTAGGAAGCTGGGGTCCTGCAGCAAAAAGGTGAGGCACTGAGATGACACAGTTCAAATTATTGTGGATCATTTTAAAGATGTGAGTCTTGGTAACAGCTAATTGAAAACCCACTGTCAGAGTTACTCCTTCCACACCCAGCAATATATGGAAAGTGTCAGTACAAAAAATAGGCTGTTTTGTTGCTCCAAACCCATTTTTTAACACTGAATTTTTAACAGCTTTTACAGTCAGTTTCAAATGAGCCTATCTATATAGATTTTACCAAGAGTAAAAAGTCCTTCCTATTTTATAGCACCTTTTAAGACTACTTCATGACTATATTGAGTGCATGGATTTTTCACCATGGTGTACTGAACTTTTATTCCTGCCTCTTGTTCACTATCTTTTATTTATTGAAAAAACCCCCACTTAGTTCAATAACTATACTCAATTTTATATAAAGCATAAGTATTTATACAGTTTTATTCAGAGTGTGTAGCATTTGCACCTCTCATAGCGAACAGTGGAAGTTATTTTGTTTGTATGTTACTTGCATGTTATTTCATATTAACATATGAAAGTTAATCAGAAAGTTAAATGAAGGCTAGAATGCCAGGAGCTGGACATTAAGTCTTTCCTCAGGGTAATCTTACTTTTTGAAACTATTACATCTGAAGTCACATGCACTTTCAATTTTGCTTTGAAACTACGAGTCACCCCTTCTCACAGGAAGATCTGTGACTCTCTAACTGGCCAAGCAAGCTCATTTATGGAAGGTGACAGTACCAGCCTTTTCACCTTCTCCTTTCAGCTGACACCATGTACGAAAAGAAACATCAAAGTATATCTCTGTTTGTTCCTAATTTTTGAAATACTGAGGCAGGAAGGTATTACTCAGGAAAAGTAAAATCCTCATTGCACCTATGTTGATCTAGTGAAGAGATCAAGATAATTAGCTTTACAAACATTTTGAATGCCGACATATTTCCAAATTGATCAATTTTACTCAGATTAACAAAAAGTCATCACTGGAATGAGACTGTAATAAATTTCTCTTTCCATAAAAAATATAGTTCTTAGCTTTTTCCTCATCATTTAAGTAACTTCTTTTAATAATAAAGTTTATTTTCCACAACAAAGATGTTGGGCTAGGCATGATCATATAGGATATGTTAAAGCAGTATACAGTGAAGTGAAACAGGGGAAAAGAGACACCATTATTCAAGCACAGATCCTTAAATAAAAGGGTAAACTTTCAGTCTGTGTTTTATACTGACTAAAACCAAAAGACTGCATCCATGACACAAGCACTGTATTCTCTTAGTACAGAATATTAAGGATATTGACCCAGGTCACGTCACAGGAGCAGCCAAAGTCCATCAGAGCTGTGATGGCATAAAACTGAATCACCCTGTTAGAGCCACTGTCTTATGTGAGATTAGCTTCCCAGTCCTTTGACATGCTTTTGGTATCTTTCACAGTAAAGGACAGATGGAAAAGAAAAAGGGTAAGAAGGAATAAGAAGTGTTAAGAGTGACAATTAAAAGGCTAGATGTATAAACTACTATCTATTTATGATATTGGCATGGATCTTGGTTGTTAATTTATATAAAGTCATTGCTGTAGCTCCTTCAATAACATAAAAGTGATCTAGATACGTTACTACAGAAATTTAGATCCACCTCGGTTTTTTGCATTTTGTTTCAGGTATGTTTGTGTAAATGGTAATGAAAGATAAATTTCTCAACTTCACATAGCTTTATTAAACATTTAAATTAATAAGACTTACTATCATCCATCTGAAGACTTGGAGGACAATAAAACTTTTTATGAGTAATTAAATTTGGTAATCCTCTGAAGAGACTCCGGCACAATTTACACTCAAAAATGGTGTCCACATCTCTTAACAAGATATGTTTAAGTTGTTTCGTTCCTGTAATAAAATAAATATTACACTTATGGAAGGCTTTCTGGTCATCTCTTAATGCACATCATCCCATGAAAGTGGAAACATTTTAGACCATGAATAATTACAACAGCATTTTATCTTTTGTTACTGCTACTTCATTTGTAATGGAAGTTTATGATACATGCTCCAAATTTCACTACAAAGACAAGACTGGGATAAAAAAACTTCTCAAGGATTACACACACTACAGTTTACAGAGGAAGTGCAATGATTTACAATAAAAACTAACATCTAACATTAGGAAAGAGTTCTTACTACAGTATTTGGTTGTTGCAATACAATTGCCCAATAGGAAAGAATAAGCACCTAGAGCATTTAAAGAAGCCTGTAGTATTTTTTCTTTAGAGTTACCCTACAGTGCTAAGAAAACAAGACATATAGAGCTATTTCACATAGAAATGGTACCTGGTAAGGCAAAAAACTAAAGCATTAAATAGACCAAAGAGAATAACTAACAGATCAAGAAAGGTTACTACTAGATATCTAACCCAAGTCCAAGATGATGACACTTAGGTGAGATAGCAGAAATGTAGGCATATTTTCAGCCTGAAGAAAGGAAAATACATACAACTTAAATCTGAAAGATCTCTATTAAAACATAGAGAGTGTGATAAAATATGCCAGCTTTCCAGACTATTACGCATTGTATACAAAGATAGTTAGATCTAGCATTGTTGAAGTATTCCAGCCTCTGTCATTTTTTTTACTCTTCAAACTTAGTCTTTCATTTCTCATCTCATTAAAATTATGAATGTAAGGCCTAAAATTTGCAACAGATTACTAAATGATGCTTACCCACTCCAAATTAGAAAGGAACACTAACCAACCAAATTCAGCTATTTTACCAATCTTGATTTTCCTTGGAATTTAATTATTCAAAACTAATCAAACAAGGAAAAATATAATGAACCTGGATCATCAAGAAATAATATCAAACACCTATGGAACAGCAGCAGCAAGACATTCTTCAAGGTGAACTACAAGGTCAAGTGTTCTATCATCTCATCACACTTCTCTTAAGAATTCCTTTCAAAGAACAAACTCAGTCACACTGCAGAACTATTTCCTAAATTAAATCTTTCAAATATTAAAAATTTCATAATAGGCAATAGTTCTTCAATACAAATGGGCCTTACCAAGGAAACTTATTTCTTGGTGCAATAAGAGTACTACAAAGCTTTCTAAATCTGAGTTTCAGCAAAGGACAGGGTCTTCTTCAACGGTTCCTTAAAAATGGTATCCAAACTTGACCATCTGAGGCTACCACAGTTTCTGTCCCTTCCTATGCCTTCCCAAGCCATATCCACTGCTCTTTCTTTGAGTGTTACTAACTTCACCCTCATTTGACCTGCATTTTTACAAACAGACTACTGAACAAATATTTAGATATAGTAACAAATAAAAATTGTACAGAGTTCCCCCAAAAGCAAGTTGTTTACTCTGATCTCACCAACATTTGAATTTCTGCATATAGAGAAAATCCAGCTGAACAAAACTGAAGATGTTCCATGTAGATAAATTTCCATGCTGTTCGTGCATGCCCTAGCCACAAGCCTCATTCTCAAAAAAAAAAATTCTCCATTACTACCCAGTCAAGGGACATACAGGTTTCCTCATTCTCTCCCCCGTTATATTGGTATTCAGTCTCCTGTTCAGGACTGAAATGGTTTTTTTCCAATACAAATTACTGGATTTAAGAATTACTGGATGAGATTAAAGGATTTATGACATATTGGAGATCATACTATATGACATGGTAGTCACTCTGGCTTCAAATCATCCTTATGCAGCTGTGAAACTTTTCACAGGTGGGACTAAAGAAAAATAATTGGTCCTTTTGAAATAAACTGCATACATTCAGAAACTTCTCAAAATGGCAAAAAAAATTTAACTTACTGAAGTCTTCTCTATTTTGTAGTTACATCTAATTGTATATTGTGATGGTAATGCAGGTGATACCTTGTCAAATTCTGTTCATATTTGTAAATGTTGATGCTAGAATAACATCACAGTCACAATAAATCGGTAGAGAACACCAGTTGTAAATATCTCTATCAGAAATTCCAAAATTTATGCCCTTTGCAAGCAGTTTCTTTTTCAGAAAAAAAAAATCAAATTCACTTTTTATTCTCAATGCTTTGAATTAAAGAAGCTTTTGACAAAATTACTTAAACAGTTATGTACAATACTCTGTCTTATATTCCTATTCCTTTATCACAAGAATCAAATACTCTCTTTCCATAATGAAATGTTGCTTGTTCAAAACCAGCCAGTAAAATCTTTGTCTAAGTCCTCTTGCCTTCTGTCCAACCTCCCTGACGCCGGTGACTGATGATATCAAAATAAGATATCCATTTAACACCTGCCAGTGAGGATGATCTGGAAGTAGCTCAGAGACAAAGTGCCTGCAACTAGTTAGGGCTATTACCAGTAGCAGATGATTCCATTAATCTGCTTCAAGCAAAAGAAGCCTGTCACACATCTCTGAGGCAACAAGCAAACTAAAAAAGGTTACTAATGAATAATCACACATCCTGTTTTTGTATGAAGTTATCGAAACGCTAGTGGACAACTTAAATCCTGAGCCCATTTACAAGACTCAGACCAGACATGCATTTCATTTCACAGCAGCAGTGTTTAATACATGACACATTTCATATACTTAAAAGATCTACGGGAAAAAAATCTGGAAACACATAGATAGTAGCACTAAAGACCAACAGTTGTGAAACCAAAATGTTTGGTTTGACACATCAGAAGTGTAGAAACAGCTTGAAAACATTGAAGGTTTCAATCTTCCCTGGCATGCCTCCTCAAATGCTTAGCTGTTCATTGCTATGTATTGCAACTCAAAAAATCAATCAAGAAACAGCTTAAAAGTAATATGATGAAGCAATTTAAGATGTTCAAGACTAGGTTTTTTCTTCACCTCGGGAGTTTTATGATAAATTCATTGATAATAGCAGCAGAAATGACACAAAGCAGAACAACAAACTTAATTTTTAAGGTTTTTGAAGGATAACTATACAGCAAGATCTGTGTCTTCATTACTTTCTACGAAAACCCTTGTTAAAAGGAATACCTAATTCCAAAAATCTACAAATATTTTGCAGATATGCATAAAATCAGGTGCTGGTTATTTTAATACACTGAATAAACGTAACTCTCTTAACAAGGTAATGAACTTCTTAAGGGTCAGGCATGGTTTCCTACCTGATCGAAAACACTCAATGATTTGTTGAATACCAGATTTTGATGTTTGCAGAGGCTGCTGCAATAACGGAGGATCACCAGGTTCCAATAGATGCACTGAAAGACATAAAAGGATAATAAGCCATTAGGAAACAGTCAGGTAATTTTTGTGATTTAGGAATGTCCCATACATACAGGAAACTAGCTAAAAAGAACAGCCAGGACTACAGTAAAAGTAGTCTTACTCTAAAATTTTTACTTATATTGAATTAAAAAAGTCGACACTGGATTTTCCAGCTAAGATACCTTCTGACAGTTTGCTGTCATTTTGATTACTTTTTTTGTCTGTATTCAAAGCCACATGTAAAAACCACAGAAACATATAAATATATGAAACCGAATTTACTCACTAGAAATGTCCATCAATTAAAGTAATTCCCCAGAACAATCTACTTGACTCCCATTGTTAAAACTAAACGACATGTACAAAAGAGCATTACCAAATACTGATTACCAGCATTACCAAACACTTCACAGCACGCTACAAGACTTCAATGTTGCCAGTATGCACCTAAACACTGAAGCCAAATTTAAAGTAGCAATGATCAGAAAAAAAGCACAAGCAAAGCTACATAGTATATACCAAAAAACCTACCATAGTATTTTTAACCACGAAAGTTACATTCAATAAACTCTTCAGGCTCAAATAAACTGCTGAGGGAATACTTTATTTCTGATGTTTCTTTCCATATCATATTCTTTGCAAAAGATATTGAAACTAAAACATATATTAATCAAAATTTTCAGCAATTACAATACACAGTGTTTATGCACATGAAAATTAATAGCACTCCATTGCTGTATATAGATATGGCAATTAAGCTTTGCCCAGAGGGAACCCAAATTTACAGGAATAACAACACTTCTTGAAGCATGTGTTTGCAAAATCATTAGTTAGGTCTTCTTTTATATCTCTTATTGACTAAACAGCCAGCTTTGCACTTCATAAACTGGCTCCCACCTTAACCATTTGGTTTGATTTTAACCCCATTATAAGGTTTTCATTTCTAAATGTAGCACTGAGATCTCTAAGAAATTTATTTTTAATAAAGGTCAGTTGAGGCATAGTATAAAACTATTTAGATATAGTAAGTGCAAAAAGACTAAACAAATTTTGACAGAAACGCTGAGTTAAAAGGTTATAAATAAATTCTAGCTGAAAAGAACATCAGAAAACAAAGCACTGTAAAAAAGGACAACAGAATGAACATTCCACCCAACTATCCTGGTCCCATAATATACTATTATAAATACAAACACATAACAACCATGACAAATCAGCTAATCGTTTGGGGATCTCTAACACAATGGCATATTGTATTCTACTAGCCTAATCCCTACACTTCAAAATAAAACATTTTGGTTTGTATAAAGTCTCTAATATGCATGTACAACACCAACAGAAGTAACACAGGTGAAGCAGACCTAATACATCAGTGTTAATTTGTCAGGCAAGAAAAATATTTTTGTTTTTTTAAAGCATAGAACAACTCAAAACCATTTCATCGTCAACACAAAGAAATGTTTCTAACTGAACAATATCTACTCTCAAATTACATTTCACTAAAGAGGCTTAATCAAAGTCACTGTGCTCACATTTTCATCTGTTAATTCCCCAAACTGATGCCTTTCTTCTCAAAACAGACATGAAAGCATCCAAATAGCACCTTTCTTTCAAAAACATAAGTGAAAGCATCCAAATAAACTCCACAACAAGGCAAAAAGAAACAATATAGCCTTTAAAAATACTAATTACAACAATAAGTAGAATAATTTCAAAAGCATCTAACAAGTTGGCCAAACCTTCAGAATATTCCTTACAGTTTCCACTGATGGCATCTTTCACATCATTCAGGCATGGAATGTAAAAAGTTGTTCAAGGACTTCGTGGGGTTTTTCTCGTCTGAGACTAAGATTTTCAATTTCACCAGAGTTCACCAGAGAAGACACAGTAAAAATATAAACAACAAATGCAAATGATTGCCAGAAACACCATTTTACCAAAAAAAAAAAAAAAAAAAAAAAAAAAAAAAAAAAACCAAAAAAACTGAGAACACTGCACTCTTTGGAAACAAAATGATCAGTTGTTTTATACAAGTTCTTGCCTTCCTCTGAGCCGGTGTGGTGGCCTGAGGATTATCCCACATGCAGGAACTAAAATAGTCTCTTCCTGAAATGATTTTAAGGTAACAGTTCAAGGATACAAAAAAAAACATATTTCAAACCAAAATTCTGAAACTTTTTATACCTAGAGCTGCCACTAATGATGCACATTCGCAACCGCACAACAGTTTCTGCAAGCTTTTAATGAAGGAGACATGCAAAACAGCCGAAGTGTCACACACCACTATACCTGGGTCACAGCATCCATGGTGATGGTGGTCAGTCTGACAACACTTGTCCCTTAGAGGCATTTTCCGTGCGCACTTTCCTCCTACATCCAGCAGTTCGGTTCTGCTAAAACAAGTAAATTAGCAGTCACCGCCGAAGCACAAGCGACTCAGGAGCGCGCCAACCCCGCACACCCACTTCCTACGGCAGCACGGCCGGGCAGGCCGGAGGCAGCGTACCCCTGGCGCAGAGAAAGTTCCCATTGTTTTCGGCAGGTCTCACGACGCCCTCTGCAACGGCCGCGGAGAGCACGGCCCCGCTCCCGCCCCGCCGCCACCTGCGCCTCGGCCGGCGGGGAGAGCCCTAGGCCGCCGCCCTCCCCACCGAGCCCGGCCCGGCCGCGCGGCCCC
>VXBC01010937.1:43296-167996 GCA_013399945.1 Ploceus nigricollis
CCGGGCCGCGGGGCTGTGGCGGGACACGGGAGGAGCCCCGGGCGGGCTGAGGCGCAGCGCGTGCTACGGGCGGAGCGCGCGGTGGGAACCGGCGCCGTCTTTGTCCCGGCGGGGAGAAAGGCCCGCGCTGACCGCCGCGCACGCCCGGGATGCGCAGCGCTGCCCTAGGGCACCGGTGCCCGGACGCACGTGGGAGCAGCCAACATCCCTGGAGCTGGCATTTCTGCCCCCTTTCAGCCTGGTCTGCGCCATTACAGTGCAAAAAAAAATGAACCAAACCACCAGTTATTATAGTAGACCTACCAAGGAAAAGGATAGATTAATGTTCTGAGTACTTGGAGGAAAAACTCGTGTTCTGAAAGAGAATTGTGTGATGGCTATGCCAAATGCCAGCCACAGGACGTCGGTGCAGTGCAGTGAGTGGCAGGGCAGCCGGTGTCTCCAGACACGTTTCTACAGGGTCCTGTTTAGTCCTGTGCTGTCTTAGTGTGCTTCTGTAGGCACCTCGGGTTGTTGAATAGGTGATACTTGGCTTTTGCCAAAGGAAAGGGTAAGATTAAGTCTTCATACACTTAAGGAACAACTTCTGCCATTGAAGAAAAATCTGTAAGGTAATGTCAGGAATAAGCACATCATCACAGGAAAAAATGCTTGGTGATGGTACTAACACAAATCTGTGTTAAAACAATCTGTGAAGCTTTGGCTTGTAATAGCATCACTTAATGGAGATAGGACTGATGGTTTGAGACAAAGTTCCAAGTCACTGTACAGTCTGTGTGACAGTAAGATGTCTCACACTTTCTCAAATGAGACATGAAGAGAGCTTACCATCTGTGACCATCAACTAGTACACAATAATGTCTTCTTTTAAAATATGGACATTGATTTAATCAATAAGTCTTTTTCCCAAGCAACATGAGACCAAATTCAAACTCCATCAGTTGCATTTGGATTTTGGTTAATAAACTGGAAACCCCTTTAGTGTCAAAGAACAGTTCCAACAGCTGAGTGCCAAATAGCATCTTAACCCTGAAGTACAGCAGAAGTCAATTGAAACCTTTGTGTCAGACAACCAAACGCAGGTCCTTGTGTATATCCAGAGGTACTCTCACCTTGAGTTTAGCTACATCCAGAGCTCTGCTCTGTGTGTTTTAGACACAGTGGAAGAGGCATAATCTTTGCCAGCCATGCAAAGATGTTCAGCCTATGTAGAGAGCACTTGGATAGAGCTATAGAGCTCATGGGTAACAAAGTGCAATGAGCACAGCTGTCTGCTCTAGTTCTGCACAACAGCCTACTGATTGTTGTACTTGCCAGAGAAGTACTTCACTTAGAGAATTAACATTCCCCACTTCCCAGGAGACGTGGGAATCATGGTCAATGATTTTACATTCTCATTGATAACACTGTGCTACGAATATTGAAATAGTAGGGTTAGAGCAGTAAACTTTGCATCTGGGACATTTACTATGAGTATTGGTAGCCTTGTCACCAATATAATTTTACTCAGTGATCAAAAAGTAAGAAAGGAAAAATCAACGGGCAAATCATAAAGCAGCAATGGAAATTTAGAATCTTTTGGCTGTATTTGAGCTGAGAGTGTTTAGCCACTCTCAACAGAATTTTTTTTCCTCCTTCTAATCCAATGGAAGTTTCTCTTTTTGCAGCCTATGGCCTATATTGTGCTTGCATGGCAAGATTTTGATATTGACTGGCCTATAAGAGTGGCTTGTCTGAGAAGCTTCTGGAAGCTTCCCTCATGCTAATGCCAGCCAGCTCCAAGACGGACCCACCACTGGTCAAGGCTGAGTTAGTCATTGATGGTAGTAAAGCCTCTGTGATAACATCTTTAAGAAAAAAAGTTACTGCACGGAAGTAAATGTGGCCAGAGAAGAGGGGAGTGAGAATATGTGAGAGAAACAGCCCTGCAGACAGCAAAGTCAGTGAAGGAAGATGGGGAAGGAGGAGGTGCTCCAGGCACCGGAGCTGGGATTCCCCTGCAGCCCATGGTGCAGGCCTTGGTGAGGCAGCTGTGCCCCTGCAGCCCATGGAGGACCACAGGGGAGCAGAGGTCCCTGGAGGACCCCACACCAGAACAGGTGGATGTCCAAAGGAGGCTGTGACCCTGTGGGAAGCTCACCATGGAGCAGGTTCCTGGCAGGACCTGTGGCCTGTGGAGAAAGGAGCCCACCCTAGAGCAGGTTTGCTGGCAGGACTTGTGATCCCATGGGGGACCCATGCTGGAACAGTTTGTTCCTGAAGGATTTCCCCTCTGCTGAAGCAATTCCTGTAGAGCTGCAGCCTGTGGGAAGGACTCCCCTCCCTGAGAGGAAGCAGCAGCAGAAATAATGTGATGAACTGACCATAACAATAACCACCTGTCCCCATGCACCACTGCTGGGGAGGAGGTAAAGATTTGGGAATAAAGTTAATCCCTGGAAGGAGGGAGAAGTGGGGAAAATGTGTTTTTAAAATTCATTTTACTTTTCATTATCCTACTCTGATTTTGATTGTGTTCAACTGATTTCTCCAAGCTGGGTCTGTTTTTCCCATGACAGTGACAAATCTCTCCCCATCCTTTTCTCAACTCATGAGATTTCATTATTTTTTCCCTCCCCTGTCCAGCTGAGGGAAGGGATAGAACAGCTTTGGAGGGCAACTGGCATCCAGACAATGTCAATGGCCATCCTTTCTTGTCCTTTTCTTATTCACCTCCAGAAAAGTGAAAAGTTGCTCCTTCTTAATTCAGTGAAACATTGGGATTATGTCCTCTCAATGTTCTCTTCAAGATGAAGGTAAATTCCTTTAGCCTCTTCCCTCTGTCACATGCTCCAACCCCTGGAACCACGTTGGTTACCTTCTTCTGGATACTTTTCATCTTCTTAGTATTCCTTGCATACTTAGGAGCCCAAACTGGACATAGTGTTGCAGATGTGGTTTCGCAAATGCCAATAATCATCTCCCTTCACGCGCTGTGATGTTGATGTGGCACAGTATAGTGCTTAGGTTTAATTACCCAAAGTTGAGGTGTTGATCCTCATTTCACTTTTTAACTGGGACCCACAGGTTCTTTTTGTGGAGCTGCTGTCTCATTAGTCAGTCCTCAGCCTATACCAGTGCTAGGGGGTTTTTGCCCTAGGTGCAAGGCTTTGTCCTGTCAGAATGTTCTCCAGCTTGTTGAAGGTGTCCTCACAGAGCAACCCTTTCCTGCAGTGTGTCAGACACTCTCTGGTTTCGGCCACTCATTTCATCATAAAAGACCATGACATGGGTTATATAAAATGTGCCTTTCTGCCTTCCCCCTCTCCAATTTTAGAAATTCCAACTAACATCAAGTTCTCTATTGCTGTATTTTTTGGGAGGTGGAAGTGCATATTTTTGGAAGATGGCCAAACAGCAACTGAAATCTTATTATATCTTAAACACATTTTCATAACTTTTGTGTTCCATAACTTTGTGTGAACTTTGTGTTTATAACTTAAGGAAGACCTAAAATGGGCATTGTTGCATGAACGTGTAAATCGTAGTAATTTAGTTGACCTTGTAACCTCTTTGTGGGTGGAAGACCCTAATCTCTATGTTGCTGTTTAACTCCTCATGTAGTTTACAATGTAACTAATTAGTAACATGGGCAGACAACCACACCCAAATTTTGACCAGTCAGCGAGTCACGTGCAAAGCGTCTCTGGGACTGATAAAAGCTGCCAGCACAGATCAGGTAGCTCCACCTGACCTAGTAGAAGGTGTCTTCAAGATGGTGCTTGCAAAGTGAAGTCCTTTCAGCCAGTAGCCAGCCATTGAATAAGAGAAATTTGGATCAGGGTAGCAAAGATTCCAGTACAGCTCACTTTGCAATACAGTGCTGCAGTTGTTCATCCAAGAAGTTAAACTGGAACTTGGAAACAATCTGAGGTTCATTGTGTGTAAAAAGAACAAGTATATGATGTTGCCTAACTTTGAAAAATAGAATATTCCTCTGTAAAATATGAACAGTAATTAAAATTTATAATAACTTTCTTTTTGTCTTATACAGATAAGATTCAATGAAAATGAAAAAAATTTCAATGTAGAACAATACATAATTCTTTATACAATCCATAATTAGCTTGTATCCAGGGAACATGGAAATTCACAGTGAAACCAGATACAATGTAAAATGTACAGGATGCATTTGCATATAACAAAGGTAAGGATGAAAATACTTTTGAGGCATTTCATGTAAATTCTAGGCATAAAATATATTATTAGGGGAGGGGGGGGTTGAGTTTAGCTTTCATTCTCTGGCCAATGTTCTCAACATAACCAGCAGGTTTTGAAGCAAAATGTTTATTTATTCATTGTCTTCTAGATGATGTGAAGCTGGTGAGAAGTTTTGAACTAGGTCTTGTGTTATTTTTTTAATTGTTTCTGGATTGTGAATATGACTTTGAAAAATTTAAAATTCAGAACAATTTCTCTTAGTTACTGGATTGTGCTTTCAAAATATACAAATTATTCTAGCAAGGGAGGTATATTTTTTGTAGAGGATATTGAAGTATTATCTCAAACAGTTGTGATAGTAGGTTTAGTATCCACTGAGAGATTTTGTCTTGCCAAAGGGCTGGCAGTAACACCTGCTGAGATGCCTTGCCATCTGTTTATACATCTAAGAACTGTAAGATTTGATTACTAAACTTTTCCTCATATGCTATGACCCCTAACATTTTTTCTGTATTTGGGATGCATTTTGGATGAAGCACCTGGCTTAACAGTCATTTTTCCTAGGAGAAAATAATTGTAAATTGGAGTGAATTAATGCTGCGACGCTGCACTGAACAGAGTTCATTTTTGCAGAGGTGAAAGTAAAGTTGCATTAACCCTGAAGGATCTCACATGTAATATGTGCTAATCAAGAAGTATCACATATCATAGTCATAAAGTGTTTCACTGCAAATAAAGATATTCCAGCATTCCTTAATATATCACTCTTTGTCTATTTGCTCATTTGATGTGGCTTCATGTAATGTCCTTGCTGAAAGCATCTCATGAAAACTGTATGTTCAGAAACTCCATATTAAACAAATTAATTATTAAAAATTATAACAAATTAAACATAGAAGCCTGAGAGAAATTCAGACTCCTTCAAGGGCAGAGACACCCTGCAGAGAGACCTCAATGAATCAGAAAGATGGATAATCACCAACTGTATGAAGCTTAACAAGCGCAAGTGCCAGAATCTGCACCTGAGACAGGCCTGGTCTGTTTGTGTGTAGAGGCTGGGGAACAGGAGGCTGGAGAGCAGTGCCACAGAAAGGGACCTGGGGTCCTGGTCAATTCAAGTTGGGTGAGTCAGCAGTGGCAGCCAGGAGGGCCAACCCTGTCCTGGGGTGCATCAGGCACAGCATCACAGCCAGGAAAGGGAGGGGATTGTCCTGCTCTGCTCTGAGCTGGGGCGGCCTCACCTCAAGTGCTGGGGGCTGGTTTGGGCACCACATTTAAAAAAATATGCTGAGTTATCAGAGAGCATCCAAAGGGGGGCCACAAGGATGGTGAAGGTTCTGAGAGGGAAGCCAGATGAGGAGCTGCTGAGATCTCTTGGTCTGTTCACCCTGGAGGAGATTGAGGGGAGTCCTCATTGTGGTCTTCAGCAACCTCACAAGGGGAAGTGGAGGGACAGACACTGATCTCTTTACTCTTGTAAGTAGTGAACAGGACTTGAGAGAATGGCATGAAGCTGAGTTGGAGGAGATTTCGCTTGGATATCAGGAAAGTTTTTCACCAAGACGGTTGTCAGGCACTGGAACAGACTCCCTCGGGAAGTGGTCACAACACCAAGACTGACAGAGTTCAGGAAGTGTTTGGCCAACACTCTCATGCAGATGGTGTGATTCTTGGGGTGTCCTATGCAGAGACAGGATTGAGACTCAATCGACCTGATGGGTCCCTTCCAACTCAACATATTCTATGATTTGAGCACATTAAGACTCCTTTGTTTGGCCTCTCTGACCATGATAGCCAAATGGGTAGAACACTTGCCAAGGAAGTAGAATACCTTGATTTCAAAATCCTAAACTACAAGTTAGAGACCCCTTTTAAGCACAAGACACAATTAAATCAGGAATTCAAGAGCTGGGGGACTGTAGAGACAATTAACAAGGACAGCCTGATTCTACTGAGAGTGAACTTAATTTGAGGAAGGGGAAAAACAATACTGCATTCTGGTTGCAATTCCCAATGTTGTTTATTTATTTCTATCCAAAGAAGTATTAATGGGAAATGAATAAATTAGTTTTTAGAGCACAGATATGTTAACTTTCAGATAAAGGTGAGATCACTCAGACAACTCTGTGTTGCTTTTTCCTGTATCAGTCACTTCAAAAAAAGTACATTATGAGTTTTCTATGTACTACAAATGAAATTATATGAGCTGGTTATAATGATATGATTCTATAATCCAATGCAACTTGCTTACAGTATTTAAACTGTGCATACTTACATGCTGCATGTTTTTGGTGAAATCTTAAAATTAAATTCAGTTATATTTGCATCAAGTCCATATTTGCATAATTGCAATGTTTACACTATTCTTATACTTAGCCTTGACAGTATCTTACAGAAAATCCCTGGGCTAGAATAAATCTGAATCTTAGTCAATGTGTATTCCAATCTAACAAGGAGCTGCATCTTCATGCTTCGTTCCCCAATTAACATAAAGCTTCATTACCCTTTTGGGATAAAAAAAAAAAAAACCTGCCATGTATATTGTCTTAGCCATAATTCATTTATTTACAAAGTTATTAAAACTCACAATTAATTAGACTTCTCATGAGGTCTAATTCCCTTCTGTGCTTTCTGGTGCATGACTATAAAGTTTAGCAAGGGGAACAATTTGCATTGCATCTCTACCCTGGAGGTCCCTGTCATCATTTGATCATGGATTCAACCAATTCTGTTGTTTTCCCTTTATACCCTTCAGCTTTGATTCCTGGTTGCACAGTGACACAGCTTCACACAGAGGCAGGAAAAAAATTCTGGCCTAAAAGTATTTAGCTTGTGATTACAGCAGTTCTGCAGAAAGAATGAGCTGGTGGTTCAGCCACCAGCAAGATTGCTTGGGGGCTGGAATCCAGCCTACCCATTTCAGTGCTGCACCTTCTGACACTGCGTTCTGGCAGGAGACTTAGAGAGCATGCAGAGCTAATCCTCTGTTTGAGAAAAAGTCTGTGCAGCTGGAAACAACTGAGGTGAAAAGGAGTGACCATTGTAATGCCCCAAGAAGACATTCTGCATCATCAGATTAGTGCAGTCAGTAACCAAGTTCTACAAGAGACAGGGAAGAAAAGGTCTAACTGAATTGATTATATAGTTTGGGTGTTTTACGTGGGATTTGGACACTTGTGCTGTTGGGAACTCAACTTCAACTAGCCAAGAAGTTCAAGTATTATTCTTTCCTTCTCACAGATCACTAACAAGTGCTGCATGACTTGCCTCTTTAAAATAATTTGTCTTGCTTACCTTTCCTTAAGAAAGGCATTATTCTTTGTAAATATTCTCACCTTTTTGCTTACCTGCCTGGCTGGGTAAAAAAGAAAAAAAAAGTATGCTTCTCACAGGACAGGTAGTTTACTTAACAAAAGAAGTAATCTAGTAAAATATATTAGGAAAAATGAATTACTTGTTTACAGTATTATATAATGAATTTGCATCTTCTTACCACATTCAGTTTTCTTCCAGTCCAGTGATTTTTTTCCTGTACACTCTTCCTGTAGAATGAACATAAAGTTAATTTAATTCATGTTCTCATCCCTGATTAATCTGATTAATACAAAACACATACAGATATGCAACAAAATGAGCTTCATGCTTTCAGAAATCATTGAATTGAGGCATATATATTCTAAGGCTTTGTGATATGCACTAGGAAATGGAGGATAATGCATTTGGATAAGCAAATTTAGGCCAAATGCAGACCTGGTCTAGCATGCTGATTCACAAGGTGATCATGTTCTCTACTAAATAATGTATTTAAAATCTATTCCTAATTATGAATTTAGTGGAGTTTAAAATAAAGTGTTTTCAGCTGTCTCTTTCTTATGTAGGAGGTGGCAAAGGATCTAGACTGTTGAAAACAGAAGAGAGGGGCGTAAAGAGAAGGTGTAAGAATTTCTAAGTCTTTCAGAGGAAAATATAAAGGACCATGTTCCTAAACTTATCTCAAAATGTGCTGGTGAGGGGAAAGTCCTGAAGAAAAGTGGACAAGGACTTCTGTTTCTCTGTATGTACATATGGTGTATGTCCACACACAGTTGTGTGGATATAGCATGGGTAGGTATGGGAACCAGTAGAGTGAGAGAGGTGAGAGATATAGGAAAGTGAGAGAAATATATCTGGAAGGAGGCTTAGACAAGGAAAGGGAGAATGAGATTCATGAGAAGAGGGGAGAAAGAAGACACAGGAAAGATTCAGAATCAAAGGATGTAGTAAGGCGCAGTAGCTTAAAAGTAATGCAGGCAAAACTGAGAGCAAGAAGCATAGCAGAAAAGGGGAGGAGGAAGTAGGAAGTCAAGAAAGAAAGAACAAGCAGTAGAATTCATTAAGTCAGGTTTCCTGGGGTTCTATGACTTGCAATGAGATGATCTGTTTGCTGATCATTTTCTTAGGTTTTGTATTAAAAACAAGAAAGTATAAACATCTAGGTCCTGGGTCTAATCAGAGCAAAAGTGCTTAGAAAATCCAGAAATAAGAATATTTCCATTCAAAAGGAAGCAACTATTTTTTAAATTCTTTTATATATGTGTCTGTACATAAATCAAGTCCCATATTGAAGGGTAATAGGAACCTTTCAAATTTTGAGATATTATGATTCCAGCAGCAAACTTGCAAGACATTACTCAACATCAAGAAACATATGCAAATATTTCAAGATGTCTGAGGACAAGCCATAAAAACAAAACAAAGCAACAACAACAACAACAACAAAAAAACAAAAAAACAAAAACAACAAACCACCCAAAAAACCAAAAAAGCAAGCTGAATTCCAGAAATAATACTATCAAAAGTACCAAGAACATGTATTTGTAGAAATGCAATGTACAATTAACCCAATCAGCATAACATTACTGTTTCATATAAAGAAGGACTACAGATGATAAATCACAGAATTAACTGAAAGAAAAATGAAAGTTTTCTGGCCTAAAGAAAACTGGTGATAGGCAGGTAATGAGCCAGTGTACATTGTCTAAGGCAGAGAAAGTCCATGTAAATGAATTGTGGTGCAGCTCTGCCCTCAGTGGGAGCCTGATTGGTGCCACTGCCTACCGGAGCCCGGGCTAGCTCTCTGTTGTTCCAGAGCAGTGACGAGAGTGGGGAACTGCTCTGGCTGGGGTAAAGCCACAGGCAGAACCTTAGAGCCATGGCAGCTCTAACCCGAGAAGCGGTGCTCCAATGCAGCAAGGCAGGGACTGGGCAAAGACAGCAGAGGAGACTCTCCAGCTATGACGTTCCAACCACTTCATTGAAATCAGAGGTGTCCGGACACAGAGAGCTTGTGCACCTCAGTGCACAGGATTATAAAGCAAAACAGGGCGTGGATACAACAGGACAGCCAATAGGGTCATACTAGAGGTGGAGTTTAGGGGCAGAAACCAACCAGGATAGGGAGAGGAGAAAGGTCTTGGTTGGGGACTGGTCCAAATGATGAGTGACGGGGAATGTTCTGGAAGAAGGGGCAGGGTTGCCTTGACAGGCAGGGGAGAGGGGGAAGAGTTGCCTTGACAAGCATGGAAGAGTCTGGAACAAGGGGAGGGGACATCTTGAGGGACAGCTGGAAGGGAGGGCACAATTTAGGAAGAAACCAACTTGGAGAAAACATAGAGGGTAACAGAACAAACCATTTAACAATCAACTTAATAAAACTTAATGAAATAAACACGAACCGCGACAGATTGGATTTCTACACTCTGCCTGGCTCTACTCAGTTTGTGGGAATCTTGTAACACTGAGACCTTGAGCACTGTCAAAATCAGTTGAAATTTTCAAGAAGATTCCAAAGCTTATTGCAAAATTTACACTGACAGAATGTGCAGCAGAGTAAATTTTGCTTCCTTAGGAAGGGAGGCAGAACCTGTAGAAAAGCAAAAAGAGATAGATAGCCTGTTGATTGCCACTACATTAAAGCTAAATGCAGTTTACATTTGTGCTGCAAATTGGATTTGCTTCTTGGATGGCAGAACATGACATGCCTAATTTGGACTATAAGTCCAAAATAAAGGACACATTCATCAAAATTAAGTCAATGACAGTAACCTAAACGTACAAATGGGAAGTCCAATGCACAACACAATTAACTAAAGGTACAAATTGGGAGATACAAAGCACAACATAATTCTGGATAAAAGAAAATGTGCAGTAAATGTGACAGAGAAGATTGTGACACAAGGCTGCTCCTATTTCAGTGCTCAAAATCCACAAATGCGTAAGAAAGATATGCACTAAAAGATCAGGAATCAGAAGATTAATAAGTGATTGCATAAATAGTATTCAGTATATTATTCAGTATATTCCCATTAATACTATTCAGCAATAAAAGAGAGCAGTTATATCAGTGTAAATATATTTCAGCAATCTCCATACAAGTTTAATATGGATGGCAATGACAAATAGTCCCAAAGAATCAAACCTCAAACAGAGAATCAATCCCTGTAATGAGCAGGACTGATCTGCTCTGACACTGACCTACTGAGTTCCTCTTCCACATTTTGACAGTACTTGAGTGAATGAAATTTTTGCTAATGAAACTGAACTGAACTGAGGTTGGCAGAGGATATTTTGGCAAAGGATATTTTGTCAATCATGATTCTTGTTAAAACTTCTTATCCTGCAACTTCTACTAGTTGTATTTTTTAACGTGTTAAGGAAAAAGTTGGTGAGCAGATCATCATTTTTCATCCATCAGCTTGGCAAGCTTTTCTGTTATTTCCTTCAAGCTAACTTAATATGTGATATTTAATTGGCCACTCAAAAGATATTGTCCAAGCACCATGCCAGCTGCCTCTCAGGTGAATTAATTCTGTCATTTACTTTGCTTATAACATATCTCCTTGAACTACTGCAGCGTTAGTAATCGTATAGTATTGAACAGTGTAGATATTAGAGAATGGTTCTAAAGACCATATGAATTTGGTCTTATAACTAGTCTGGTAAACATTTTTGTCTTACAGTTTTTACTGTTCCATAGACTGTGTAGGACAGACTTCATCATAGACAGCTAGTGAGTTCAGTGTGTTATGTGCAAAGGAATAAGCTGCAGCCCATAGAGGATTGTGGTAGCCCTGGGCTATTGCACAGCAAAAGAATAGTTGGATTCTGTTAGTTCATTATTGATGTTAACTCATTCTGTACTATAAGATATAAGCATTGGAATAGGGTAAACTCACTATTTATATTTTTACAAAGAGGAAAAGGACAAGAGAAAAATTTAACAAGCCTGACAGTTTACCTTTGGTCCCCCCAGATAATGAAGGAAGTAGTGAAAGACGCTATTATTAAGCATTTAGAAGATAAAGGGGATATGTAAAAGCCAACTTACACCTGCTGGTTACTAATATTAACAGGTCACCTAATCTCTTTCTTAATGAGCAATAGGCCTCAAGAAACTGAGAAGTGGAATCTAGCAGGATTACAGGAAGGCTTTTGGTGTTTCCTTATGTGGGATTCTCATTCATAGGCAAGCTAATGTGATTAGAAAACCACATGCAAAGAGAATTTATCAATGGTTCACTATCAAACCAGAAAAGCATTTTAAGACTCTGTCCTGGTTGAATACCTTTAAATATGTTTATTCATAACTAGGTGTGTTTGTTCAATTTATAGGTGATTTCAAGTTGAAGAATCTGCAAGCATACGGAAGGCCAGCATGAGAACTGAAAGTAATTTTGATTAATTCAAAGTGCAGTCCACAAAAAGAACCACAGAATCACAGAATGGGTCATGTTGGAAGGGACCACAGTTGTTCATCTGGTCCAACCTCCCTGGTCAAGCAGCTCATCCCAGATCAGCACAGGATTGTGTCCAGACAGTTCTTGAATATATTCAGTGAGGGACATTCCACAACCTTTCTGGGCAACCTGTTCCAGTGGTGACAGTGGTCAATCACCACACAGTAGGTAAGTTGTTCCTCATGTTCAGGTGGAACTTCCTGCGCATCAGTTTCTGCCCGTTGCCTGTTTTATTGCTTGGCACCATTGAAAAGAACCTGGCTCCATCCTCTTTTCACTAGGCATATTTCAAATTTAGAAATATGAAATTCTGCTCTCAGGTAAGAATAGACACAGTGTGGGTGGCATGCAGGCATTAGTAACTAAAAAATAATGCTGAGGAATTAAGTAAGGATGCTACAAAGTATGTGTGTACATGAACCTCTGTGAATTATATTCCCAAAAAGAAGTACAATATTAGTGCTGCAGTCTATCATATTACCAGAATGGTAACAATTACCACAAACTGATGAAGAAATTAGTGAGGTCAAAAATTATAATAATGACAGTCTTCCATTATCTGCTGTCATGCTGTTAAGATTTCCAGCAATCAGGAGTGAATAGCCCATCATGACTATGGCTGTGGAGAAAATGAGACAAGACTTCTCCAACAGTAACATTCTAATTTTTAGAAGAAAAGAAAAACTTGAAAGGAGAAGTTTAAAAAAATTTACTTTAGATTGGAGACTATAGAAACATCATGCTATATGCCAAATGTCAATAAATATCTTCTTCTAGGAAGTCACCAAAAGCATTAAAAGCATTTAAAACCAAAATAACATTGCCGTGATTCAACTACAAAAAAATACTAAAATACTAAAATACAGAAATAACTTTTAAAAAAATGGAGTCATGTCCAAAAGATGGGAAAAAAGCAGGATGAAGAATCTCTATGATGCTAAATGTATAATCACAGAAAAGTCCAAAACCACTATTTTGAAGCCCTAGATAAATGTTCGCAGCCATCTTAACCACATTGAAAAGAAGCAGCTAACCAGACCATTAGTGCAACAGATCTGTGATCACAAGCAGCACTCAACAAACATAAACAATATCAGAAAAAGCTAAAATAATTCTTTGCATCAGTTTTCACTGAAGAGAAGGTCACATCAATTCTTTGCACCTCTCTTTATGAGTGATTAATTTGAGGAACTGTCTCAATTTAAATATTAACAAAAATGTGTTTAGAATAAACTACTTAAATTAACCACCCTAAGTAACAAGGACGAGATGGTTATCGACCCAGAGTTGTAAAGAAATTCGAACATGAAAGGGGGAGTAGTATTGATATATATAACCTGTGGTTTAAATCAGCCTCTCAGTACCAGTGGTCTGGACAATTAAAAAATGCTACACCAAGCTTAAAACCAGCTCAAAGAGAAATTCTGGATACTGCTGGCTCATAAATCTGATTTATCTTTTCAGTCAGTTTTCTATTTAATTAAATATTATACAAGTAGATACATAGATAAATGCAACGTACCGACAGACAACCAGCAGAACTTCTGTTTGGGAGTCATGCTTTACCATCTGTTAAAGATCTCTGAAGGAAACACCTGTCATCTATTTAATATTTTCTTCATAGATATCCTAATCCAAGGTGCCTAAATAACTGACAATGTTATACATAAGACATAAAATAATAATAGGGTTAAATAATCAGATTTTACAATGAGAAGAAACTATGAGAGGAGATCCATCTAAGAATCTGAGTTAGAATATTTGGTGTGTAAAATAGTCATAACCATATGGAAAAGGAGGGAATTGTGAAAGAACAAAATTTTCAGATGATGATGTATTATACATGCTAGACAAACATAAAACTGGCTGCAGAGAAATCCATAGAGATCTCAAAATACTGAAGGTCTGTTCAGTAAAAACAACCAAATAAAATTGTGACAACTATAATGACATGCACATGAGGTAAAAGTACCATAATTATAAGTATATAACAGCTGTCTCAAAGTGTGGCATCTATTATCTTTCAGATAGAGATCTGAAACCACTGGAGGTGGGGAAAAAACAGTATAGAGAATGTTAGAAATCACTAGGTATAGGGAGACCAAAACAGACAATCCTAGTTATCTGGATAAATATAATAAATCCTATTTACTGTCAACTCATCCTGAACACTTCATACCTAATAAGGTGTTTTGAAAAGAGGTGTTAGAGAATTTTTAAAAAATACTACAAAAGAGAGACAGTCACTGAGAAGAGCAGCAGCTTCTGTACAAGGGACAAGAAAAAGTGCCAAGACTTTCCATGTGTGGAGAAGATAGAGAGGGATATGATATGGAGCTACAAAATTGTAAATGGTTTGAATAAGATGAATGAGTGTTTATTAATTATTTCTAAGCTCACAAAAACTATCAAGCCCTGAAGGAAATTATCAGGGAGCAATATCAACATCACAAAATCTTAATATATTACATAAGTAAGTTGTGGGTCTCATTGTCACAGAATACTTTGGAAACTAAAAGGACAAATGAATTCCAAAAGTGATGGATTGATGGATAAATGGATGCAGCAAAGTCTATTTGTAGCTCTAAAATATCATGGCCTTCAGTCCAGGAAGCTCTTTGACTGAGAAGACATAACAGGTAGGAACACTGTTATGCTTTTCTTGGCAGTTTTGCATTCTGATTTAGCTTTGAATGTGGTTCTGGGTTGCACTGCCTTTAAGACAAGCAAAAAAAGGCCACAGATTCTTATGAAATGCTTGTGATACTCTACACAGAAGTTCTGCAGAAAATGTTCTTGGGGATATAGTGTATGCCAAGCGGAGAAAGTGTCAGAAATGTCAGAGAGAAAATGGAAAGTGTCAAATGGTGAAGTAAAGACATGAATTTGAAGGAATATTTCTCTTCAGTTCAGCTCTGGTAAATCACTAGCTGGAAAACTGGCCAGGTTTTGGCATTGTGTTTCAAGCAAAATTATCCAGAAAAAAAAATCTATAAGCATAAAAATAGTCCAAGGAATATGACCTATAAGAAACATGAAAAGCATTATAGATCTTTAATGTATACTGAAAACTTTCAATATGTATTAGGTAGAATCAAAGAAGGAAGAAAAAACTGTTTAGTAAGTCATAAGAATAAAGAATAAAATGCAGAAAACTATTGCAAAGAAGATTTGAGCTCGACCACAGAGAGGATTTTTTAACAGGAAGATCCCAAATACTGATGTAGATTGCCTAAGGAAGTGTAGAATCTCTGTCATCCTCGGGTTTTAAGACATTGGTTAGACCCATATCTTTACAGTTTGAGTGCAGTAAGTGGGCTATATGTGTTCTACATTCATTATAGTTCTATTTTTTTCTGACATTTGAGGAATGGCTTGTCTGAAATGTGTGTGATCAATTCATATTATTTTGACTGCATGCTGGCATGCAGCTATTCATGCTGTCTTTGTGTATATTTATTTTCTTTCTCACTCCATCTCTAATCATCTATAACTTCATTTACATGCTCGGCGACTGTTTCTCACAGTCAAATTCCTCTCCATTGGCTTGACACTCACTGTTTAGTGTTATTCCCTGTGTTTTGTCATTCTCCTAGCTCATTTTTCAAACAGCCAGTGGTAATTTGTTCTCATTTTTATAAGGACAATTTCAAATTACTTTTTACTTATTTATTTTTAAAAGCATGATATGTAACAATTGAGCATGTTATACTAAGATCAATACCATCTCCTGATTCAATGTATTCTCTCAGCAAATATTTATTCCTTTGGTAAAAAGCTCAGGTCAAGTTGCCCAAATATTTTACTTAATCATGCTTGGGGAGAAATATTTTTTGCTTTAAATTTAGTATTATGTGTTGGCAGCATTTGTACTCTAAGGTTAGAGTTGAGGATGAGGCAACGAACAAGGAGCCAAGATGACAAAGATTTATATGTGTTTCTTTATCCCTGACACTGGCAGCTGCCACCTGTGGTTGTACCACAGCAAACCCTGCACTCTCTTGGCATGGTACTTCTACAGGGGCATATTCTTCTCTGTCTGGGGCTGAGCCAGCCCGTGCAGGCAGAGCCTGAGCAGGCAAGGAGGTCCTGAACAGGCACCAGATTTCTTCTTCCAGAAAGCTCTAAAACCTGTGTCCTCACTTAACTAAATGCCTGCTTGCAAAAAAACCACCTAATAGGTCTTGAGAACACAGCAAGCTAGTATTCATGATGTTCTGTACACCCACATCTGCACACTGGAACAGGTAGAATTTTTTTGTGGATTATGGATCACTAGAGCAGAGCACACAGGATGCACCAGGAGAGTCTACTTCCTATTACTTGTATCAACAGACATAAGAGTACAAAAGTCCAGCAGCAGAAGCAAGCCCTATATTTCATCTGAGGAGGAAATGCATCTCCTGCCTTCTTTCACAGAAGAAAACCTGAGATAACCTTTCTAGAATCTTCAATATCAGCTATTTGCTTTGAATGCAAGGCCTTTAAAGGAGATGAGTTTTTCAAAGGTATTTATCCCTGCTTTCTAAAAATCTGGCTCTGAGAGACAAAAAAAAAATTATCCATATATATTACAATCTTGACTATTATTCAAAAGAACAAGTATCTATTCACTCCGATCTGTCTGCAGAGTAAAGGCCTGAGTGAGCCATGTCATTTTTACAAACTGTCATTTAAACCGACACGGTTATATATTTGTGCAGAACTACCGGGTGGGTAACAGCTCTGTACCTGTTCTATTCCAAAGTGTTTCTAAAGGCACATATCTTTTCCTTCATAATTGGACAAAGCCTTCACATGGCTTGGGACCAACTCAACTCCTAGAAAAAAAGATAGGGACACACATACTCTACTAGCCCATTAAAGTACAACAGGATTGTTCAGAGATCTGTGTCACTTCATCCTTCCCCTTAGAACAAGCCCAAATGCAGCAAATGAGGGCAAAATAGCTGTGAGGGATCGAGTAGACCAGGAGTAATCTGGGCTAACTGCATCAGTATCAGAAATGAGCCATCAAACTTGAAATCTTGTATCATTCCACCTTGAAGAATACTATCACTGTACTAGAGAATCAGAAGGACTTCTTTTATAGTTGTACATAATGTACATAATCTCAGTGTACATAATCCTTTGACTTGCTTCATCTTCCTTGATTATATATGCTGTTTCTGCCTTTTCCTTGGTGATTGGCAGTGATATTGTTGTGCCAGAAGAGGTTTAAAGTCTTGTAATTTGTTCCCTTGTTGCAGGCAATTATGATCAAAGTCTTTGACTGTTTTGTCTTTTATTCTCTGAAGTCGGGTTTATTTAACCCTAATATTTTCACCCCTTTTTTAAAAAAAACCTTTCATTTAGAATTCTTGTAGATGTTCTGTATGGTTTTATGGTACCCCTTCCTTCCTTGGCTGCACTAGCCAATCCTGTAATCACTGAAATTCAATATTCTTAAAGAGCAGGCCTCTGATTCTTTTCATATATGCCCAAGAAAAGTGTAACTGTATACATCTGCTCCAAGCCACTGCTTCATGTTGACTCTCAAAGGTAATAAATATTTTTATTGTGTTTTCGCCCTGTTAGTCCTGAAATGGTTTTAACTACATTTGTTATTGTTTAATTTTATGTAATTTTGACAGACTAGTAATATAAATATCAGTCCTGGTTTTGCCTGATTCTGCTGTAGAATAGAGAGGATGTAAAAAGGCATCAAACATTCCCCTGAAATCTGCATTTGTTACTGGAGCTATGTAAATGGAGAGTAGTAAATAACAAGATTAAAAGAGTAACAGAAACAAATAGAAACAAAAATGCTCCTTTGCTTTGTGACTGCTTAACTTTTTCTCACTTATTATTATAATTCCACTTACAAGTCTCTGTAGTTGAAACTAAGAACATTTTCTGAAAATTGTTTTAAAGAGAAAGGAATGCCTTTTGTTTTCTGCGCAGATTACAAAACTCTAAAATATGTACAGACAATAAGAAGAATTTCAGAAATTGGTTTTACAGTATAAAATAGCATTTTCCATACAGTAAATCAGGTCATAAAATCATCTTCCATAATTTCTATAACCTAAAATTATTCTACTCTTAAAAAATCAGATTCTAAATATCATCTTCTAAAGCCCTGTGCTTAATTCTGCTAGAAGTACTACAGACTGCCACTGCAGATATTAAACATAAAAACTGCATTAGCAGAACAGTGAAGTTGCAAAGCTCATGTGCACCCAGTGCCTGTAATGCACTGAGCTCTTTTAACAACCAATTCTCCAATAAACTGTTTTCTCCTTCTTGTGCCATGTAGTTTATGCCCTATGTATTGTACACAATTCAACTCCTGCTCTGAATTAATAATTTTCTTTCTTCCATAATAACATCAGTATAGGAGTTGAATACTTCCCAAACATTTATTTTCACAAATGAGATTAGAGATTACTACTCTCCTTCTTTTTCAACTATTAAACACACAGAGACATTAAGGTTGAAGGTACTTACTAATTTTCACTAGTCATTTTGAGACTCTCCTGATGTGATTTTTTTAGTGCAAGCAGCAGAATACTGACTTCATTAATTTTTAAGTGCATTTGTTAACTTCAGAGGTTGCTATGGGCACTCTTTCAAATGAAATTGCAGTGGTTCAAGTCCAATATCCAGAAAACAAATGCAAAATTGATGATCATGTAAGATAAGAGAAGCCTTGGATAATATTTAATTATGTGACAGAGACAGAAAATAAAAGTAACTTCCTAAGATTGTCCCATCAGACCAGTCCAGTTTTTCCTTCTTTCTCTTTCCTGCACTGTTTCCCGCTGCTGATTGCTTATTCTCTACCATTTACTGCAAGAATAACCCAACTTTTGGATTCCTTAAACAGAATGCCAACAGTGGTTGAGTAACAATACTTTTAGAACTCTATGGTGACTGACAGGCAAGACATAATAACAGCTTTCTAAGGATCCCATTAGTCATTGCAGTATGGGTCTGAATTAGCTTACAGCAATAATTTTCCTGATTTTGTTTCTCACCACACCAAGGACTTGAAGAAACACCTGTAACAAAAGGTTTCTTCCCCGATAATATAAGATTTTTATTAGTTAATCTTAGGCAACAAAATTTGAGAATTTGAGCCCAAGCAGTTAATACTTGCAATGTGATAGAGAAATAAAACCTAGATATTATAAGCTGGAAAAATTCAGACAATAATACTGGAGCAATGGGAAGTGCTGCCTTTACCCCGCCATTACAGAGGCAGGAACTTCCCTAATCCCATCAGGTTTTGCCTCCTCTTCTTCTTTCACTGAGCTGGAAAGTGTTTTTTTCCCAGTGAAAAGCTAAGATAAATTCCAGGACTATGCAAGAATTTTGAAGTGACCTAACAAGGAACTGAGGAGGAAGGTGGTGTGTCAGGGACAAGTTGCCTCTGTCTCACAATCAAGGTGTTTCCCTTTCATATGAACTAGCTTGGGCAATTAGAATATGATCTTATGGCAGGACTTGGAAGAAAGATGAAGGTCAGTTCCCTCAGTCACATGGGAAATAGCCACCTAATTCTAAACATTGGAAAATATAAGAGTAAACTGTAAAAACGGTCTTTGTTTTGCTTGGCCTTTATTTAAATTCATTTTTGGGTACCTTTTAACTGGACTGTATCTGCATGCAAATGACTGTATCTAATGCAAAAATCTGCAGGCCTTGATCCACTGAACAGAGAGATCCACTGAACAGATGACATTTAGCTGAGTGATGCAGCTGACACTCCTGAAGGATGGGATGCCCTCCGGAGAGACCTGGACAAGCTCCAGAAATGAGTCCATATGAACCTTATGAGATTGAACAAGGGCAAGTGGAAGGTCCTGCGTGTGGGTCAGGGAAAGCCCCAGTATCAATACAGGCTGGGGATGAAGGGACTGAGAACAGCCCTGCTGAGAACTCGAGGGTGCAGGTGGATGAGAAGCCGGACACGACCTGGCCATGTGCACTTGCAGCACAGAAAGCCAAGTGTGTCCTGGTGTGCATCCAAAGCAGCACGGGCAGCAGGGCAAGGGAAGTGATTCTGTCCCTCTGCTCTGGTGACACCCCACCTGCAGTGCTGCATCCAGCTCTGGGGTCCCCAGCAAGGGAAGATATGGACTTGGAGGGAGTCCAGAGGAGGCCATAAAACTGAACAGAGGGATGGAACACCTCTGCTATAATGAAGGACATCAGGAAGAGCGTCAGGGCATTGGCTGAACACCTCCTGTAGAAGGAAGGCTGAGGGAATGGGGGTTATTCTGCCTGGAGAGAAGATTCTGGGAAGATCTTATTGGAGCCTTTTCGTACTACAAGGTGGCTTAAAAGAAAGATGGAGACAGACAAGTATGGCCTGTAGCAATTGGACAGGGGGAAGTTGTTTTAGACTAAAAGAGGGTTTATTCAGACATTTTATATGATGAAGCACTGGAACAGGTTGCCCGGAGAGGTGGTAGAGGCCCCATTCCTAGAAACATTCAAAGTCAGGTTGGAATGACCTAACTGAAGATGTTCCTGGCTTACTGCATGGGGTGTTAGACTAGATGACCTTCAAAGGACTCTTCCAACCCAAACCACAGTATGATTCTACGGTTCTATGTTTCTTTGATTCTGAATGAACAGAATATTTCTTGGAGGATAGTAATGGTGATGCTCAGAACTCCAGAGGGATGGAGAGGAATGGAAGCAGAAATCCTACCTCCTATCCACACCAGTCAGTATAACCAGCTGGCACAAAGAGCTTTGCCTATAGTATAGGAATATACACTGGGATCAATAGAAGTAGTGCTGAGTTACTCTTAGTATGTGCACCAGGGGTGGATTTCAGAGTGGATTTTGAAGGAGAAAATCTTTCCTCCCCTCCATCCTCAGCTGTGTGACACAGAGGAGGCTATGCCCTATACCCTTGCTTATATTGCATGAGCATCCATGCTGTACCAGTAGTCACATAGCAGGAACAGCAAAAACCCTAAGGATTCACAGGAGCCATTCTAACAGAGCTCATATAATGGTGAGGATCTGCACCATTCACATTGCAGGTCAACATTTATGGGCTGTAGCACATAATGTGTTCACAATTAAAAGACAGCTGATTGTGTATTTGCAAACTACAGATTTTTTTCTGCATAAATATGTTAACTGACATTTATGCCAAACATATTACATACTCATGTCAAGAGAATAGAACCCATCTGTACTGCAGAGATGTAATTAGCATTAATTAATATGTTCGCATTGTCTGGTTGCTCATATATTTTGCCCTGAAGTCATAAATGTGGCATGGCATTTAGTAAGGCAGTATTCATGAGTCTTCATCTAAATTCCAAACATTTGGATTTTGTGATGTTTTTAGTGCCCCTTGTTATTAACTGTTTCTTAGCATCTGTGGAAAGGGAGTTTTGTTCATGGCAGTGTTTGAGAAATTGCTGTTCCTGGTAAGAACTTGTTATAGGCAAAAATGTTTCTTCAGCAATTGATACTCTAGCATAAAAATAAACAGTTACAATTATCTTGTGGCACAGTAATGAAGAAACTTGTTTTTCACAAACATGAAGCAATTAACAACAAATGTTTGTATAGGTTATTAACAAGATACAATAAAACCTTTTCATCCAAGCCATTTGGTAAACAACATGTATATATTAATTGAAAAGTTGGCAAATGATTCAGGAACAAATGGACATCATCTACAGTAGCACTGTTTTTACCACTTCTGATTCAGCAGAGATCCTCAAACTAGTGAATCCACTTGCATGCCCTAGTCATGACCAATATGTATTTGCAGAAAACATGCTCCTGTTCTTACCAAAAATCTTTATAGGCATGTGAGATTCTCTATTACCACTTTTTTTCTGTCTCTGCAAACCTCTCCTCTGGTTCTAGTCATTCTGAATATTGATGCATAAAAACTGAGGGCTTTGGAGTGAATTTCTTCATTGGAAATCTTTTAAGTGAGTATTAATATTCCTTCAAAAGTCATAATATATGGAGTCATATGTACATTCTGCATAGTTTTCTGTAGTATTTCCTTTATCCTCCATTTCTGAGGGCCTCTTCTCCCCCATTTACTTTTAGCTGTGAGCAATTTTTCCTTTTGTTTGATGCTTATTCATATATTAACAACAATAGCTGCAATTGCTGGATATGCATTTAATTGGATACCTTTCACAGAATCACTGGTTGAATGCCCTGATAACTGAAAGTACCTGGGCTAGGCCACCTTAACGGTAGTTTAGTATTCCTGCAGTGAATGCAGCATCCACAGATCCAGCAGAAGCCACGAACATCTGAATGGGTTAACTAGTATTTTTAGCTGTCCAAATTTTTAAAAGCCACAAACAAGATTCAATCTCTAGAAGCAATATGGCCCTGCTCTAGGAGTGACAAATTTGCCTTTGGATAAATCAGAGGTAATTTTGTCCCATTTTAATTGTATGCCACTAAATACACTGCCAGTTTATTTCTCATGCTTTCAGATGCACAGCTTTATTGTAAGCAGCTGCCACAAATGTGATTTGCTCCATTTTCATACATCAAGCCATCATGTATGTGTCCATTAGTGCCCTAACCCTGATGAGGTTTGACTGGCAGCTTTTTGATGTTCTTAATGCTTATTTAGAGTGTGACCCCATGCACCTTTTTCTTGCAGCAATGCAGCCTTGCAGAATCATCTTCACCAGCCTTAGACATTTATTTACCATCTTCGTTGAGCTGACCCAATGTTTTGTAAGGCTGTGTAGAAAACTGGGCTGGTTCACTGATGTAGCTGAAATACAGTTTGGAAGGAGGAACAGCTATTCAAAGCACTAGTCTGGTTTACCATGAGAACCAAAAATCCAAGTCATAGCACAAGTGAGAAACCAACAGAGGATGGGAAATCATTTCGTGGATATACTGCAGAGGAATAGGTGCACAGTAAGTCCATATGAATGCACGTACTGGGGTTGTACCAACAGGGGCTAGTTGAATCCATCTGCTAAGATTTTGAGCTGCTAATCAAATTACTCTTTTTAGTTGCATCATCACAAAATGTGGTGACGTACTTTAGCAAAGCTGGTGTAGGTCATTGCTCCTTACTCAGAGTAGGTAAGCTGCCTGGAGGAAGAAAGTTAACTTAAATTTATCTGAACTGACTCTTTCAGCAAAGATAAACCTTAAAACAAACTTTTTGAAGCAGGTCAGGGGAAATGCATCACTTGATTTTTCACCTGTCTTTTTATTTGTAGTACAATATCCCATTTAGAGAGTAGTGTGATTTTTGTATTAAAAAATAGAGGGGAAAAAGTCAGAAACAAGTTGTAGCTTCAGCATAGCTGACTCTTTTTTATATTGGAAAAGGAATCTTTGCTTCCTTTTATCAGTATCTTTATCAGCATCCTCAGAATTTAAACAGAGTGAAAGTCCTTCTTAACAAGTCTTTCCTTTCTTCCAGCTTGGACAGAGTCTATATGGGGAGCACAAAAATGAGGACAGTTCAAGCTGTTGGACTGGGGAAACACCTAAGCCGTAATTTTGTTGCTAAGAGAAGAGCAGTACCTCCTACAAGAACTCTACCAGCCAAGCTGCTCAGGCACAGTAATGAACTTACTATTTGCCTCTCTGTGCACAGTTATGACTCTGTCATGCATCAATATGTGGGTATCAGTGCCTGCAGAATCAAAATCTGAAGATGTTAGTAGAAAACTGCATACTGAGTGTGTGGAATGTGTTAGATACAGATATTGGAAACACTTAGTTTGAAGAGGTTTGCCACATCAGTTTACATTTAGTAAATATTCATATTCATACGAATATTTACTTCATATTTCAGCTCATGAAACGTTTGAAGAATTACATTTAGCACATTTCTGAGTTATCCAGCAGGAAAAAATACTGAACAATTTTCCGTAAATATGAAAACCACAGGGTATTCACAATATTCAGATCATTATAAATAAACTGAATGTATTTCCTTTTAACTTTGGAGAAATATGCATATCTGAGGGAATAAATGAGAATTTTAGCTTATATAGTCACATTCTGGAAAAATTAAATTGCTGAAAATGAAAGACTAAAATTTCAGGGTGCTTTTATTCAGAGATCTGTTACTGCAACACAAACTTTGCAATAAATCACATGCAAAAAGAATGTTGCATGCCTGCTATTTCAAGTGGTTCTATTTCAGAAAAGGATATGCAAGCTGCTATACTACTTGCAGTTTGTTATAAGATCCTATCAAGTTAAACTACTGATACTTCCATGTACAAGTGTACATAGGCTACTGTTTTTAAATGGAGTTGCAATTCTCTGCAATTTAAAATTCTTTTAAATAACCTTAGTTGCATGCCTACTAATGAAAATAGTAGGTTCTACAGTAAAGCAAAGTAATCACAATGAAAATGACAGAAAGCACATAATAAAAATTACATTTTATGTGTATCTGTGTGCAAGATGTTTACCAAAATATCTGCAAGTTTCTGTCCTGAAAATCAGCAAACAGGCAGTGTTGTTCAGAAATGTGATTTTTTTTTTTTGTTTCTCTTACATGGTAGAAGGCTTATATTAGTACTGACATTCAATCTTATCAATAGTAAAAATTATCTGCTATAGAGGAAATTGCTTGTTCCAAGAGTTTTCAGAGCTCTTGTTTGATGCCTTCAGTGAAGAAACAACAAAAGCTAGCAATTTCTCTTCCAGTGAGGATCAGTAATTTCTTGTGTGTTCTTTTAACCTTATCTCTGAAAATCAAAAGATAGGGGGGTAATATAACAGACCTCGACTTGAATATTAGGCACCATACCTCCTTGGAAAAAATGGCTGAAAAAAGCACTAAAAAGAATTATAAAGGTTTTTGCCTGCAAGTATGCATCTTTTTATGTTATTTTCAGGAAGAAAGTGAAGAGGAGATTGTGTTTCTCCAAAAGAAAAGCCTAGCCTCACAATTTTCCCGGATTGTTGGAGTTTTTTTGTTAAACAGGAAACAGAACAGGTGAGGAAAGCATACAAGCATCATAACATTTGAATGCAAATATCTGCTGCCCCTTTGTGGCTGTTTTTAGAGTCTCTTGAGGCTTTCAAACCAATGTAATGAATATCTCATTAAATTTATCTAATATCAAGAATTAGCACAACATATATGTACCATTTGAATCCTATGTAATTTTTTAAAGTTCAGTCTAGATCATAAACAGGTCATGTTAGGACTATTTCAAATGTAAAAGACATTACAGTAGTAAGCATACACAGCAAGAAGCAGAAACAGTAGTTGTGACATCCGAAAGATAAAAGTGAGTCTCTAAAGTGTAGGGTGAAGTGTCATCCTTCTTTGATTTTGAAAAAATGCCTGGCATTTCCAATCAGTTTGTACTAATTTTTATTTATTGATCTAATAAAAATTTTTATCTTTTGCTGCAACCTGGTGTATAATTATACGGCTACAGTTGGAAGGATTTGTTCAGACCCTAGAATTTCCTTAGTCAGAGGAGGATTACCACAGACACATCTGGTATCCTGATTTGTACAAGGACAGTGGAGAAAACAAAGTGTCAGCAAGATGTGCAGGGGAGAGGATACATTGGCCTGGATGGCTCCTGCCAATGGCTTCAATAGAGGGAATAACCTGGAATCCAGGCAAACCTAGAGACAGGCAGAAAGGGACCAGATTAGCTGTAGGAGGTACCCAAGAAATATTCTGCATGTTCATTGTCAATATGTTTCCACATTAACTTCTGGGTTACTGTTTTCATTTATAAAAATTCCCTTGCAATTTCTCATAATACACTATGTGAGGTGCTGAGTTCCTTCAATGCTTTCTAATTGTAATGAGAATCAAAAAATATTTTCCATTCTGCAAGAAAGGGCCTGAAGCTCAAGGATAATCTACTGATTGTTTCTGCCTACAAGCAGCCTCTTTTCCCCTACCACCATGTGCAATGTGCAGGACTCAGACACTATGAGACACAACAAGACTCCAGGCCAGCTGGCCACATTTTTGTGTATATCCACTGCAGGAGCGAAACTCATTCTGAAGTGGAAGCCAAAAGGGCACCTTCCATAACAGTCCATGAATCAGGACTGAGAGTTAAGCATAATTTTAAATTTATGGAGCATAAACTCTTAGACTTGGCATTGCCAGGAACCAGCTCTTGATGTGTTCCATGGTGGTGTGGTTTAACCCCAGCTGGCAGCTCAGCCCCACACAGCCCATCGCTCACCCCCTCAGTGGGATGGGGGACTGAATCAGAAGAGTGAAAGTGAGAAAGCTCGTGTGTTGAGATAAAGACAGTTTAATAGGTGAAGCAAAAGCTGCACACAAAGCAAAACAAGGAATTCATTCACTGCTTCCCATGGGCAGGCAGGTGTTGGGTCATTCCCAGGAAAGCACAGCTCCATAGCACCTAGTGGTTACTTGGGAAGACAAATGACATCAAACATCCTCTCCTTCTTCTCCCCCAGCTCTATATGCTGAGCATGAAACCATATGGTCTGGAAAATATCTTGGGTCAATTGGGGCCACCTGGCCTGGCTGTGCCCCTTCCCAGCTCCTTCTGCATCCCCAGCCTCCTTGCTGGTGGGGTTGGGTGAGCAGCAGAAGAAGCCTTGACTCTGTGTAAGCTCTGCTCAGCAATAACAAAAAACCATAAAAACATCCTTATGTTATCAACACTGTTTCCAGCATAAATCCAAACCACAGCCTCACACTACCTGCCAGAAGAAAATTAACTCTATCCCAGCAAAAACCAGCACACATGCCTGCTGCCCTCATTAAGGAAAATACCTTTAGTAGCTTTAAAGGCTTTTCTTAGTAGCTCTTTACTGAAAAGCTCTTTACTGATTTTTACTTGAGAAAAACCCAAAATTACTGTCCTCAACAGAAGAGTCTTTTGAGTTACTAGAACCTACATCTCAGGTCTATCTGTAGATAGTCCTGTCTAATTTTTAAGATCAGTCTAACACAGAAATGTTATTTTCAAAAAGCTGTTGGCATAAAATAAGCATACATAAAGCTTATAAAGCTCTGTGCTTTTCTTCTGTGCAATTGGAACAGTAATATTTTGAAAGACACAGGATGTTATAGCTCTTCAAAATTATGTAATGCATTCTTACACTGAATCCTGGCAGAGTTTATGTTTTCTTCCCATATTTAACTTCCCAGCTGAATTTGAGCCAGTCATATATATAAAATGATAATTTCTTTTTGACAGGATCGCACAAATTTTTTAAGATTATTTTCTGATTTGGTGCTATGTTTCTGAAAAACATGCAGCTCCTAAAGATGTTTGTTGTGGTGTATTGTGGACAATATAGATTTCACAGTTGGATTCCTAGTCTAGTTTAGCCTCTGCTCAACACCCAGGTAAGAAAGGTCTTATAAAGCCTTAAGTCTCTTTGGATTGTATTATTCTTACATTTTGAAAAATGTCAACATAATTTGAAAAGCCACTATTGCAACAGATATACAGAAATTAATCCTGCACAGTGTCCACATTGCTGTCCTGTAGCCTATGAAGAAAAATTCTACTAATTTTTTTAAACATATGAGACATTTCCACCATTAAGTTCCATTTGCTCTTGCACTATGGAATTTCTTTAATGAAAAAATACAGGGGGAACTGATAGCTTTAGAAAGCACATCTGTAAATAAACATACCAGAGCTAAGATACTCTGAATCCTGTTTACTTTAGCAATATAGAGCTGTACACTACATTCCTGAATTTAAACAGAAAAAGGGCCACACAGGGAAGTATCAGGGACTATTAAACGCCAATATTTGTTATAAATACTTTTCAAATATGCATAGACAGCCTCTATAGTACATAAAACAATAAGCACATCTCTTGACATCCTTGCTGTTTATATAGCAGCACAAAGGTATAGCTACAGCATCACTCAACTGTTTTGACACAAGTTGTCAGCACTTTTACCTCAGTGCTATTAATGATAATCCTTACAAATCTAAGGACTGTGATGCCTCTCAAGAGTCCATCCAACCTGTTTCCAATACCTAAGTGACAAGGATGATTTGGTGTTACCAAAGGAGGGTGAGGTGGGAGTTCATTGATGATACCCCTCAATGTGTATATTTTGAGTAAAACCTTTCTCCCAAAGTATAAGCTTTTAAATTTTTTTTTAATATTATCTTTATTATTATTAACAGCTTTATTATTATTATTAACGGCTTTACTGTTCAGAAGCTTAAACACCACTCACAGGAGTAAAACCAAATGAAATGTTTTGTCATGGAAAGTTAGACTAGGAGCTAGGTACACCATGTGTGCAATTCTGATCAGTTTCACAAGCTCCAGTAGGATGAGGTGTCTGCAGCAGTTCACCAGAGGTAAAAATTCTTCCTTAATGTAAAAATGGCTTTAGTTTAATATGAACAAAGCCAGTACTGGAGACACACTAAGGAGTTCACAGGCTGAGTGAAAAAGCAGAATTATATTATTCATTAAATCCTGTGTCCCACCTTCTCAACTGATGAGCTTTTTATCAAACCGTAGCATTTTTCAAACTCCGGAGGGAAAGATTCGGTGGTACCTTGCATTTCTAGCAATAAGCTTATACTATATCGTAGTTTATATTTCTGAATACAAACAATTAGTTTTTTATAAAGTAAGTCTTTTGTCAAATATCCTCCAGCCCTTTAATTAATAAACCACACAGAAAATCCAGCACCATTTGTAATTCTGTCCAAAAATGGACTTGGCGCAAAAGAAAAGTCAGTCAGGTAGGATTTAATTTTTTAATGAAAGATTCCATGTCCAAAAGAACAATAAGTCTTTGAAATAAAAGTTTCAAGGCCAATACTTGCATTATTTATACCTGCAATTATTCTACTTATACCAGTGGAATAATAGATTTGTAAAACTGTTGTTAAAATCAGTCTTTGTGAAGACTGCATATTAATATGTTACATATTACATAAGTTACATATTTCTGTGGTAGCCCTATAGCATATTTTAAAAGTCTATGATGTTTCAGAGAGGTGGGTTTGGCCAGTTCATCAAGCTTTTCGCTATATAAAGAGAATATCTTATTAATTGTTGCATAGTTGGCATAAATCATATGAAATTACATATTCATATTATATATGTTCAAGTCCCCAGCAGGCTCAGGATTTCTCTTCCTCCCTTCCCAAATGTGTTTTTCACAGGGCAGTCCTTGCTTTTGCATTCCTTTCTTCTTTATTACAAAAGGTGTCTAAAGAGAGAAACAGAAATAGAAATCAAGAATTACAAACATTAAAAAAATAAAATCCCATACAGATTAAAGAATGGACCACCTACCTCGTGAATTAGGCATACAGCAGCTGTTCTTAAAATACCTTGACTCAGTATTCAGAGTTAACGGACCTGGTCTGTTGTTCCTGCTTTCTTCTTCTTTCCTGCACCAGGAAAGCAAATCTTTCTTCACAGTTCTTGCTTTCGTTGACATCATAGAGAGATTTTTAACATGGAAATTTTCTTGTCAGTAGAATCCAGCAAACCTCAAATTGCAATATTCAATGAAGAAATTGTAGATTTTATAGTGGAAAGGCATGCTCTTGTTTGCCAACTGTTTTTTTATTTGAAAGTAGGTCTTCAAATAATCATTGACAGGACCAAGGGAGGAAGGATTCATACAGTAACAATTTGCAATTCTTTCATAAGTAGCATTATAAGCTTGAAGAAGTCTGATCACTCAATAGTGAGAATACAGTGGAAAGGGAAAACATGGAAGATCCATCAAATCCACAGGAGATCCTAGCGGTATGCAGATTTTTTTATATTTCAAAATAGCAGTCATAATTTTACTTTCAGTGTTACTTATAGAAAAATGCTTATATTATATATAAATAATTGAAATTACTTTGGCTTCATGAGGTTACATGTATGGTGAGTTGACCTTGGCTGCCTAACACACACCCATCTGGGTGCTCTCACCCTCCTCCTTAGCAGGACAAGGGAAGAAAATAAGTGGAAAAAAGAAACCTGATGAGTCTATATAAGAACAGGGAGATCACTTACCAAGTACCATCATAGGACCAACACATTTGACTTGAGCAAAATTTAGTTTATTCCCAATTAAATTAGATTTGAATAGAAAAAAATTAAAACAGCAACTTCCCCCCACCCATACCTTTTTCCTAGGTCTAGCTTCATTGCTTTATTTCCAATCCTTCTACCCATCCTAAACTTCAAGCTGCACAGAGAGATGGAGAACTGGGGGCTGTGGTCACAGTCAATCCAGAACTGCCCCTTTTTGCCAGTCCTTACTCCTCACACTCTTCCCCTGTTTCAATGTGGGTCCTTCCAAGGGGCTACACTCCTTCAGAAATATCTGCTCCCATGTGGGCTCTCCAGAAGATGCAGTCCTTCAAGAAATATCCATCTGCTCCACAGTGGTCCTCCACAGGCTGCAAAGTCTCTGCTCCAACACCTGAAGCACTTCTTTCCCTCCTCCTTTTTTGACCATGATGTCACAGGGCTGTTCATGATAATTTTTGCCTCACTCCTCGTTGCCACAAAGTGTGTTTTCCCCTTTTTAAAATACATTTTCCCAGAGGCTGAGAGGCTCGGTTGTGCCATACATGAATCATTTGGAGGCACCTGGAATTGTTTGTGTCCATCACAGCACAGCCACAGCCTCTCCACAGCCGCAGACACTGCTCCACAGCCCCTATGGCCAGGGCCGGGGCACCTGCACCTAGGACAGCTTAGAGTGTCCAGAATTAGAAATGCCTTCTGCTGCCAACACGAGTAGCTTCTTGTCTTCTCAGGGTAATACAACTTTCATTCAAATGGTGGCACAATGAAAACAATTGGGAATTAAAGGGCAGGAATAACGAACATAAATACCAGGCTTCAGATCATGATGCCAGACAAGATAATCAAGGAGACTAATGAGAAAACAAGTTGATGTATGTTATCTTGAAATTATAAGAAACCTGTTATATGATCTAAACATTTATCAACCAGAAAGAATACCATTAGAGTGAAATATGAAAGCATGAAGTGCATCTCTGATGTGATGGAAAATAACAGAAAGTTTATAGGGCCCACACCAAACTCCATCATCTGGAGTTGGAGCAGATTTACTACTGCTAACAGACCTAGAACAACAGACAGGAACCAAGAATGAAACATCCTGCACATGGATCCTAGAGATCAGGTACACAAATGGGCCCAGGTGTGCTGAGCATGACATCTGGGCCTGAGGGTCTCGAAGACTGGACTCATCACTCATACATCACCTGTGAAAAGCACAAGAACTTCCCATATGCCTGTGCTAAATATATAACACAATTAAAGAATCACAAAAGGAAATATGGACACATTGCAAGGAGAGCCTTTGTAATCTTTGTAATGGAGAAATGCACACTGTAGAAAGGCCTGATAATCTGTCACTGAACACAAATTGCATTTGTGTTCATGGGCACAAAAAGCTGTGCAGCAACAGACATTGCAAACTTGTCTGTACATCTCCATCACAGCCACAACACCTGCAGCCCCAGCCTTGGCTTCAACATTCTGTAGACATTAGGAGATCATAGAATCATTTAGGTTGGAAAAAAAATTCAAGATCATTTAGTTCAGCCTTTGACCAAACACCACCATGTCAACTAAACCATAGCATTAAATGACATGTCCACTTGTCGCTACCAGGGATGGTGACTCCACCACCTCCCTGGCCAGCCTATTCCAATGCCAGACCATCCTTTCAGTGAAGAAAGTCCTCCTGATGTCTGATCTGAACCTCCTCTGGCACAGCTTGAGGCCATTCCTCTTGTCCTGTCACTTGTTGCCTGGGAGAACAGACCAACACCCCTCTTCCTACAATGTCTTTTAGGGCAGTTGTAAAGAGCAATAAGGTCTCCCTTCAGCCTCCTTCTCTCCAGGCTAAACACCCACATCTCCCTCAGCCACTCCTCACATGACACTCTATAGACCCTTCACTGGCTTTGTTGCCTTCTCTGGACATGTTAAATATTAGTAGAAGTTTTATAGGAATAAAGTTAGCAGACAAGGGGCCATCATAGTAGTGGTGATATAATTTGCTGCAGGGAACCTCTGCAGATAGCACTTCCATTACAGCTGAACAAATACATTGTGAATAACTGGATGGATCAATCTTGCTTCTGTTCAAGAGCTGTTGAAGAGTAGCTTACAGTTGCTTTAATTATATAATTATATTTGTTGCTCAGAGGCACACAGTGGATAATTAGATGAACAAGATTTGCTCTGAAGGTTCACGCAAGCAGCTCATACCAACATCTACAATTTTAAAAGTTTCAATTAGATTTCATTGCTCATGTAGGTCGTGTGTGATTGGATCTGACTCGTGCCAGTATGAGTATTGCTCTTGGAATCCAGAATGTGATGTGAAGATTTACTGAAAATTCAAAACATAGATTGATCAGATGTTCTCTAACAACATTTCTGTAAACATTCCTGCCTTTACAAAAGACTACAAAGAATATCCCAAGGCACCAGCAACAAAAATGTCTTAATTATTTCACCATATATTTATGGATTAGATGTGAGATATTTGTTGACATCAAATGCTAAATTTTAAGTGAAAAGGCATATAAATAATGTAAAAATATCTGAGCAATGATCTGTTTTCCCTGCACTAACTTTCTGTACACTGTAGAGACAGTTAAATCCTGAAGAACTTAAATGCAGTGCTTTGACAATTAAAATTATATAGTTTTTCCCTCCTACACAATTTTTTTAAGCTTTCAGGTGCCATTTTCTTCAAGAGTACATGGTGTACCATTCATTTAGGAGTGGAAAATTTGTAAAATTTCTGAAAGCAGGAAAATGTGTATTTTTTAAGGTTGCATTATTTTCAAAGTTTAATATTTGAATTTAAAATGCAAACCCTTCCTCTTTGAAGCAAGGCAGATCTTAGGTCTTGATCAAAGAAAATCAGAAATATAGATGAAGCCCAAGAAAGGAACCAGACTTAATATTATTATTATTATTATATGATAAGGAAAAATCCCTTATCTATGAGGACAACTTTTTTCTCATTTGTCCTTTTCCTTTTTCTCATTTTCTTTTCCAGAATTATCCATGTGTGGTAAGAGTAGGGGTAATACCTAGAATAATGCCATTAGAAAAAGAAAAATAAATTCAGCACCAAGCTATCAACGAATGAACAGTTAGCCTTAGAAGACCAAGAAAAAATAGTACAAAAAAGTAGAATCTACATCACTTCCGTACTCTCCAGAAAAATTCTGGAAATGTGTTTCAACTTAGTCATCTACCAGTGGCAAGATCATTGCTAAAATGGAACTCTTGGCAGCATCACAGAAAAGATGGAATTGCAGTTAACACACCTGTGGTATAATTTCTTCTACTCTGTGCAATCATTCCACCTGCCAAGGAAGAGTAAATGCACAAGCAGCAAATCTCAGTCTGGAGAAAAGGAAGTAATTTCAGTCAAGGAATGTTCAAACTGCTGTAACTTTTATCTTCATTTGCTCAAAAAATATCCTCAGAGGAAATAGACAAGAGTTTTAGTTCAGTGAACTTTCTGGTCCTTTTTTTTCCCAAATTTCGGGAAAAACCCCAGATGTTCAGCTCTCCAGCTACCAGGCCCCAAGATCTCCAATTTCTCTAAAAATCATAGCAACAAAAAAGTAAAGCAAAATTTTGATGCTGAAAATTTCCACGTTACGGGTGACTCCATTTCTTAATAACTAAACATGCATGTTTGTTGTGCAGAATGAAAGGTGAGAGACAAAGACTATTTTCTTTCCTACAATGTAAATTCTCAGAGTCAAAGAAATAATGTATAGGTTAAACATATTCAGCTCTGGTAGGTCTAACCTACAATACATTATAGGTTAAACATATATCTTTTTAACTCTGTCCAGTATTCTGGTTTATATTTTGCTGAGTTCTCTTGAGTCAAAGACATAGCACAAAAATATTCACATTTTGCTTTCATTTAGGGAGACAGGGATTTCCAGGGCCAGCCCTAAGCCTGGAGAGAAGGAGCTTCTAATGAAGTCTTGTCCTGGAAGGGCACAGCAACAGGCCTGTCTGGAAGTGTTCTCAACAAATAATTTTAGACTCAAATTGACCACCTACCCAACCTAGTTCTTTCAGCAGGATCAACTATATCCAAATAATTTCTTACAGTTGTTTAACCTCATCTTTAAAATCTTGTCTAACTTCTTTAAACTTCTTATCTAGCCTATACTTAAAAATTCCGAACACCACAAGTGCCTTTGGCCACCTTTCTGAGGGTTTATTTGTTCTGACTGTTAAAAATTTCTCCATGTTAAATCCAAATTTCCCTTGATAGCATTTATGGCTATTTCTTGTCTCCAGTGAATATGGAGAATGCATTCTTCCTTTCCTCTTCATCTATTTTACAATTTATCTTTTATGTACTACAAGATTGATTTCCCTTCAGATTCTGTTCTTTAAGCTAAAATACATGCCCAACAAAATTAAAGGGAGAATCCTGTATTCCAATTCCATCGGGAAATGAAATTAAAGTCTCAAGAAAAGCTATGGTGACATCTGGTGAGCTTGAGCACTTTTTATTTGGGAAATTGTTATGTCTGCCTCCTGGCTTTCCTCCTTTCGAAAATATTTTATTATTGTAGAAAAAAATCCTTTTATTTCTTTATCAGTGAAGAAGGGGTTTTTTGGTTCTCAGGTTAATTTGTTTTTTGTATTCTGCATTTTTAATTAGCAGCTCTCTGCTTCAAAGCATATGTTTCATCAGATTATGGACATCAATAGAGCACAGTATCAAGTTTGTCATGTCACATTCTTTAGCCATGAAAATAAGTTATTGCATGACTTACAGAGGATTATACACTCTATAAAAATAGTCAAGATGAAAAGACTTATTGAGAAAATTATATTAACCAAGATACATAGGAAAGAAAGCATCTCAATTATAACTAGGTTTTAAAAACAGTACTACTGTTACCTTCTTTCAGCAAGAAAATTAACCTTTAAAATATATCTCATCTGATGAAAGTCTCTTAAGGCTGTGACCTATTCAGGTGACAGTTTAATCTATAAAGGTTGCATTTAAGTTTAAATAAACCATTTTTCTTGCCACTGTAATAGACTAAGAGCTCATAGTCAGTGAATTGTAAAGAGAAGTAACTTACTGGAGAATGAACAGTTATTTCTTCAGTTGCATTAACTCTACTTGCTTGAATTTGTGCCAGTACAAATTTCAGTATAGACTGTTCAGAATATAGCTCATTTCCTAGCACCTTGACTTCATGTTTCACATCACTCTTGTTCATATAACACACATCCAATGACCCTTTGCATTCTCCCAGTTAGCAGATGAGCTGTGCTTGTTCTGGGAGCTGCATGTGTAGTACTGCCTTTGGAGGACCACTACTGACACTGGAGGTTTAGCAGCCTACCCATTAATAACATTTAGATTCAATGCCAGCACGTAAGAGAAGAAAAAAGTTGTTGCTGCTGGAGGCTTTGGGACTGGAAGGAAGGTAGACTTTGCAAATGATCTGGAGTTAAGCCATGGTTTCTGTGCCCAGTGCTGGAGTTAGAGGGATTATCTATGCAACTGCTTTCTGCCCCTCACCAGCAATGATTCTTGGTTATTTAAACTGTTATCCTAAAAGACTTTAAAATCCTTCTTTCAGGGTATTGCTCTTGACATTTGAAGTTAATTTCTTGCCTTTTCCCTTGTATTTCTCTGCAGCCGGCTCATTTTGCCTTCGAACTATCATCTTCACCTCAGTGTTTCATTTAATTTTTACCTGGTAAAAGTAGCTGATTACAACCTTTTTAAGATAGCTAAAACAAGAAGGAATAATCAAACTAGTCCACATTAACAGATTGTTGACCAGAAAAAATGCTGTCACCTGGCAGCTTTTCAAACAGAACTAGATGAATGGGACAGATCAGGGTCTCTACTTGACATGATTCAAGGCCAGCATGTGGACACGATAGAACAGGAGTTAGGAATGCATTGCACTGATCCCAAAGGCAAATACCCACAGAACCAGTCTAATTCTCCGGGTGGCACCTTGAAGGAGGTGTCTCTGAAAGCACAAAGCTCCTGGCTCCTCATGTCTAGAGAGTTCTGGTTTCAGGAGACACTGTTTACACACTTGAGGGTTATTGTGAGTGAGGTGATCCCTGCTTTAAGAAGCAGCACTTCACAGGCCTCACTGTAAGTTTGAAACTTCAGTGATGTCAGGGGCCAGGAATAGACAAGGGACTATCAACCAGCAATTTGCCTTGTGATCTTGTGTCTTCACATGAATTTTAACTAGTTAATTGCTAATTTGAGAAAAAAAGGAAAATGTTTTCTAGAATGTGAATTTCAGGGGATCAGCTCTGTTTCTGTTTGGAGGATGCATTTTGAAACCTCAGAGGAGTGTATACCTGGAAGGCGCAGTGGTAGACTCTAGGAACAGGGCAAGGCTATGTTGAGTACTGTGCCATCAGGCAAGCCCTAGGTGGCACAGCCAACTCTAAGAAAGAAAATTCAGTCCCTCAGGTTACACTGGCAATAACATCATATTCCATTACCCAGCAGAGTCATCTAAAAAATAGTCCTATGTTAAATGCTTATGATATCAATGATTTTTCTGTATTTACACTCAACTGTGTCACTACAGACATGAGGTGCATTATGCCCCAGTAGACTGTGCAATATTTAGATAATATTTGGAACCTCAAAATAAATAAAACCCACTGCTAAATCATAAAACTTACGCTTTATCATCTTTTATATTAATGTGAATCATCTGTAATAATAATACCATGCCAATCATCTTTTATACTAATATAATAAAGTAACTGATGCATTTTACTTTTGCTGAGCATTTGCAGTTTTGTGTCTGTAACTTCTAGTGACATGAATAAGACAGGTTATAGATGGTATTTGATTTTCTTTCATACACCATATAAAGTGTGAGACATGGAAGCACTGCTGCCGTCTTTTTTATTAAAGTTGAACCTACACTCCTGCTTAATTTGCTTCAGCATGTCCTATGGAATTACTATTCCTCTTCAGAAGAGCTGTGACATATGATATTGCAGAAAGAATTTAGATGACTGCAAACAGTATGTCTCGCCACAACAAACCAGTACACAACCCTCTGTCACTTTCTGTCAGAGAAGCATGACAGGTATTGATGAGGACCATGCCTTTTTTTCTCCAGGCCACTACCTTTTTAAGCAGCAGAGAGTAAGGGGAGGGAGGGGCAGGCAGGGGGAGAAAGGAAGGCACAAATTTTTAATTAATCCTTCATGCCCCACATTTTCTGTCTTGATGATCTATATTTGGTCTGGCTGTGAGAGTTATCTGTCTTCTTAGCAGCCTATAAGCTGGTGCATTTTGGATCTCTGACTAAACCAGTGTTGATGACACAACAGTGTCCCTCTTTTGGATGAACATCTCCTGCACAGTGAGTAGGCTACTGGTAGGTGAGAAACTGAGAAGGAATTAAGCAGGACAGTCAACCTGAGCCAGCCAAAGGGATATTCCATACCACATGAAATTGTTTTCAGCAACAAAATCTCAAGGAAAGAAAGACTAAGGGGTGACGTTTGTATTTATGGCATCACACATGCTGAGGTTCTGCTTTCCAAGCACTGAAAAGTAATGTATAAATCCCTTTTTTTTTCTTTCCTTGCATATTCATCTTTTGCTTCAACAATTATATTGTTTTGATCTCAATATATGAATTTTTTCGCTGCATAATTTCTCCTCATACTAGGGGGAAAGGGGAGTGAACAAGAAGGTGAGTGAGTTCTCAGCTGCTGGTTAGGGTCAACCCTAGCAAAAGCTTTATGATTTTCCTCTAAGTCAGAGCAACTCTGATACTGGGCTTCAGTTCAACCCTGGATTTGTTTTTATCAACAACATAAAACAGCAACAGCTGCCATTATATATGCTCAATAAGACACTTGCAGGTGTGTCACAAAGCCAACATTTCTGTGACTGGTTTCTTGCTAAACTTAGCAACAGTGTTAGACTCTTATGAATTAACTTCTGTTGAATGGTTTCTTTAATGCATACAATGCAAATATGCTCTGCATCAGCAGTAGCAATATAAACCTGCTTATTTCACATATTTCTTCACAAACATCTACACTACACAATGAAATAAAAATCCTTTGCTATCAACTCCTGTTCTCAAGTTCAGCTTTTTCACATGTTCTGTAGCACTGAATCAGAGATACTTATTCATTTACTTTACACAAACATGAAACAGGCTGTCTACCTTTCCTTTCCGGGACACAATGCAATAGAGCACTGTGCCCCTGTAGCATTTACATGTTTTGCTACATTTAAGTATCAGGTGCTTTTTACTTCCTCATAACTATTGCATAAAGCACCTAGTCAGCACATTGCAGCAGGTAACTCTTGGGCAGCAGTGATTACTTAGTTCCCAAATTCAACAGTTTTCCTGAAAAAGGAAATTTTAACTAGATGTCCACCATCTTACCCTTGTGTGTTTATCCACTTCTGGACGGAAATAAGGTATTTTTTCTGCTTTGCACTATGCTGTTTAAATCATGTTTTTCAAAGGAACAAAGAAAGGATTTAATAAGTTAGCAAATATAACCCTGTCCTGGCTTCAGCTAGGGTAGAGTTAATTTCTTTTCATGAGCTCTTACAATGCTATGTTTTGGATTTATAGTGGGAATGGTGCTGATAACACCCTGATGTTTTGGGGTTTTGATAATTCATGTTTATTCTACGTCAAGCGCTTTTTTTTTTCCCTAGTCTCATGCTCTGCCAGTGAGGACATATGCAAATAAAAAACCAACCTGGGAGGAAGCATAGCTGGGACTGCAGGACATATGACCCTAACTGACCAAACCAATATTCAACACCCTAGACCATCATGCCTAGAATATAAACTGGGGAGTTACCCTGTTACCCTCAAGGGCAGCCAGTCTGGGTTCAGGGAGGGGGTCTGGGATCAGTCAGTGGATCGTGAGCAATTGCATTGTGCATCACTTGGAGCTTTTTCCTTTTTATTATCATTGTTATTTACATTTATTGCTGTATTTCACTTTATTTTCAATTATTAAATTATTCTTATCACAGGACACAAGTTTTACTTTGATTCTCCTCCCCATTCTGCCAGCGTGGAGGGAAAAGGGGGAGTGAGTGAGCAGCTGCATGGTGTTTCATCTCCAGATGGGCTTAAAACCACAACAAACCCATTATCTTTTAAATCACAATTTTAATACAAGGCTTTGGGAGCTCAGCTTCTAGTATTTGAACAACTGAGACTGACAGTCCTGCATCACACAACTGCATAAATAAGGAAGACTTAGTGACAAATGAATCATTTCTCAGATTATAATCTATCGCACATAAACCTTTCTTCTTTTTCTGAGTCAGACACTTTCTTAGATACAGCTTTCACACTTCCCAGGTTCACAAAATTATAGCACCAAAAAAATATTGCCTTTAAGCACAACACCCAGTGAAACTTCCCATTTTTTACCACCACCTAGGTTTTTCCAAAGTCAGTCTTAAATATCTTAAAGAAACCTGTCCCTGTGGTTTTTTTCAGAACAATACCCTCAGCAAGTAATAAAACTTTAAAAATTAATAGTACCCTGACTCATCCAGACAGAAGATTGTTAAATGCTTGATAGGTCATAGCAGATGGGATTAAGAATGAGGAAAGGTGTCTCAATATGATGCTGAAGTAAGGAGAAAATTCTTTTGTCCCTCAAAATGGAAAAAGATAAAACAGGAATCTCTTTGCTCTTGCACATATAAAGTATGTGACATGGAGAAGTCCTTATCTTTTTCTTTCAGTGATGCCACTGGGGGCTAGATATGCTCAGAACATCCCTGCCAGGCAGGGTGGCATACAGACACCCAGTGTGTGAATTCTGAAGGCCTCTTGACAGAAATAGATGCTGAGCTGTTCTGCTTAGCTAATATGGGAATTTACCCGCTCTTGTCTATTAGAAATGTAGGTACCACACCAGGTTTCTGCTACAAATCATAAGCTCTATGAGTTGTATGAAGACTCAGTAAGGCAACTATTTGTGAGGAAGAGATGAAGACTCTTTAAAAAATTTGTTATTTATGGACTTAACTGTGAATGCAGATCTTTAGTTTAGACAGCACTGTTAAAATATTTTGGCTTTGATGTTTGAAAATGATCCAGCAAATCTTAGTCCTGTCACATGTAGCCTTAAATTCACTTAAAAGTCTCTATGACTAGATTCTTATTGTCACTATCAAGAAAAGAAAAATATATATATTTACTTGTTTCTGTACAGAAAAGAAAGAAATGGTTTTTCCATAAACATCTTAAAGCAACATACTTAACAATTTTCCTTTGATGAATCAAACCAAGAGACTATAGACAACTTTAACACTTATTTAAGCTGCCAGTACTGCAAGTTTCTTTGCCATCAGCTAGATTTTCAGTGCTTTATAGCCTTCCTTTCACTTCCCAAACACTGTCATTATCTATTACTGTATCACTAGATGAGCTTTGTTTAATTTAGCAATCTTCAATATGAAACATTCTCCAAATAGCCTTCATTACCATGCATGACCAGGAAAAAGTACTTCTTTTTGTAGCAGTTCTTGAGGACAGGATGTGCCAAAGCCATATGTGCATCAGTGTATGTGGTGTGTTACTGAAGCATCTGAAGCAAAGCTTCTCTGGCAAAGCAGAGCAGGAGCAGACCCTGGGCAATAAAAACACACTACAACACTGACACCTGTTGGTAACAAGTGTGCCAAACTGTGACAGCATCTTTACAATCCTACATTTTTCAGAAGATCCAAGAGTTCAATCTAAATTAATACACCTACAGCTCCACGTGTAAGTCACCTGGATATGAAGAAACAAATGCGAGACAAAAAGTGAAGATTTGATGTCCAGTCTTTCTGGAAGTAGATATCCATATCTGCTGACATCCATGTGCAGCTGATGTCTAACAACAGTTCCAACAAATAAATACACACCAGCACCTATTGCATGTCTAGAGGCTGTTTCCTGAGATCTGTACGTCAACTGGAGCAAGCAATGCATCCTTCAAAGCACTGAAAGACATAGTGTAACTTAAACACAAAAGCTTTTCCCTTTGAATGGCTCTAAGGGTAAGATGGAACCTGGAAATGAAATACCAGTCTTCAGGACAACAGCAGCTTAAATGAAAGTTGTCTAAGAACAAGCTAGCAATTTGGTATCTTTTCCTCTGCTCCCTTCCTACAAAAAAGCGAGATGAGTGAAGAGTGAAGTTGTGCTGCAGCATGTCTCGTATCCTAGCAGTGGGCTGAGCTTTAATACAAGAAATGGATAGAGGAGGAGGTAAGCTTTGTAGAAAAACAAACAAACAAAGAGGCAACAGGATCTGCTTGCTTTTTAGCATAACAACAAGCTTCTCTACTGCCCTACTGGTTGCCCTCACAGATAATAAAGACTTACTACTGTAATCAGTTATTATAATTACACTCCAGGACAAAGATGTGTGATTTGAGACCTGAGGCTTTCTAAGTTCAGCACCTAATGACAAAGCCAACTTTCATGACCATGTTCCAGAGTGTATTTAGCAAAGCAAAGTGACACATTAGTAACAGCCATCTAAATAAACTCTTTCTGACCTAAGAAGCAATGTTTCAGCATGTGCCCTGTGTTTTCTACTGTATGGCTCCAGCATTTTTGGAAAGAAGCAACATCAGCAACAAATTGAACACTAAATTGAACTGGCAGTAAATCCTGTAGTCATTCAAAGTCACAATAGTCTTGTCTTTACTTGTCTGGTGATTGGTAGGCTCCTATTCAACAGTTAAATAAATTAATTCAGCCCTCCGCACATTAAAAAACATTTCTTCTTCCAATGTAAATGAGAGTTCAAGAAACATTCCAGTTCCCAGTTTGTGTCATGTATGGGCTTCAGCACTCTCCCTGAGACCTGTGTGCCCTTTGCTCAGAGGAATGGTGTCTTGATCAAAGAACATTCCTACATCTCCTCAACATATTACTGACTCCTAGATGTGCTTTATGCACTACTGTGATGCCAGTATTCACAGGAAAGAAAACAAGGGATAGGATCAGCCTAGATATTCAAACCTGCAGAAAGCAAGTGCATTCCTGCACCAAATTACAGGAGTCAGTAACTTTAAACCTATTACTCTCACCTTGCCCAATAAACAAAAAAACTTTATTCACAGGAGAGCAAACATTTCAAATGAATCTGGGGAAAGACTGAAAAAACGCCACCCAACTGGCAATATCTCCCATGAAAAGCACTAGTGGACTATGTGCTGAAAAAACACCCTCACACACACTGACAACATCAGCAGAGTTTTACACTCATCAGTGCAGAGGCCATTATCACATGTTTATTTCACATGTTTGTGAAACAGCTACAATCATATTTTATCTACAAATCTAATCAGAGAATCTGGAGATTAAACCAGTGAAAATGTTAAGTCCCAGCACTTCTGCAGCTCTTGCACAGCCTGCCAACTCCTCCAATACACTATGAACAAATTGGTTTAAGTTTTTTGTATAAAAGCTTGCACCACATTTACTGCCACAGGGTTTTGAGTTTGAGGTTATGGGTTTTTAGTAAAGGAATTATGCAAGTACTGTATTAAAGGCAAAATGCACAGTTCATACTGAACTAAAATAATTGAGATGTGAGTGACAAAATAATTATATATATCCTGGGTATTTAGCTATTTTTATATTATAATTACTAGCTTTGCTGCATCAGGAAGAATAGAGTGCTCTCAAAGATTAAGAATATTGTGTGAGTTGATACACAAGAATGTAACTTTCTTGTTGTAGATTGTCCAGTGAATTAAAAAGTTGCCTGTCACAAATCAGTAAACTCACATTCCTGAGCACCTGGTGACTTTATTAACCTTACTTATTTTAAACTTTTGATCAAATGACCAGCTTTCTTCATGATCCATGACATTTTTTTTGTTAGTGGTCACTCCAGCTTTTAAGTCAGAATCATTATTTCAGAATATAATATTAAATGTCAATATTGGTTTGTTGTTGCTATAAAGCCTCTTATAGCTGATTTAGTGATGAAGCAAGCTGAAGGACTGTAGGTGTTGCTCAGACATAACAGAGATGCATTTTGCCCTTACACCTGCTGCATCATGCAATATTAAACACTAATTTGATGCAAACACTTATTTTGCACATACTTTGCAGTCGTGAATATGGTAGAAATTGAAGCAATGGAATTTCTTAAAAAGCAGGAAATAAAAAAAGACATTGAATAGTGATTATCTGAGATTCATGACATCAGGTTTGCAATTTGAAGAGTAATGTAAAAGGATATTAACCAGCTAAAGGCTTGGCTACAGATGCATTGCAAAAGCCATTTAGATATTTGACTGATTCCTCATTTTATTAAACTGGACCTGATATGGGCATAATAGTATCCTACAAACATTTCACCTTTTCCTGAAAAATCAAATTATTTTGTGAATGCTCTTATATTAAGCTATCCAGAACAATGAATATAGTTAACAGTGTTGATGGAGCCATTGTCTGACTTAAAAAATGGCATGATCATGTCACCCTAAAGCATAGTGCTGGATTTCCTCCTGTTCTATAAAAAAACAAGCTCGTTCAGAATGTCCTCAAGAAGCTGGTGCCAGGTGCTGCCTTCCCAGAGTGTCTGCACACAGCAGCAGCTTTGCTGGCCAGATCAGAGCACTGATCAGCCAAGCAGCTGGTGCACACTGCCTACTGCTCCTCACCTTTCAGGGTGGAATGAACTTTGCAGAAAATTCTGTTCCTCATATAGGAAACATGCCTCTGTGACTGACAGCACTGCTTGGGTTTGTTGATTAGTTCCTTGTGTTTTTGTAGACTAATTAAGGCTACATTTACTGTGAGGAGGAAATTTTTCCCTCTACTTCTGATAATAGCATTCCCTATCCCTCCTGCTATTCCTGTAGTGGATTCTGCAGTGCCCCGCCATGGCTACTCTGTATCTCTCCCACAGAATCACTGTGCTGTTATTATGAAATATTTCGAATATTTATAGCAATAGGATTTACCTGCCAAAGCAAGAAGGATTTTCATTTTCTGATACAGGATTTTGACCAGCCATCACACTAGTCAATGCACTGGCACCATGTCTTCTCTGGCAAAATTGCAGTCATTTTGCTTGGATGAGGACCTAGCCACAGTTAGCTGTGTCTGTGCTGTTGCCAAAGAGACTATTACAATACATTCTACATGTGGCTGGTTTGAAGACCACCTGGAAGCTGCAGCTAGAGCAGTATGTAGTTATCCATAAGATTAATGGTGTTGGCTCTGAGGCACACAGTACAACAACTTTCCCAACACTGAACTTTCCACCTAGTTTCATATGGCTGCAAAGTGGAAGTGTGGGGCAGCTGCAGGCAGCCTGTCTCTGTGGCAGAGGTAACATTTTAGAGCAACTGAGCTGTGCTAGCTTGGAATCTGAGACTGGAGACATAGGGCAGTCTCACTGCAACCCTTGGCAGAACAGTCCTCACTTATCTGGCAGAGCCCACAGCAGTAGATCAAATGATCAACACAGTGGAATTCATATCAATTTTACACAAACCTCTGCTTTAACAATTGATTTTTAGGTTTTAAGTACAGAGTAACTGCAATCCATGTATAAATCTTGACACAGACTTGTGGAGTGGTATACACTAATGCCCCTAGCAGCAACACTAATAAATTCATTGTTATACATTTAAAAATCACATATTTAGAGATCAGAGCATAACCTATTATTCCCAAGAATGATGAAAAAATACTAAACAGCAAACAAGGAAATACAGCTTTCTCTATTTTTGCTTTTCTCTATTTTATTCCATCAGAGATAACTGGTCCTGCTCTTTATGTGTCCCCACCATAGCTTGCACATTATTTCCCTGACAAGCCTCATCCCTCATATCACTGATGGATTTATATTCTGCTGAGCTCAACTGAGTAGTTAGATAGTCAAAATCTGATCTCATTACATGTGTGTCAGCAGAACTAACTCCAGGGAAGTCAATGGAACCAAGCTGATGTACAGACTTGGAGCCAAATATTTAATTTACCGTCCAACATCTGTCATAACCTAAAATTGAAACTCTCCATGGACATGACCTACATTCCTAATACTTACAGATGGTATTTTAATATTTCTATAAAAAGAAAAATCTTGTGTGCCAGAGAAGTGTACTCAGTTCTTCTCATCTGAAACCTCTGCTATGCACCCTAATTCCTCAAGGACCATTTATAAGGGCAGCCAGTTGGAGCTAAGACAAAAGGAATAGGCAGAGAAAAGAAGGCAGCTATGCCAACTGAAATGTCAAGGTGCTGGCTAGCCTAAAGCTCAGTTCTCCTAATTGGAAAGGAGAAGTCATATATATACATATATATATATATATATACACACACACCCCACATATCCACTGATTCCTGTCTATTATAACTTTCAGTGACCTCATCAAAACTACACTTGTCCTGAAAAGTCTGGAATTACCAATACTTGCTCAGAATAGCTTTGAAACAATTTTCCCTTTTGTTTTTGATGATGGAGTCTAAAATATATGCTGGTTCAGAGTTAAACACAGAAAGAATTCTCATGTTTGGACATACTTTCTCCACTTAGGCTTTTTGTCTCTGCATTTTACACTGCAAAGAACATTGATTAATGTGAATGTTTTAGCTGTAGTTGTTGTTTGTGTATAAACTTTTGTTAAAACAAGTACTGCAGAATAAATGACCTTTATACAGACACCTATTAAGGCACTAAAAGGCTTGGCTACATTCATCTGAGACGCGTATACATAACGTTTGGAACAATAAAGGGATCAGCAGCTGCAAGGGGTTTGAATTGAATTCTTTAACAATAGAAAAGTTTTTCAGACCCAAATACCAGCAAAGAGAATTTTTTGCAGATAATCCAGAAGAAAGAAAATAATAAAAAAAAAAATGCTAGCCAACTTTGCAGCAGTTAGCATAAGGGTGCCATCTGAAACATGTCAGCTTAAGAGTGTCCCATAGTACCATTCTTTTACACAACCATAGTATTCAGAACTGTTTCCCCAAATAATCCCAGATGGCAAGCCACAAAATTTCAATTCATTTTAAAAGCTTTCTTTGCTGTTATTATGTGATTGAAAGTGCAAAAGCAAGTTGCCATTCTCATGGCACTATTTGCATTGGCTATTATCCCCTAAAATCCCCTTTAAACAGCTACATTGTCAGCCCATAGGCCTCATTTAGAACTACAAAAAAGACCAGATTAATTCGATCAAAGGGAGAGCCAAGTACAAAATGCACTTTTCAAACTGTATCAGAGTAGGTTCCCTTTACAGATCACTGCATGGCTAGAGTGATGCAAAAAACCCTTGCCTGAAATAAAGCACTAACAGAAATAGCTGTGCATGTTTCACATGAAGCTTTTGGGGCTCTTCCAGAGTAAATCTCTCACTACAAATGATTACAATAAAATATATTTTAACATAAGTAAATTAAGTAGCCAAGCATCCATTTTTGTCCATTTGGCTTTCTGCCACCACTTTCAGGAGGCACTGATGTAGTGCTTGGATAATTTAGCCAGCCATAGACACTCCTGAAGTCTCTGTCCATTGGAATTTTTAATTAATTAATTAAACATTGAGTAATGAAGCTTTCAAAAGATACAGAAAAGTCTCTCCATGACTATTTTTTTTCCTAGGGTAAAAAATCATCACTGATGAAGCAAAGAAAATAGAAAAAGCTTTTGGTATCATTTCTGCAAAATATTCTTTTTCTAAGGTGAACCATTTTGAGTCAAGCATAATTCAGGTCCATAGCTCTACAGCCAAAAAGGCTCTAGTGGCTTTTCAATCTCACCTGGGGTTCGATGACAGGCAATAATGGTGATATTTTTGTTTTTCACAGAAGATCCTTCAGTGTCTCTGCACCGTCTTGTTCTCTCAGTCTCTGCTGGAGTTTGTTTAGCGATCCTGCCATCAGTTCTCTCACCCTCAGTCTGAAGCAGTTTCTTCAGCAGCTGCTTTTGTGTACTGAGAAGAACATTTTACAGAGTAAAGAACTGCAGCACAAAGGTAGAGCAACTGAACATGTGCAGCAATATGTGCCATTGCCTCTTAAAGGACACATCAGGCTGAGAGGGACACGCTGAGCACCTGCAACTAATATTATACTCATCTGCTGTAGGATGGAGCTGACTGGATGCTTTTGTTTGCCACTTCCAATGGGGTTCAGATTTTTGAACAGTACCCTTTTAATATAGCTGTTGTATTTGTTTTCTTCTCATATTTTATGGAATATTTGTGTAGTGTAATATTTGTGTATGGTAATAAATACTGTGTAGCAAGAAAGTGCTCCTGTGGAGATAGAAATAGCTCCCACTGAGACAAAAGGCCTTGACAATCTATGAAATAAATGTAGATTTGTAAATATTATTAATTTGCTAGCATACAAACCTTGTTTTAATTCATAATTATGAAAGCCATTATTTGTAATATTAGGAGAAAGAAAAGAGAAAAAGCTAATGTAAAATTAGTTATGTATTTCAAGGGTGCACTTTTTTAAAAAAAAAATGCAGTTGGACTGCAAAATAATACATATGCAATTAGAGACACAGAGCTTTTACAAATCTGTCAGATGTAAACATTTGCATGTCATTCCACCTATTCAATACAAATAGATGCCAGAAGTCAAAATCAGTCACAATTAGGAGTTTGGGACTGTACAGAGTAGTACACAGAACAGTACTTTAAGTAAGCTGCTTTGTCCTCAAAAAATAACTTCAATTAATATTTGTCCCAGATATATCTTTACTGTAAGAGATGGATTATTACACTAGGTTTGTAGAATCAGATACTCATGACTAGATCCAAACACACTTTTAGGTGTCCAATTTTCTATAAAAATACGTATGTTAAACATAAAGATCTTCAATCACACGCTTAGGGGTTTTTGCCTAGTCCTGGAAATGCCTAATCACGCCTTAATTCCCAACAATAAAGTCCTGTTAACTGAATCAGGCTGTAAGTACTCCCAGAGGAGGCTACATTATCTGTAAGCAAAACACAGCCCCCAGCTAGATCATCTGTAGAGATCATTACCTTGGACAACCTCTAAAACCCCGTGTTGCAACATCAAGTGTGTCCATGCTGAAATCCAGTCTTGGCTAGCCTTTACTAGCAAACCAATGCATCTCATACAGAGATGTATTCTTCTTGCATATTGAAGTTGTTTCTATTGTGTGTGCTTAGAACAGACTGAAGTCAACCAGGACTTTGCTGATGTCAGCAGTTTCAAGTTTCGACCTAACTGACTCTCATTCATGTGAGTTACAGACACTTCCAATCAGTTCAATCCAGTTTAAACTGCCATATTTTCAAACTGAATAACAGAACACTGAAGAAAGGATAGCGATAGGCCATGTTCTAACATCACATGCGTGCAAATTTGGAATAACTTCATCAAAATCTGTGGAATTAAAATGTCATACAGGAAAAAATGGTTCAGACCAAACAGTTTTCACAGTTGTTTCACACTCTTCCAAGATTCAAACCTCTAAGCATTAAACTCAGTCTGAGCTTGAGACATTCGATATCTGTCCTATAGGTGCACTTTATTTTTTCTTTCCTTTGCTATTGTTAGGGTGAGAACATTAGATTTCAAGGTTTCTAAGTGCTGTTATCTCCTTAGACTGGGTTTTCATAAGTCACTCATTAATGAAATCCCTGTCAGTGCAAGATTTGTAATAGCATTATACACTTTTCCTTCAGTATTAACAATCAGAAATTAATCCTTCTTCTAGCACAAATTAAGCCATAAGAAGGCTTTTTTTTTTTTTTTTCAGATAAACCTGCAGCAGAAAAATAAGGGTTGGCAGCATCTTTCAGTTTCACATTTTGATGTGTAAGAAATCAGTAATTGTTGGTAATCTTATTAATAGACACAATATTTTTATCACTGAACACTCACGTCCACTTCCAAATCTTGTTTTGATTTTGCGATTTGTATGTTTACCAGGTTATTCAGAAGATTTCAGAGAGAAGCTTCTGACTCAGAGCTGGAAGGAATATCAAAGACTACAGAACCACAGAATGCTTGGGCTTGGGAAGGACCTGTGGCGATCACATAGTCCAAGCCCCCTGATGAAGCAGGTTCACCTAGAGCAGCTTGTACAGGATCACATCCAGGTGGGTTTTGAATAAGTCCAGAGAAAGAGATTTCACCATCTCTCTGGGCAGCCTCTTCCAGTACACTGTTGCTCTCAAAATAAGTAATATTTTCCTCATATTCCAATGGAATTTCCTGTGTTTCAGTTTGTGCCTCTTGTCCCTCATACTGTCACTGAGCACGACTGAAAAGAGCCTGGCTCCATCCTCTTGACACCTGTCCTGAAGATATTTGCATTGTACATTGTACATTGATAAGGTTCCCTCTCAGCTGTCTCTTCTCCAGGCTAAACAGGCCCAGCTCCCTCAGTCTTGCCTCATAAGAGAGGTGCCCTAGTCCCCTAATGTCATGATTTAGGAATGGTATTCCCCAGTTTAGTACTCCAATTAAAAAGAAAACCTTCCCCCTCCAATAGAAACAGAAAAAACAGAGATCACAGATCAAGATAAGAACAGCTTACTGGAAACAGCAATGAGATAAGAAAATAAACAGCAAGACCATCAGTATTAACTCAAAAAGTGTACAGAGAGAGGGTGATTTGCATGCAGAATGCTCACCAAGCCCAACCTCACACAACATGACCCCGAGACAATGAACTATGGCTGATGGGTTCTCCACCCCACCACACTTTGCTCCACTGGAAAGGGATGCCCTTCGTCCTGGAAGTGAGAGTGGGAGTCCCTTTTCCCCACCTCTGGCAATTATGTAAGGCAGTAATGAATAACACAATGTCTTGGTCACACCCCCTTACACTGCCCTGGGAAGGAGCCAGGACACCTGATCATCTTCATAGCCAGCCCTCTGATGGACTCTCTGGTACTTCCTTGTCTTTCTTGACTGCTGTGTTAAAATAGCCTGAGACAAATGTGTTCAGTCAGCCTGGGAGTTGGAAGATGCCATATGGGTTCTCCTGGAAATATATCCTACACAAGGCAAGCTGATAAGCTAAGAGGAGGATGAGCAGAGAATGGACAGTGCTTTGGCTGAATCAAAAAATCACTGCACCAGTTAAGTAGAAAAAGGAATATGAGGAAATATAGCAGAGCTAAATAAGGTGAGAGATTACAGCTGCACTCTTGCATAACAGAGTGGAGAAAAGGATTGTCTTTTCCCTATCCTAATCCTATTATTCTCCACCCCACTATCCACCCATTACTTAATTCTCCCATGAAGATGTCAAATTTGGAAGCAAAATTGCAAAAAATCCACACCCTGATAGAACAAACAGCCCAGCACAATGAGGCCTGGCAGTGTCGTAGCTGATCTGTGAACAGTTCTCACTTCACAGGTGGTACCAATAAAGTCAGTTTGAGTCTTTCTGCCTCCGTCCCTCAGCTGGGATAATTGTACTTCCTTTGCAGTGCTGATCACTTGAATATTTCAAGTATAATTGCTGAGAATTGTGAGGATAATTCTGCAGCTTTGAACTTGTTTTTTCAATAGTCTTTTTCTGGAAAGTTATCATAAATGTATTATAATTTATAGCTTTATGTCTTGACTCAACTCTTCTCTAACAAAGGTAGAGGTATCTTTTGACTCCTCTGGCCAAAAGAAATGATCATATTTGCAAAGATAAGATCCCACAGAGTATCTAACTTTAGGCACATCTACACGCATCTAACAGCTGGTTCTTGCCCAGGTTCTTATAGGTCAGCACAAAATTTTAAAGCATCAGTTTTATGTGGATGGAAAACTTAAATGAGAAGTTTCCATCAGAAAGAAGTAATACACTTCTAACCTTCATATCACCCATGAAAACAAAGGTAGTGGTAATTACCAGAACTGGCAATGAACTAAGCATCTAAGAGAATTTAAGTAGTCACTCCTCAGAAAAAACTTCCTATTTCCAGGAGCAAGAAATAAAAGAGAGACTTGTCAGCACTTTGGTCACACAACAGCATTTGATTTTGGTTCCCCAGCCTGGGGCAGTATCTACCTCAATTTCACCTTTCCATTTTACAAGATTTGTGATAAGTTTGTATGTCCTTCTCATTGGCTGAACAGAAAATAAGGAAGTATTTTAAAAGAAAGAATTCTTGGTTTTTCTTTTTCCGGGAGGCTTTTTTTTTTCTGGTTTGGTTTATGTCTTTCTGTAGCTGAGATTACAGACAGGGCAGTTTTATCTATTAATGATTTAACTAGATGTGGGAATCAGTCAAACAGTATTCTGTGCTTATACTTTTTATGACCTATACTTTGAACTTTATATGTAATAAATTTAGGACCTCTTTACATAGGAAAGTTGGCAGAATTCAAGTATTGGTATGCATTTCATTATATTTGCTACTTTACACTAACTTGTAGATACACAGTTTGTGCTGTGATACCACAGTTTGTGGTAAATGGGAGTGGGGCTGGGCTGAGCCTGATCCCCAGTGGGTACAGCTGTGAGGAGCAGGTGAGCAGCACTGACAGCAATGAGCCATGGAGTGCCCAGGGGCACTGACCAGCCACCAAAGGGAACAGAGGGCACACAGGGGCAAGGCATGGACATGAGGGGTATAAATGTTGGGCTAAAGAACAAGAAGGACAGATGCTTGCAGCCTTCTGAAGTGGTGTTAATCTGTATGGGTAAATGCTTAAATCCTTCTGAAATTGTATGGTGATACTCTGTGTACTGTGGCTGTCTCAACTGTGACAGATGCTGCAACACTAACTCCTTATTTCTACACCCCTAGAGCAATGTATGGTGATATTTGAGGCTGCTTTCAGCCAATTTTCCAGAGGCTCCAGTGGGGCAGCACAAGATCCTTTCTGACTCTACAGCCAGACAATTACAGCAACTAAAACAGTAGAAACCTTTTTTTTATTTTTTCTGGGTTCAGTATCTTATTTGCTGTGCTGCAACCATCATCACTGGAGTGAGCTTCTTGGCACATGTGGTTTCCTACTTAAAATGAAAGGAAGTCAAATGTCCAGGTATTTCCTGAATTACTTCCACACATCATTTCTCACCCAGGAAGTTCTTGTGGACCACAGGGTGCTACCAAAGAGGCAAGGTGGGGCCAAAGAAGGGTTCAGCTGCCCTCTCACTGTGTTGAGGGCAACAGGTGAAGCTCAGCTTTAGCCAGCAGTAGCAATAACATTTCAAGGGGCTCAATAAACTTGGGAAAGCACATGTTCAGGCATACAAGACTAAGCATTATGAGACAGGGCACTTGTAAATGCAGTCTTGCATTTTATTTTTTCTTCCCCGGTCTTTACCTAGGGCTCTGGAAATATCCACCATAATTTAAGATTATATGTGCTCCCACATAAATGAATTAACTCCTCCATGCTCCTCCCACCTTCAACTAGCAACAACCTAACCTAAATAGTATTTTGGTTTCCAGATCTTTGTCATCCATAAACCCCCAGCCTATAAAAGCTTCACAGAGGAAGCCATTTATTTAGGCAGAATGAAATAGATAGCAGCAAATAGTATCTGTAACACTATGTAGACACTGGTTTGTGCCTACTGAGGAGATTTGGAGAGCCCATTGGGTTTCCCTGTGTAAGTTTAAGAAATCTCAACCACATCTCTTGAAAAGTATATGCAGAATTCTTTCCTGACACGTGAGTCAGCAATGAGCCATTCCAGTCAGTCTGTGTTCATGGTGCTGATTTAATCTGCATAGGCACACATCAAATACAGACTCAGAAGGTCTGGTGTGTCTACATTGGACACATATGACTTACCCTTCACACACATTCAGTGTCATTTTCTATATGCCAGGGTAATTTGGGGAAAAACACACAGCTGTTGCAGGCATATAATAAAAATCCTTTCTCCAAGCTTCCTAAAATGGAGCAATTTCCGAAGTGAAATTGGATTTCATTGTGTAAGATTGGATAACAGATCCTTCCCCAGCTGCAGTTCTGGCTGACAGATTTCAGGCATGTGGAAATGATACTCCATGCTTTGTCACTGCACCAATATAATTTCAGGTGCTCTCATTATTTCTCACTTTTCTTATAGAGACAGCAGCCCTGTGTGAACATCTCCTGAATGGTGCAGAGCAGACACATACAAGCAAGTACCAAAATATTCATACATAATTTTCAGAAGCACTTGCACTTGACCTGCCTCTGCTTTCTCTTGAAATTTGTGATAAACCTTCCTTGTGAGAACATTAGTTGTTTATTTTGTTGGGGTTTTGGGGTTGGTTTTTGGTTTGGTTTTTTTTTTTTTTTTTTTTTGGTTTGGGATTTATTTGGTAATTAAATGAAAGAAGACCTAAACACTTTTTGAAATCTATCTTTTTGTTTTTCAAAAGCCAGCCTAAAGCATAAACTCAAACAGACTTTGGCAGCCCTGCTCCCCAATAAAGCCATGGATTGTAACAAAGATAAAGTTGCTGCGAGAGGGTTGTCATTTAAGAAATTAAAATATTCTAACTAGGTGTCTACAGGGAAGGAAAACTTGCCTTTCCTTGTCACTACTGCTGTTTACTTCTCATTAATTCAACTGCCTGGTAAAGCATTCATGGGGTAGCAACAGCCTACAGTTTGCACCGAGTCTGGTACCACCAGGGCATGTGGACAGCCCCTGTGACCTGGTCCTGGCCTCCATTCCACAAACTCCTTTACACAAAAGGGCAGCCATCTTCCTGCACCTCTGGGAGAGTTGAAATCGTGATAGTTTTGCCCTTTCCTCCCTTTGCATCTTTCTTGCTCTGTCCAAGAGACTGATGTGAGCAAAGTCAGCTGCTGCTGCCTCTGTTTGGCACCAGAGAGCTGTAGGGGTCTTGGGGGATGCAGCTTCACTGTCCCTGCTCAGGGGCTGTAAGGAGCTGTGTCCACCCCAGCAAAGAACACAAGTGAGGAAACCAAGGAAATGGTTGACACAAGGTGGTTTAAAAGTTAGCTGAGACTGGGGGCTTGGGAAACTGCAGTTGGCACACCTAAGAAGCCCACCACCCAAAAGCAGGCAGCCAACTTATTGAGGGAATGGCTGGTTGCAAAGGTATCACAATGTCATCTGGTTGATTAGCTCACCACAGCTGCCAGCACATTTAAAGCATTAAATTTAATTAATCATTAAAACATTTGAGGTAGGTGTTTCTTGATCAAATTTAAACCCATCAGCAAAGTCAGACGAATTGTAAATCACNGAAGAAGAGCTCGCTACCAGCCGGGACGCTAAAGGACCACAAATCACAGAATCACAGAAGTCTGTGTTATATGCTCCTCTTGAGCCCTGGTAGGTGTCCAGCAAGGTCAGCCTCCAGTCAGCAGCTGGAGGAAACAGCCACCAGCAAGTGGGTACATCTGGGGAAGGGAAATGTCAGCACTGATAGTGGCTCCAATTTCCTGGCAGTGTCTTTTGAGGGATTTCTGTTTCTGCAGATGAGAGCTGCAGCTCCAACCTGGGGCTAAGCAGCCATTTTTCTGAGACTGCTTTTCATCCACAGATGGAGGCAAGGCAAAAATCCAATATAACAGAAAACAAAGGAGAGCTAGAGAAATCTGCTAGGAGCCTAAGTCAAGGCTAAACCAGGGCAATGGCATGAGAAAACATAGTAATGGAACGTTTCACTCATTACATAATCTTGATAGCTGTGGTTTATGCATTTCATCATTATGATATTAAACTACACTTATTGTAATTATTAAGTAGTATTCATACATTTGTAGTTTATCTTCAGAAGAATTTCAGTCCATTTTATAGCAATAGAACTGAAAATCTTTTTACATAAGGACAGAAGAAGTCCTGCCTCTGTACTTATATACTTACATTTAGGTGTATTTACTTAGCTAGTAATGAAAAGAAACTCTAAGCCAATAAATTGAGGATGCTTTAATTTTTTTACATTTGTTCTGTATTTTTTTAATAAAAAAACTTTTCTTTCCAAGTATACAATAAGTAAAGACTCTACACACAGCTATGTCAAATTAAAGAAAAAGTTTGCTGTAGTTGTTTCTTTTCCCCAGCAACCTGCAAAATCACCAACATCATCGATGATGCAAGTATTTCCCATACAAACTTTGTAGTACATGGAACCTTTTCCTCATAAGCTGTAAAACTCAGCATTTGTGTAACTGATCAGAGGGGTTTTCTTATCCGTTACTTATTTTCTGTCTTCATTGCAAAGCCCTAGTCAGGAAGGGGTTTAAAGGAAAGGTAGGAAGAGGGTCAGGTGGGATCAAGTCAAGCCTGAAAAAAAGGTTTAGTGATGTGAACAGAAAGAAAGCAAACTGGGGAAAATGAGCATTTTATGCTCATTGGATTTAAATGAAGAAAATATTTTTATCAAAATCAGGTAATAGAATTATAGAAAAGCTGAGTTTATGACTGTAAAAAATCTTTACAATTGAAAAGAAACTTCCTCTCTGGGCAACATAGTGGATAACAGCTTCCAATTAGTAGAGCGTTACTAGGACCCAGGGGTCTGTCCTAAAAGCTGGGGGATGGATTATAAAAGAAAGGGGAAGCAGGCTTAGAAAGGGTGTGTTCCCTTACTGCCTCCCTTGGGTGCTCTGTGGTTTTAGTTTGATTGTTTGATTCTCTGACTGCCCTCTGGACAATAAAGCATTCTCTGAGGGAGAGTCTCTAAAAGAATTTGGACTGCAAGTTTACTTTCTTTCCCTGCAGTAACTCACACAGACTAAGGGATTCTTGATGCGTTGAAATATCTCCTAGTGGCTGCTGCTAGAATTAGATATTGGACTCGAGTAAATCAAAGTGTCTACTATGGAACTCTATTTGTGCTTAAAGCAGCAAAGGCAATCGTGTCTATGTAGGGTGCTACTGCTGGGAATTTATTTCCATTGTGGTGGCTTCTTTTGACAATGTGTGAAAATTTAACTGGCTGCAGTTTAAGATTGAAAGTGTAAACCATACCATTCACAAGAGTTGTGTTTTACAATACAGACCTACTATACAACACACGCCACTGTAGGAATTGCAGATTAAAACTGATGGGGCGAATAAACTCTGTGTTTGGCTAGGGCAGAAAGAGGTTAAAAGTCTGACCTGCAAACAAATCTGGTACTAGCTCTACCTCACAATTGCAGCTTTTGGTATGGAAAAATATTTAAAGTAATTTAAATGTGGCCTCAAACAAAGGATCCAGTTTAGTAAATCACAGACTTTCTGACTAAACAGCCCAAAAAATTTCTTGTGTTTGCTTTAATCATAACATATTATGGAACATAACTTATTCCAAAAGTAGCCACAAAGTTAGAAAGAAGTCTTCAGAAGAACTTTTGTCATCTAAGGCCGTCTAAGAATGACCAAGCAGCTACATAGACTTCAAATAATGTACTGCTATATCATAAAGTCATAGAAATTCTTTCCAGATTTTTCATTATCTTGTCACAATCTCACATTATCTTGACTTTTATCTGGATTAAGCTTTAGTCTGGCAACCGTAGTCCAGGCCTTACCATCAATTAGTTATTAAATGCAGAAGGAGGTATTCAGACCTGCTCAGGTCTAGAGCTCTGGTTAGGAGGAACATGCTAGCAACTGAACAGCTGGTAAAGTAAACCAGGTACCTTTTTGCTCATAGTCATTTACATATTAATGGTGACTTGTGGGGAAATGGAGATCAGTTCAGTGGAAGACAGGGTATCCAAAAACATTCAGACACCTGTGTCTGACCTTTGTGCATGTACAGATTGGGATTGCAACACAAGAACATCTAATAGACATCATCCAAAACATCAGAGCTGGCTGGTTGGGTACCTGTGTGTTCTCCTTTTAACCTTTTTTACCACCTGATGTGAAAAAAACATAAGAGGGTGGCAATGACTTAGAAAAATTATGGATCTTGCCATCTGGCAGAGTAGACACAGAGATGAAGCAATTTCCAGTGAGATTATACAGGACCTGTTGCTCCCAGGAGCTGCACATTTTTGAGCATCAGTTACCAGAGCACTATGATACCTGGGACGCCCTGATTTGAAGCCGTGTCCAGCTGCCTGGGATTGCACTCATGGTAGTGGATTTGTTTAAATGACTTCAAACTCAGCCTAAACTGTTCCTCGTTCCAGCGGGGTCTGTAGCATACGGGTTGGTCAATGTATTAATTAGACGGCAGCGCTAGCCCTGACGTGCAGGAGTCCTGGGACCTGTTGCGGTCACGCCGATGAAATGGCTGCAAAGCATCAGCTGGAGCATCTTCCCGGGGCTGCTTTTTCCTGCAGTACAACAGCACCATCAAGTGTCTCTGCGCCACAGCACAGCAGGATGGCTGCCCTGCATCCATTTCAAAACGGGAATAGAGTTTTCCAGGAATCGAATGGCTCTTACACGTCAGATGAGACTTTACCTTAAGAAAGCATTCGTGTTTAGCAGCTCCTCTCCTATGACAGTGTCCACAAAAATTGTTCTTTGATCAAAAACACCAGCGATCTTATTTCTTATATATGTAAAGAAAGGTAACAACTTGTAATTAAACTAGTTTCATATAAAAAATATTTGGGTTGCGCATAGCCTAATTGGACAGGTGATTATTGTTGTTCTAAATTATTGTTCTTTCTCAGCAACCCCACTGTCTATATCCATTTTTCACACTAAAAATGAAAGAGCATATAAATAAAGAGCAGATAATGCAGTCTCAAATCATGACAACCTGCATTTTCACTATTGACCTTTCCATTATTTCCTGCAGAGAATTATGGCTTGAATATTTGTCGATATTTTTTTCTATGGAATTCTACCCATTGGTGCCCTGTAGAGAATTATTCCCTTGCTCCCTCTGTTTGAAGAGGATTTGGATACTGCTTAGTGTTTGGGTTTTCTTAGCTCAATTTTCCTTTTTGCTTGGTAACCTGTGATACTGCTTTTTTACTCTTGGAAATGAGTAGTACTGAGGAAAGTAATTCAGAACATTTCAGACAGCATGTGTTAATGTGATTCCCCTTTCCAAAACTTCCTAGCCTCTGTCTTTCCAGAGGGGAAAAATACTATGAGAAAAATCTATGCAGCAGCTTTATTGTGTCACTTAAGAGTCAATATATGTGAGTAGAAGTCTAGGACTTGACCTGATCCTACATAGCCTGGCAGTTTTCTTGGGGGTTAGCTGGATTCTGTTTCTCACCAAGTCTCAGCAGAGGGGAAATTGCCACCATTTCCAGTGTAGTCCACCCACTCCTCCTGATGTTTCACTAACCTGACCTTAATGTTCTGGTTTGCATCTGCAGCACATGCTGAAAACAGATTTGTACATCGCTTAAATGTACATCTCTAAGCTTGTTCTTGAATTGCACCTCCTCCCTTCATTCTAAGGTTCCTTATTGCTAAGGGTTGACCCTTGCTGGTTGCCAGGTGTCCATCAAAGATGCTCTGTCACTTGCCTCCTCAGCTAGATGGGGAGAGAAAATACAGCAAAAGGTTTATGGGTTGAGGTTAGAACAGGAAGAGATCACTCATCCATTACCATCATGAGCAAAACAGACTTGGAGAAAATGAATCTCTAAGCAATCAAATCAGAGTAGGATAATAAGAAATAAAACCAAAACACTTTCTCTCCACCCCTCCCTTCTTCCCAGGTCTAATTTTATTCCTGAGTTGTCTATCTCCTCCCCTGCAGCAGCACAGGGTACAAGGGAATGTGAACTGTGGTCAGCTCATCACACGTTGTCCCTGCCGCTCCTTCCTGCTCTGGGAGAGAACGCTTCACTTTTTTTCCTCCTCCAGGGGGAGACAGACTCCACGATCGTCTCCAATGTGAGTCCTTCCCATGGGCTGCTGCTCTTCCTAAACTGCTCCAGTGTGGGTCCCTTCCACAGGGCGCAGTCCTTCAGGAACAGACTGCTCCAGTGTGAGACCCCCGTGGGATCACAAGTCCTGCCGGCAAACCTGCTCCATTGTGGGCTCCTCTCTCCATTGGTCCAGAGATCTTGACAGGAGCCTGCTCCATCACAGGCCTTTCTTGGGTGTCACAGCCTCCTTTGGGCATCCACCTGCTCTGGTGTGGGGTCCTCCCTGGGCTGCAGGTGGATCTCTGCTCTGCCGTGGTCCTCCCTGGGCTGCAGGGGCACAGCTGCCACCCCACGGCCTGCACCATGGGCTGCAGGGGAATCCCAGCTCTGGTGCCTGGAGCACCTCCTGCCCCTCCTTCTTCTCTGATCTTGGTGTCTGCAGGGCTGCTCCTTTCACCTGTTCTTGCACTCCTCTCTCCAGCTGTAGTTGAGCAGGTGGGTTTTTCTCTCTCTTAGCTCTGTTACCCCTGAGGGGCTGAAGGCCTCCCCCTTGTCCAGCAGGAGGTCTGTCTTAGAGCTAGTTGACATTCATTCTGCTGGACATGTGGGAAGCTTCTAGAAGCTTCTCACATCTATAGCCCCACCCCCCCCCCCCNNNGCCAAATCCTGCCATGCAAATGAAATGTGTTTATATGCAACTTATCATTTTGTCCAAATTTAAATTGCTGAATAGTAAATCAAATTATCTGAAAATTACTGAGTGCTCAGTGTGTCCTCAACTAGACATCACAGAATTAGATAAGAGAAAGGGTTAGGAGGGATTCTTTTATCCAGATGCTAGAGATTTCATAGCCTTCTTGGGCTTCTGTGCTTTATTATCCTAATTAGACAGTTGTGTCAGTAGAATAAAAATTATTTTCTTAATTTTATAATCATCTTCTTTACTAAAAGCTGTTTTGTACAGTGGAAGACTATTTTGAAGGTCTTCATTTGATCCATTTGATTTTTCTTCCTTAGATTTAACTACACCACTTTCTTCACATTCTGTTTCTAAGCATCTTTATCTTATTCTTCTTTGTACTCTCAAATAAACGCAATTGAGAAAATTGGTTTACTTTCAAGTAAACTTTTAACAGAAAAAAAAAAAAGGCAAATGAAAAAAAGATAGGTGGTTTTGAAATGAAAGGATTAATGACAAGAGCATTTGAAGGTGTGCCACAGATTCTGAGGTACAGTGAAATGTGCCTAAATCTGACCCATTGCTGTGAACCTGACACCATATGTTTTTAGGACAATGCCTGCTATCTTCTTTTGGAAAGCTTTTTCAATGGTCCCAAATGTACCTGTAATCAAATTATTTTTCCATTCTTCTTTTCTTTTTGGTGATAAGGATATATAAGGATAAGGATATAATGATATAATCTATCTGTCTCTTCTGCCCACTCAGTCAAGTATTGTCTGATTATATGTGTAAAGTCTAATCATAATTTTGTGCCTGCCTTAAGCACAATCACAAGTTAGGCATACAGGAGGCATACAGGAGTATAATTTAAATTCTGTGTGTCACTTAAGCAAAGAAGGGCTGATTAAGAAAATATATACATTCATCTATTATTTATTACAAAGTCAGAAAGACCACAAAAATCACAATTATTCTCTAAAAGCTGTCATTATATTTGACTGGGAAAAAAATGGGGAACTTGCCAGGTGAAATCTTTTAATTTTCCAGTCCTAAAATATGGCTTTTCCTTGTGCACAAGCCTTTCCTTTAATATAGCTAAGTTGTTTGAGTTTTGTTTTTTCCTGAAAGGGATTATCTGTTTATGAATACTGCTTCTTGAAGGGCAAAAAGCTTTATCAAATCACTATAACCATAGAGAATATAGGCCTTATTCCCATTTTATATCTGGAAATCTCTGAAGATCTTGATTCATGTATGTCAGGTGATACACCATCAGCCAGGGCTTTGAGAAATAAGAACTGTAAGCCTTTATGCTTATATACATCTATCAATGAACAGCCATTATCATGCTACACTGAAAGAGTCCTTGTAAGCACAGGATCAACCATTTCAATGCGCCCTTATGAGCAGCAAGATTCAAATGATAAGCAGTAACTAACTGAGCCACCACCTCAGCCTCCTCAGCCTGGCTGTCCTGAAGGTAGCATGAGGGCAGAACAAGTGGCTAAAAACTTCCTGAGAATCAGTCGTGTTAGTCTCAAAATCATGAACAATTTTGGACAATGGAAGCTAGATATTGTGAGGTTAATCCTTAATTCTTGAAGAAAGTGACTGAAAAAGACCAGAACAGAGTGTTATGTAAAATGTGAGAATATGAAAATAAAGGGGAATGAATATTCAGTACTTACCAACCAGTATTCTCTCATCACATTCCTGGAGTTCAGAGACCTACAAAAATGTTCATGTTGAAAAAGAAAACAAATAATGCTTAAATGTTGTATTTCCTGGGTTTTGGTGAAACATGGCAAATAATCACCTTAATGTCTGGTACCAGTTTCTGTTTGTTCAGCATGATGTTTTGGTACTGTTGAACAATCATCACAGATGATCTGGTTACCTTTACTCACTTACATCCCTGTATATAAAGTGCACAGTTGATTTAATTTGGCCATATTTGAAACCCACACTCCAGCATGCAAGCTGATGTGTTAAAGGAAGGAAGCAAAGGCCTGGTTGCTTGGGTGCATAATAAGTGTAGTTTTAATACTTGTGCTCAAGATGGCAGCACGAAAACATAAAACAAATGCTTCAGTGGCAACTTTCCAGAGCGCCACTGGCTCTTCCCTATTCATTTTATTGCATTCTGTTCAATAAGACTGAACAGTTTGAAGCACAGAACGATGGGCAATGAAGAACACCCAGGGAGTAAATATTCAAGAAGAGGGAAAAAGATTATTCAAATTTGTTTTATTAAAAATAGAGTAACGGTGAAATAATGAACCTTCTGACAGTAGTTCATTAACAATTAAAAATACCAAATCAGAAAAATATAATCATAAACTAGATCCTGGTGAGTTCCTACCAAATCTTTCAGCTGCAAGGAATGTAACTGTGATGACTGGCTTCTCCCATCAAAATGACAACTATGATATTTTAAAAGAACGTCTTTGTTCTTATTCTGAGTGGCAATATTTTCCTGCATTTAAATGTATTCCCCACCACAGATGTATCTCTTCTATCCCTGTGCTTCTCTGTCTTATGAGTTATGCGTGTATATTTTCCTGTCAATGCACATGCATTATCTAATCGGTTTTTTCCCAATAAATATTTAATGTGCTTAGCTACAAACCAACATAGTGTGTGCTTTGCCTATAGAGATGAAAATTACTTAATTTATCACTCATAGGTTATATAGAGTTTGGTGCCAAGAAGCTTTGGTACCATGAACTCTGATACATTGAAAAGTTCTTGTCAGGCATCATTATGAAGATATGTTATTGTGTTTTATCACACAGAAGATTGCACTAGGGTAGAACAGAAGGGGTAAAATTAGGCTAAACCAGAAACTTGACAGTAAATCACTGACCAACATTAGGAAATATTAATAGAGTGAGCAGACACAATCCATCTGGAGCCAAATAAATCCGTATGAAGAATTTTCCAAAAGAAACCCATGCAAAAGCATCGTACTTCCATGAAGGTAGAAACTGGGATATGTTAACTCTCCCTGACATTGTAGCAATATTAGACTAACAATGCTTAAATACTCCAGGCCCCATTTGTATTTTTAAATCTTCACATCAGCATATTTTCACTGACAGCAAACTAGAACAATGTGTGAGAGACAGAGAAAGATGTATGGTGTTACAGGTTATGCTAAATCTGTATAATAAGAGAGTTTTCTGTTATGTTTAGAAAACAGTATGGTGATTTACAGAAGAGTACAGGCTGTATGTCATCTCTTACTGATGTGACAGTGTACCTCTCCCTTTAGGAAACAGAGGAGTGGATGCTAAATTGGTCTAAGGGAGAGCTCTTAGAAAGGAAGTAGCTAGAGCAGATTTTGCTGTATTCTTGAAGATAGTGTAATATTTATGGATTTTCTTTTAACTTTAAAACTGTCCCAAGTTTGCCAGTGTAGGATAGATCAAGTAAGTAAAAGTAGTCATCATTGGAAAATGCCTTGAATCTGGGTCAGCCTTTTTTTTTTACTTTTCCTAAAGTGGAAAAATGATCTGCAAATGCCCACAGCATCTGACATTATTTACCAGAGGAGATATAATATTGTAATCTTCTCTCCCTATTAATGGAAGTCATGGAAAAAAGAAGGAGGTATTTGTAAGACTTACTTCAGTTTCTTAGACCCGTCTGTAGCAGCATTTCCAAAGAGTCACATGTAGCCATCTGGTTACCATCTGGGTTTTATCAAACAGCATGGGACATTTCCAAGTAGTTATGCAGAAAAAAACTGAGCATCAAGAGTGCGTGTGTAAAAGTACCTGAAAGAAATATGCAAACTCTGCCATGGAAGCTCCATCATACAGAGCCTATGACCAGCTTTTTATCCAGTACTTTCTTTGAATATCTGTTCATTTTTATGACAGTAACCCCTCTGACTTGTTGCAGGCTGAACCTTTGCTTTCTGAGCTATAATCAGTCTAGCTGAATTGTACCTTCTGGTATCAATGATGTAAGACTGCATTTTTACAGCACTTACCCATTACAAGGACTTATACTCCAGTTAAAGGCAGTTGTACATGCAGAGCATGGCTTGATGGATGTTCTGCTGAGGAAAGATGGCACTTTGCAACTCTCCTGTGTTTTTTGTTTTGCAACAGTACCTATTCCTTGGGCTTCTTCCGAGCGATGGAATACCCAAAGGAATTTTGTACCTCTAAAATCCATTTCCAGCCATATGCCCAGTTCCAGCATAGAATCGTAGAATATCCTTAGTTGGAAGAGATTCACAAGGATTCTCAAACTCCTCATCCTGCACAGGACAACCCCAAGGACTACACCATGTGCCTGAGCGCATTTAACAGGAATGCAGTAAGCCCAGCATGAACATTTGAGCTTAGAGACAAACGAATGATTGCATCCCTTTGCAGCTGCCATGATTGGACAACAGGTCATCTCTTCATGTGTAAAGTAATTAAAAATCTGCAGCACCTTTTTGTAGCATGTCATGGTTGCAAATGCTGGTCATTCTTCTTATTTCTTGCTGGATGCACAATTTACAGGGCTCTGAAAGCAGCAGTATAACATGAATCCTCTACTGCTCTAACTGGTTTTGCTGACATTCTACCCCATGCCAAAAAACCCAAACAAAACAAAATTAAAACAAGCAAACAAACAAAACCCCAAAGCAAAACAAACCAAAAGGAGCAATCAATGGAATAAATCAGATGTCATGGCTTTGATTTCTCTTGTCCTCTCTCCACATAATATTTCCAGTTCTGTTAAGCTGCTATTTGAAAGAGACTCTAATGGACTGATTCCTCCAGTTATATACACTGATTTAATTTCATTTAAGTAATGAACCCCCAGATTGCACCCAGTTAATGATTTATCCCTAGGTCTACTATGACTACTGGTAGTTTTCCTGACAAAACAATATGTTACCATCCCTTCCTGAGATCAAGCTGAAAGTGCCTTTTGAAATGGTTGAATCCATTCATTTGGTTTTGTTATTCATCTTCCTTCGTGACATTTGTTGCAGTCATCTTACTCCTCTGAGGGATTTCACAATCCTAAGCTTGTATTTGTCTTGAGCTGTAAAAAGCAAAACTCTTGGGAGGAAGGAGGAAGGAATACTTCTATTCCTATAAGCAAAAAGTTGGCAAGTTGATAGAGATGAAAAGACAAACTAACAATATCATTTAAGGTAATTTTGTGTCTAGGTAAAGACAAAAAGTTGAAAACATGCCAGAACATTTCAGGAGGGCTCTGTACAGAAGAGGGAATTTGTCTGTCCTCTTGCTTTTCAGTTTGGGTTAAAAACAAAAATTCCCCTGCATGTTAAGAAAGCACATCCACACACATTTAAGGTAACTGAAGATAATTAATGGTCTTCCATATAAAAGGAAAATAGAACACAGGCAGATGGGAGAGTCCTTAGAAAGCAAAGAAAAGTTCTGCTCTGAAAAAAAATAAATTCCGAAGTAAGTATATGGAGATTCCTTTGTTTCCTCTCTTGCCAAAGGAGACACAGGTTGTGGAGACACGACAATAGAGAGGATTAGGGAGTTGGGGCATAAAAGGAATTAGAATTATGAAAATGATCCATGTAGTTTCTCTGCTGGAGGATGCCCAGAGCTCTTTTGATATATATCATAGCTGAAAAATGATACAGTAATAAAATCTCTGGAATTCAGCAATAGGTTAGTTACATTGGTATGTAAAGTACTTTCGCCTTTACAGAAATGTATTTGCATGTTTGCTTACTTAAGGCAAACAGCAGTCATTATAATCCAACCAAAGCTTCAGCTTCCACCTAAAAACTCACTGATCTGCCACAAAAAAAAAAATTGTGTGGGAACTGGAACTTAAATTTACTTTAAAAAAAATAAAAAAATTACAAAAAACGTTGTGCCAAAAAAACACACTCAAATGTTCTCATCGATTTAGGAAAGATTATTCACTGTTAGACAGTTTTAGGAATGCTATGATTGAGTTAGTAGAATATTTTAGACTATTTTGCTTTTTATTCACTTGCCGGCTTTTGTCCCTCTCGGGTAATATGCTTAAAGCTCTCTTTTCTATTGGGGTTTTTGGGGTTTTTTTGAATATACCCAGCTTCTCAAATCACAACTTTCTTTCACGAGTAAGAATTAGGCATTGCAGCTAGTGGTGTTAAGAGATCTTCCAGCTTTTGACTGATCACAGCTGAAAAACAGCTAACTGCTGAGCTTCAGTGAGCTGGCAGCATTGACCCAGACAAAAGCTTATAGAGGCATGAAGATGGAAGCATGAAGGGTAAGCCAGAAGAAGTTTCTTTATTTCTTTAAAGCTGTGAACTTGTAGGAAAGGACAGTAATGGTGGCTAAGCATTTAGCCACAAAAAATTTAAGTTTTGCTGAGACCATCAGGATTACTGGATGCAGAGGTTTTAGCATCTACATTGTCCTTTAGTGGAACCTTCTCAGAGTCTGTTAACTCATATGAAGTATGGACAGACAGGACTCATGAGAGAGGACCTCAGTGTTACAATGTAGGCAGTGATCAACACATATGTGAGTTTGACTGTAGGAAGAGTCAGAAGCACAAACAACCTCAGATTTTCAAACCTGTATTTGGCAAAATCTGAAGTACAGAAATAAACGAAGGAGGCAACATAAGACCAAGGAGATAGGGGGAGATGAGGCAAGAGCAAGAGAGTTTTAGACACAGACTTGCTCCATGAGAAAATGAATAGAAAAGGCAAGATGGCAATGAAAAAAGAAAAACTGTTTTCACTAAAATGAAAAAGGCTGGAACTGAGAGGCCAAGGGAAACATAAATTATTTTCAAGATGTTAAGGAGGAGAAGGAAACATGACTCTTAGACAGAAGAGAGAGAATAAAGAACTGAAGCCTCTTAAAATCATGGTGGAGATGCAGGTTTTCATTAGTCAAGAGTCCTGGCTAAGAAATTGTAGATTTGTCATTTGAGAAGATCCAACAGAAAATGTGCTGCTTGTCAGGATGCATTTAGTAAGAATATAAGTTAGATGAAACTGTAAGGTTGTAGAGACTTCTGGTAAAGCCAGAAGAATGAATTACTCTTTCATGCTGGAGCAAGTGACACAAGTGTCCCATTAGGTGGGTCTCTTGGTTGAAGAATAAATTCAGTAATTTAAAATTTCATGGTAGTTACTGAAGTTTTCAAGTCCATATGAAAAAAAGAAAAAGCATGGCAAGATCAGGAAGCAGAAGGGTATCATAAGATAGCAAGTGCTATGGAAAAGATCTGAAGGAAGAAGAGTCCACAAGGAATGCAGAACTGAAATGTTCACAAGAAATGTAGAGTATTAGAGTAAAATGATGTCTTCAAACACAGGACATTTAGTGTAATGTGAGAATGAGGCAGAATAAGTCTTGGCAAACTACAAGAAAAAAAAGTAAACCATTTAACCATGACCATCTCAGTTTCTTAGAAAACTATGAAAACTACATGAAGTATCATCAGTTTTCAGTAATGGCAGTAGTTCAAAATGCAAGATGAAAGATATAATTGCTTATAGAAGTTCAAGGAAAGAAAAACATAGAAGTTTTTTTCTAAGAACTTGATTAGTGATGCAAAATTGGGAAGCCTCTTCCATACAGAGAAGTATCCTGTTTTCATGCAATATCAGACAACCTTGAAGACTTTTTTAAAACAGTAATTAAATGGCAGTTGATGTTTCAAAATGCTGCAGCTACGGAATGATAACAAAATTTTTCTGCTATAAATGGGAAGAACGGGAAGAACTTTGTGATTGGGAGGAAATGAACTGAGATGCCTAGCTAATCAGCTGAGGCCTCTGATTTGTTAGCAGAGAGAGGGCTAAGAAACTAAGACATAACAGGAAGTACTTCCAGAAGAATAAATAGAAAAATGTTAAGGCCACCAAATGAATTTTGTAACTTTGAGTGTACAGTACTGATCAACTGCGTTGCAGAATGACAAGCTCATAGTGTGAGAGAAATTCTACCAAGTTGCTGCAGATCTTTGAAACAGAGCTATAAATAGAGCTACAAGAGGGACTTGCATTGGGCAGTATATATATGTGCATATGTGTGTTGATGACCTAACTCAGAAGATTAGCAAGGGACAAAATAAATCATGCTTGGTTTTACATAGCATGTGAATTTAATTACATTATACAGCTATCCAAAAGTGCCTGATTGAATGTAACCTCTAAAATTCCTTTCCCCTTTCCTCTTTTTTTTTTCCTGACAAAAATATAACTTAGTTTTAAGTGGATTCTAATGGAATTTACAGAGCTGACCCCGCAGCTTTCCAGTTCTTGTAAGTTAGTGAATTTTCAAAGTGTGGAAGTATTCTGACCCTTATGATGGAAATCCCAAAGGAGTATAAAACAGCAATGCAGGTAAAAAGCAAAAACAAATAAAACAAACAAAATATTTTAAACTAAACTTATTGTACTATCACCATAAACTAGGTTTTATTGATAATAGATCTAAGGCTGACAGTCTTGATGTGAAGAATTCTAAGAAATAACTCAATCTTAATTTCAGATCTATGTGTTAAAGATATTCCTTTTGCTTAGCTTTCTAATAAATAGACCACAAATAGAGGAAAAAACTGTAAAAACATAAAAATAGCACAGCCCTTGTGTCACAAATTTTAAGGCATCCGGATTCAGCTGTGCAAATGTGAAATAATTAGAATACTTAATTACATCTTAGTGCTGTAAAAAATCTCAGCCTATTTATTACTATAAGAATCTTGACCTATTTTTGCATAGGTCCCAGTCTTCAAATCCACATGTAATATCCTTAGTAAAAACATTTCATTTATTATAGGATCGATGACTGACTTATTTTTAGTAACTTATGACATACTGATAGGCTTCAATAGATGTTTAGAAGTTTCAGTTCAGACAGAAAAAAAGAAAGTTGAAATTCTCAAAGCTAAGAAGCTCCTTGACTGTACTATTTTCCTCTCCTGTTGCCAATAGCTGAAGTCTTCTTATTGCCCTCTTCTTCATTAAAACTATTGCTCAGACACTGTTAGGATTTTGTTGCTATGCAGTCTCTTCCTGCTTGTGCTACAGAGATGACATTTCTACAAGCTGTGGATCAGAATGATACTCAGGTGGAGAGCTCAAAGCTATAACCTTGGGGGTTTTTTGGAGTATGTGCTGTAGAACTCTTATGTTTCTCACCTTTCCAGTCTGACCTTCATTTTGAACTTGGAGATGTGTAATGATGAACTTGGGCACAGAATGAAAGAAAGGCTGCTTACTGCTGTTAGCATTTGCTTGACTGGTAACAGATGTTCTTGAAAGAGATAATTTTTTAACTGTCTTGTGGTCTAATGTACAAGGCATGGAGATTATTAACATTCTGATCAATTACCATGCTTTCCATTAATCCATTTTTCTCACTGTTTATGGGAGCCAGTGATCACATATTTTTCACAAGATGTTATCAATGAAACAGTAGCTTCTATTCAGATAATTTCAAAATTAAGTGTAATCCAAGGATGTAATACTAGAATCAACATTTGAGCTATTTTAATTCTTTCACTGTGGCCTATGTCAGTTTATGTGTTATATTCTATTCAGCAGCAAAAAAAGGAAAGACCTGTGATTTTTCACTCTCAAGGACATAGCAGTTCCACTGAGAGTCATCTTTCCTCTCTCATTCCTGTAGAAATCCCTGCACCTGTGCTTGAAGTCTTTGAGGTCTTGGCTAATGAAGTAGGTGCTATTTATAACTCTCCAAATCTCCAACAGTTTTTGATGAAAAACAGTCAGTCCTGAAAGCATCTGTGCCAAACAAATAGTTCCTCAGGCTTGAACTTTAGACCAGCTCAGTTCAGAGAAGACAATCTGTCCTTTCTGCCTTCTCTTCCTCATGTCAGATGTTGTGTACCAAGACAATTTCACATTTTCACTTCAAAAAATAGAAGGAATCTGAGTCATAATGTCATCTGAAAACTTAGTAATAATTGCACCAAATTACTCCTGATGAAGTTTCTGTGGCCTAACAACTTCTGCTCAGCTGGCATACAGAGACTGTCAGCCTACATTGCCAAAGTGTTATGTGAAGTCATACAGCTTCAGCTGCATTCCCACAGTTACCACAGCTCCCTTCAGCACAGTAAGCTATTAAACATAGTATTTTGTCTGGAAGCCTGAGTCCTAAACTTCTATGCATTAGTCAGTTCTCCTTCTATGTAGGAAGTCTGTGTCAAGAGACAAGTTTTTGGAGATTTGAGCTGAATAGTTTAAGTACAAATGTGTGATGCCTTGGCCCACATTCTCTGTAGAATCATTATGGTTGTGAAAGTTCCTATGTGGTCATACTCATCCTTTTTTTCCTTTGTCAGCCATCGATAATTTCAGTCACATAAATTGGCTAAATGACTCTGCAATCAAAAGTAATGTCTTCCAGCTCTGGACAGAAGACATTTGACTGATTGCAGAGAAGAAGTTGATTGCTGCCATAAAAATTCCCTGAAGAGTCCAGATCCAGGCAGACTAGACCTGATCAATTTTCCTGTGGGCATGCTCACCCTTGCTGAGGGAGGGGACAGAGGAAGGAAGCAGTGAGGAAAAGCTAGCCTCCAAGCTACCCTCTTGATAGTTATCCAACAGCTGGTAGGACTCTAGTCAGTCTCTGAAAGAAATGTTCATGGGAACTTTACCTTGTTTGATAAAATGGAGGACTGGAGCTTCCATTCTCTCTACAAAATAGGAAAAGACTATGGGATCATTTCCTGAGCTTACATTTAGTAGTTTTTCTATGGAATTTTCTTCAAATTAAGCTGACTGAAAACCAAAAAAAGGATCTATGCATGTGCTCCAGCTCTACAGACACTTGCAGTTGTCTCATTCTTCCCTCCAAATAATATATTCCATGCATTCACCTCAGCAGCTCTGCTCATAGCACACTGTGGCACCAGCCTGTTACAGCACAGAGGAAGGACTGAAAGGGTCCATTCAAATGAACATAAACTTCAAGACTCAGCACTGCTGTCACTGAGCCTTTGATTTCAAATGAGGGAGAAAGCACTACTGTGTAGGCATGAGAATAGACAGCCTGAAACAGCCACCTGCTAGGGGGGGAGAGGGAGAGAATACACTCATCACACATGATACAGTAGTAACTGTGCTGCTAAGTGTATGCCTCACATACAGTGCCAATGGGCAGTCTGTGACCCTGGAAATAAATCTGTCCCATATTCCCCAGCTGAAGAGGGGACAGAAGGCTGAGAAGTAAGAAGCTTATTTTAGCTGACTGGGTTACTAGAACACGGACAGATTTGACAGTTTTGCTGATATAGCAAAATTGAACTTATTTGTCTTATACAAACAGAAAGCAATGAAAAATGAGAGGAGCCAAGCAGACTATCTTAAGACAAGTTGAAATGACTCATGTTAATTTATACTGTGGCCCTAATGTTTTCCATTAAATAAGACTTTGTTTGGTAGCTCTGTTACCAATTAAGCTTGTAAAAGCTTTTTGTCAGAGAAGCAGGATCTGGGGTCACCCCAGATCATGCAACCTGAGAAGAATTAAACAGAGGTGTTCTGGTGGCTCTACCCAGGACCAGACCTACTCAGACTATTCACCTGGTATATGTGAACTCCATTCTCCAGTGCTACTGATTCGGGGAGGCTTCTCAACTCAGACACAGCACAACATCAGATTTGCCCTAGCACTGTCACGCTTCTGAGTTCACTCTGACAAGCCCTCTCAAAATCTGAGGCTGTAAGATTTTTCAACACCACCCTTAGGTCCAGCAGTATCAGCTCTGAACAGGAGCTAAGAATTCAAATTTGACCAAAGCCATCCAGATGAGTATTGGCACTTCACAGATGATAGGAAAAAGAGAGACACCCACACCAAGTCTGCATGTAGCAGATCAGGTTTATGTGAGTTATTGGTATCGGGTCTATACCACATGAAAACTGATTAAATGCCTCAACTGCACCTGAGTAATCCAAGCCAAAACCAACCAGCTGTGCAGAGAGACAGCTCCATTTTCTTACATCCATGACATGGTTAATTGGCAACATGGATAAAGAGTCCATGGATAATTAAGAGTGAAGTACACAATATATCAGCATTCTCTTGGCACATTTGAGTCCTGACACATCATTTATTTCCCATAGACTGTGCATACAAAGCTGAAAACAGAATGTTAATCTCTCACAGAGAAAATGGGAAGATTCTCCATTTTTTACACACCTATACAATTTTGCCTATAAATACCCTTTTTTGCCTATAAACCAGCTAATTAAACATCTGATTTAGGGAGAATCCCCATGTACTGTAGTACTGTGTTTGAGCCCATGTCATTACGAACCTTGCCTCAGAATATGCTGTGAGCAAGAGGACAAATACATCATGAAGGTTTGGGTAGTTGGCTAAAACCTGGAAAATACTTAGCATTAGTTTCTGTGCTCAAGCTGTAGAGGTTCCACACCTCTAAAGGTATGTTTTACCTTTTGAGGATGCAGGCCCCCAGGGGGTATCTGGAACAGTCTTAGAGCCACTGGTTTCAGCTTCTTTCTCAAGCCTTATCTTAATTGACTCGCATTGAGTCATTTTGTGTTATTTGAGTTTCAGGGATTTCATAGCTTCCGTTACCAGATCTCCCAGCACTAGCATCTGAAATCTCTCTGCAGGTTTTTAATTCCTGGAGCCTTCTTACTGCAGATTCAGCTCAGCTCTACCCTAAAACACACTTCCCTCTAACAGAGTTGTAGTACAGATCTCCTTCAGCTGATAATCTGTGTCCAAAGACTGCTGCTCTATGAGAAGATATGTAGGTGAGTCCCTGAAAATTAACACCCTGTAGGTATCTCTGCCATGGAAATAGCAGGGTCTCCACAGTTCTTGAGCCTAAATTCTAAGTTCTTGTGTCTAAAGTCCCATATCTATTGGTACCTTGTCTAGCTCTCATAATATTATGTGAGTGAATTTGAAACATTTCCTCTGCTGACAAGACATTTGGATATAGGTAGAACTTATGCTGTCTAAATATATCCTTAAGTACCAGATACATGAGGATATTTCAGGACCCAGCCTCCCACTGATTTCAACAGATCCTGTATCTGCTTCCGACTTAGAAAATTAGTCACCTGTGTTTTATGCAGATAGATTTTAAGGGTGTTGTTTTCCCTGTGTCCTCAGCAGATTGACCTGCAGACAAGTCAAAAACACAAGCCAGCCATGACAGCATGATCTTATTTTGTACTTGCTGATGTGGCTCTCATTTTGCATTTCCTACTTTCTTTTAAAGTAAGTAGAACACATTTGCTTATTCTAGTATAAAAATAGCAAACAGAGAGAAATAATGTAAATTGAATAAAAAACAGCAAGCTGTAAAAATTCTATGCTGTATGATGGGAAATCTTTTATCTAGGAAAGTGAGAATTTAAATGGGAAAATGGAAAGTATTATTATACTTCTAACAAATAATTACAGAAACTGCCAGTTTCTAGCAGGCTTGGGATGGGGGAGGAATGTCTTGATTCAGCACTTCTGTCATGTGAAGCTCCTTTATGGTGGAAGTCAGACTTCAAAAGATAGAAGCATGCATAAGAAAAAAATTAAATAGCAACATCAAGTCAAAATTAAAAATCCATACTATGAGTCATGTTTGCACAGCGATGGACATCACAGTTTTTAATATCAGATAAGTGGCTAGATAAAGACATCTACTGGCAAAGAAACCAACTGAGTAAAATTAATTCATGTTGAGAGGAGCAGGAGTATAGATACCAGATGAAATCTCTGGTATAGATGAATACCAGATGAATACTCTGGTATTAATCTATCCATATCTCATTTCCACTAGAGAACATCCTACAGTAGCCTTGATATCACTCAGACACATTGCTATTTAGATTATAATGCATCCAAAAAAGAGCAGCAAAGCTGGAGAACGGTCTGGAGCAGAAGTTCTATAAGGAGCTGAAGGAGCTGGGGTTATTTAGCCTGGTGAAAATGAGGTTCATGGAAGACCTTATTCACTCTCCACAACTACCTGAAAAGAGGTTGAAGCCAGGTTGGGGTCAATCTCTTTTCCCAAGTAACAAGCAATAGAAAAAAAGAAATGGCCTCAAGTTGCACCGGGAGAAGTTTAGATTGAATATTACAAAAAATTTCTGCACCAAATAGTTATTGAGCATAGGAACAGGCTGCTTAGTGAAGTGGTTGAGTCATCATCCCTGGATATAACTAAAAACCGTGTAGATGTGGCATTTAGGGACACGGTCTCATGGTGGACTTGGCAGTATTAGTTCTACAGGTCAACTCAGTGATCTTAAAAGTCCTTTCCAACCTAAGTGATTCTATAATTCTATAATGCCAGGAATAGTTTTGCAGACAAATATGTCAACATAAAAAGTAAGAGTCTCACATAGTCTAGGGTTTATTGGGGTAATGGTCATATCACTTTAAAGTCTAGTTTCATGATTTCAGTATTCATCACATATTTCCTCCTTATTCACAGGACCCTCCCTGTTTGTGCTTTCTGTCAATACTCTCCTCGGATCTGAGGAATCACCATGTTTGCACATAACTGCTAATGCTTCAAGATAGGAAAGAAGTTAGCCCAAGTAAAGCCTTAAAATGAGTTTCCAGTTTTCTATTACCAACTAATGAAGTTCTTCTGAGCAAAGGCCAGTCATGATCATTCTTTGTACTTCAATTTTCCTGTGGATCTTCACTCATCCTTTTTTTTTCTTCTCCATCCCATTACTTTGTGAAGCACTGCCATTTCTTTTTAATTTAGTTAGGATAAAAATTGCAAGTAGGCCAAACTGTCTGAGAAAAGATAGCTTTTATTCAGACATTAGTTATAAGCATGTAACAGAACATCAAGTTCTTCAATCCATCCTTCTGTCTTCAAAGTCAAGCTGTTGCATGTGAAAGTTCCAAATACCACATCTTTACTCCCAGACATAATTTACACTGAACAAACCAAAGCACCATTTTGGGTTTGGAACTGCAGGCACCTTACTGGCTTAACATACTAAAACTAATTACTTAACTTCAGGAGTGCCTTGTGCTACTTGGCTACTAGGCTCAGGAATCTGTTGCTTAAGCAGACTCAGTCACATCATGCCATCTGAGATTCCCTAAGGCAACCAAGATGTGTCAGTGAACCAGATGATCATTGCAGGCCATCCCAGCTGAAATGATTCGATTCTATTCTATTCTATTCTATTCTATTCTATTCTATTCTATTCTATTCTATGCTATTCTATTCTATGCTATGCTATGCTATGCTATGCTATGCTATGCTATGCTATGCTATTCTATCATACTGACAGCATGATGGGTCTAAAAGGAGACCTTCACTGGAAGTGGGGGAGGATACACACACACAGCACCAAATGCCTAATTTTTGCCAGTTGACTTTGTCCCAGGTGTCCCACAAGTCATGAATGTCTGACCTGGCTGTGTCCTGGTCTGTTTGACCTGTTACATTTTGGGGCACAATCAGATTTATTTGTTCCAGTTGTGGCCAGTTTACAACTTTCCAGTGCAAACAAGAAATGTTAGGCACCTTATCTCCCCTGTTATGGAAGGTGGAGAAGGTATCGACTTAATTTCAGAGGCAGTCCTTTATGGCCTCAGGAAAACCTCACGTGACTGTCTGCAGCTATGGATTTCTATCAGAGATGTGCATTTAACATATTCCGAGTATTGTAACAGCTGATCTTAGTAACAGGAGACAGTACCTTTCTTTAACTTTTGCTGTCTGCTCTTTCTTCTGTGAATCCCAACATCTTCAAAAGCTGCAAGAATTCTAAATCTTAGCTTTATATTAAACACAATACCTGCAGCAGGCAAACTGTGGTTCCTGGGCTATGAATCTGCACCGCATTACCCGTCATACTGAAAATAATAGAGATTAGGGATTACAGGTTGAAATCCAAATGCCATACCTATTTACAGTCTTTAATATGTCCAATATACTATGTCTGGGAGAGAGAGCATTAATAAGCATAACTCCTTATCCAGTTATCATATCTTCTAGTGCAAAGCTACACTTGCACAATTAAAATAGCCATTTAGAAGGAGTATATGTGATTTAGAATGAGCAGAGTTCTTCCTTGGACAACACAAACAAATCAGTTTCTCCTGAGAGGTCATTTTTTTCCGTGCTGTCAAGAGAGTTTATTTGATTGACCTAGTTTATGTGTTTGCTGTAGATGACAGGCATTCTTAAATTCCTCAGGAATTCTGTTCATTTCTCAGAGATCCACTTAAGATGTCAGTATTCACATTCTTCTCTAACTTCATTTAATTCTTGTACCATTGCTTTGAAAAGGCATTTCTTGTGCTTCAGTTTCATATGGAGGATAGTATTGTCTGTATTTCTGTAAAGGGTCAGAATCAATCTCCTTTGCTTGAGTCAAATAAGAGTCATCAAGGACATAAAGTGCATTAAAGGCTTCTCCTGTCAGAAAAAAAGACTACTTTCTATTTGTATTTTCCCCATACCATTGGAATTCATTTCATGTAGATGAAGACAGAAGCTAAGATGAAACTCTTTCATTTTTCCAGAGAACTTCCAGTGGTAATAAAAATAGCCTGTCAAAGGTCCATTTGTTTTCATTTTCAGTAAAAATGGTTTTATCTCCTTGAACCATGAGAATAGTAAAGAAAACAAATTCTTTTTCCATTCCAAAAATTCTGTTATGGAGCACATTTGCCATTGCAACCACTGAAGGCAGAACATTCCAATCTGGCTTGTGGCTAGCCCTTGTTGACAAAGTATCCTTGAGTATCTCTCTAAATATTGGTATTATATGGTATGATTAGGTTACAAGCTTCTGGTGTTAGTGTTTTATTAAGTGAAATTTATTAAGTTCAGAGCTGTTAGTGTGCTATGGAATGGTGTGCAGGCATATGTATGGTTATCCCAGCTGCATTGTGACAAATGGAGTAAAAAAGTATAGGAAATGGGTCACAGGAGCATAATCAATAAACTAGTACTTTTTCTTTTATTTTTCACTCCCAGAGTCCTGTTCTGCAAATACATTAAATTCCTAACTGCCTGACAGAGGATGGTATCAATCTGCATGTTAGTGCTTATTGATTAGCTTTGCTAGGATATGTGCTGCTAGCTGGAATAACCAAGAGCATTTCGAGTGAAATTGATCACATCAGTCCTAAAAGTTAGAACATTGTTGTGGGAAGTCCACATGTAACCATCTGATTTAAAACTTTCTAGTTTCAAAATCAATATTCTCAGACCACAGCTGGAGGAAATTGTTTCTAATGGATTTTTTAAAGTTGTTTGCTACTAAGTACCAATACTAACATCGTACAAATGAATTCGAGGCCATGTTGATCATATTTATTTTGTTATCTTTCTAAACAGCCCAAGATTTATCTGCATTACCAAATAATTTATCACAATAGAAGAAGATTAGTAGATCAAAGCAGTTAGTGCAGTGACAATCACATCTACATGTTACAAGGTTTTGGATAGAGATGACTACATTCGTAACCAAATGCTCCAAACACTCCTGTGAGTTAAGGCTGTCCTAAGACCTATTCATCAGTTTTGATCTTTGTGTTCCCATTACAGTGCTGAGTCCATTAGATGCAGATCTCAAGTAGACTTTCTTGGTTAGTTTTCTCTGAAAGTGTTCTGGCTGACACTCACCAACATGGCTTTGCAAACTAAACCAGCGCAGCGAGTGATGGTGATCAGACATTTCACTTCAGAACTGTTGTACCACTGCAAACCAAAATGTCAATTTAAATGGAGAAATCTAGCCTCTATTTTCTGCTTCTGTTTTTTTAATATATAAACATAAAAAGAAAAGAGGAAGGAAAAAATCTATATATTACCTTAATAAGGGAAAGAATCTGAATATACTGTAAATAGGAGTGTTCTTTTACAAAGGAGAAGTAAAAAATCCCCATCTTCCCCTGTCAGAGCTATGCAAAGAATCTAAATGTTTGCCCAGAGTTATCAAGCTGTGACCATATACCTACAAAACATGAAGTAGCTCTTGCTCAATGCCACACACCACTGCATCATGAATAGTAAGCATTGTTTTGGTATTGCTGTCTATATTACAAATACACAAAAAGGGAAAGAGAGGATGGCAGCTGCTGCATGATTAAATGTAGGAAAAATACTTCTGGGAAAGGTTTGATGAGAGAGCACACTATCAGTGGAGGAAAAAAAAATGCCTGAATGCTCTATCAGAAATGCAAAGACAAGGCAGCAGCACTGAACAAACCAAAAACTAAATAATGAATAGGCAATGGGGTATCAGTGAATATGCCAGCAGGTTACAAAGAGTTCCACAGCATTACAGATTTCAAAATGGAACAGCAAACAGCAAAGGCTAATTAAAATTATATGCACCACTACTTGGATATTGCAAATTGTAAGCAGAATTTTAAATTCAGTCCAAGGTTCTTGAGCCATTCATTGGGCTCTGGGAAAACATGGAGCATTTCTTGTGCTCCTCTCTGGAAAAGGGTGTAGCATTAAGTTGGTAGAAAGTTGGGTTACAGCCTAAGAGTCATTGCGGTCTAAGTAAGGTGAGTCAGTGCTTTTTCATAGAGGTATAAATATCTTCCACAAATTGTCTGAACGTGGCTGTACATTCACCAGAATAGTTCAGGGAAGGGGAAACTGGCAGTTTTCTGATGCAACTCCCAATGGGAGTTCCCTGTTTGGACCATCACAGGCCATGGCTATACTGATTTAAAACAGCCTACACCAAGGGGACTGAGTCCCAAGGAGAAGAAGAATGCTTAATATTACAGATACAGAAAACCCCACTGAAATAAATTAATTATGAACATATTTAAACTATATGGGGAACAAGTAATTCACACAGTAGATACATAAAGAAAACAGAAAATAAATCCTGACAATATACTGCAGCATTCTTGTAGCAAGTTCCATATGAAGGCTAGGATATCTTCTGAGCATAACAACTATTTGCTTGGAAATAGTTAAAAACAATTCACCAACCACACTGTTGTCTCATACCTGTCATTCTGTTGTGAGGAAAAATATATAAAAATAATGAAGTGAGTGGGAAAAGGAGGTATTACTGCCAAACTTGGCTAAACTGCTCTTAGTTACACTGCATATTTACATATACTTAAGGATTGTTCTCATGTGCTTTCAGCTAAATTAAACATGACCTGCCTGCTCTGTACTATTGTTGCCAAAGCCAAGAATTACAGAAGTGAATGGGTACATTGCTTAATATTGCATAGCATTGAGTAGTTATAGATGCTTGGGAGCATGACTAGGAATCAATTTACAAAGAAAGAATATCAGTTTAACCAGCAATAGGGACTGTTAAAATTCAAGGAAATCCAAATGGATGCATAGCATTCCAGTGTGGAGACAGCTTTGAGGAATTTGCAACAGATAGCAATGACACCAAGTGTTACGATCAGCAACACCAGGGAAATAAATAGCTGTCTCTCTGGCAGAATTGCAGTTGACTGCAGTTCTTGGGACACTTGGGAAGAGATTCAGCTTTTCTAACTTCAGGCATTCTAGAATGCATACACTTGACCTATTTTGGATATCTATATTAGAATGAAATGAATCATACATTGGAAGTGTTTTTGTTAAATCTGACTTTAAGAGAACCTGGATGAATTACTCCAAGGATTAGGTCAGATGAACTGTACTGCCCTCCCAGGCACTCTGACCTGAAGCAATGAATAAGAGCAACCTGGCAAGTGCTTGTGCATTACAAAAACACAGGAAGTTTTATATGGAAATAGCCATATATATTTCAGTTTCGGCAAAAAAGTCTCAGAGCAAATTATGCAATAAAAATTAACAAATGCCAAGGGTTTTTTTCATGCTCTTTTTTTTTTCAGCTGGGCCAGAGAATATACATGATCAGTCTTTGAGAAATGTGGATGTAATGGAGAGACCCAATGTGTACTAAAAAGCAGACTTTCAGATCACAGATACCAGTGACATTTGCAAGATTTATCTAGAAATGGAAATTCTATGTGGTAAAAGCAAGTCAGTCATTAAAACTGGTAAGACTGAATTAGAATGCTGCAAAGAAAGAAGAGAAGGGGAAACTGTGTTTGGGAGGAAAACATCTGTATTCTGGTTGTTCAGTCAGCACAGATTCATGCTTGATATCCAGAGGTACACTCACCTTAGAGCTTGTTGTCTTGGCTATTTGAGTGTATGTTAATTAGTACAGCTATCAGTGGTGGAAATTACAATATGCATACCAAGACCAAAAACCACAGCAAGTATACTTCAACTAGCTCTGCCAATTTTCTTTGAATAAACTATGTGTTTAGAAGTAAGTCACATGTCTTAAGCAGTAATGGAACTCAACAAGGTAGGCAGGCATGCATGAAAGCCACAGACACTTCCATTCACTAGGAGCACAAGCCATATACACCTATGTGGAGCTGGATGAAACTTTTGTAACACTCAAATTTGATCAGCAGGATGCAAAAGAAACACTGAATAATGAGTGGCTGATACTGAGTGGAGCTTAGCAAACTGCTGCAAGGTATGCACAAGGCTTATTGTATAATAGAAAGCCTTATGAAAAGCTGTCCCCAAATCAGAGGAAAACGCCTTACTGCTTTGATTCATTTTCTTTGTCACATTTAGCTTCATGAGGCTAGAGAGGTGATCTCCTCTCACAGCTGGAGCAGTAGCTGTCACAGCATAATCCACCAGGAATCATGAATCAGATGTTTTAACTGCTGCAGTTTACAGCCAGTGAATAAACTTAAACTACCATTGACTTTAGGTTATGTACCTAAACCAGATGTGAATTGTAGTAGCTAATGATTAAGCTAGTAGCGTTTTCATCATTGCTACATAGCACCCATTCTGCCCCTTCTGGCAAATCATAAAGGATATTAATCTAGATTCTCTTCCAATACTGCATCTAAAATTTGGGAGAGTTGTTGGCTCCTAAGCTGCCAAACAACTTAATAAAATTCGAAGGTTGCTGTTCCTGTTATGCCCAAGATGATAATTGTTTTTATGAGGTGTAATAGAATATTAAGAAGTTGATGATATTCCTGCTTAATTCTGTTATCTCAAGAAGCACAATAAAAGAGACATTACACCTGGCACATTCTCAAGGCATGTTTATGTAATTTTTCTGCAAGAAACAGCTAAGCAGGGAAGAGGATTACTTATTGAAAGTAAGGGCTTTTCAAAACTTAGGCAAAACTAGCTTCAATTCTCACATACAAATCTAGAAAACAGCATTGTGATCTAAGGACTCTTGAACCATATCTGACATCTCTCACACACTTGATCCAAAGTGTTAAACCATACAGCTTTATCACAAGGAAAATGTAATAAACACTAGTGTGGGAACAGTGGGTAATAGATCAAGACTCAATGAGACCAGAGGCCTAATGTGGAAAACAAGGCTACATAGTTGTGTGGATACAACTATATCACATTTTTCACCTCTGCTGTGCTGTATAAGGCAGTGTTCACAGAGCTACAGTCTCCTTAATATTTACCTGGCCTACTTGTTGGCCTCTAGCTGGATACTTCCAAAGTATCCTTCCAGTACTGTGACCTAGCCTCTCACCTGTGCCTGAATGCAGGTGGGCAGCTGTCACAGTCCCACTCCTCCCTAAAAAGTATCCTCAGAAATCGCCAAATGGGGGCCAGACCTTAAAAAACATTGACACCAGGGGAGTTCATATGGCAGCTGAAGTCACTGATAGATATGTTAGCAGGCAGGGAAGTCCTCACTTACCTCTCTGCTTTAGGCTGCTGTTGTGTTTTGCCATTCCTCCTGCTTTCATTCTTCCTGGCATTCTCTGGGTTCTGCCCAGTCTTGTCACTACCTTGACTTTGACAGCGAGCATGCTGAGGTTCATTCACGACTTTCCTTTACTCAGTGCAGACTTCTGTGCCAGGAGTGTCTGGACACAGCTGGGCATTCTGACACAGTTTTGTCCTTCAGTTTCTTTAGCTTCCAGCATCTTCCAGAAGGATATCCTCTGTTCATCAGGACTCTTTGGAGATTCTCAGGCCAGTCTCTTCCCCATCCACCTGCAGCTGCTAACAGCATATCCCTTGTTTTTCAAGAACATCAAATCACTGACATTCCAGATTGTGTACAGAAATTAATTTCAGGTGACTGAACCAACTAGGTGTAAGAGTACTGTAATGTGGAGAAAAAAATGAAGACCTAATAGTCTGTGAGGGTCTTATTTCTTTCCTCTTTCTACATGCACATTGATCCTTACAGCCTCAATGGCTTGTCCAGCTTTACTGAAGTGGCTGACTGTCACATCAACAATTTGTAGCTCAGTAGTGGGACTGTGAAAGATCACCCTGAGGCTGGTAATGTTTACTAATTACACCTTTGATCGTCAACATGTTACAAAAAATCCAACTATTATTTGTGTTGTATTGTGAGAGACCATGATATGCTCAATGCTTTCTAGACACACTAAAGTCTTTACTTTCGCTGGGTTTTATCACAGCATCCTTCATAACTAAAGATGTCTAATAATTAAAGGTAAAAGTGTCCCCTTAATGCTGTCATGCTTCATATCTGCTCAGGCCTAGGGCTTGTATCTACAGTCATTAAGTAATAATTCAGATGGCAATTCAGCACATAAATGGATTCCATAGCTCCCTATATGTCCCTGCCTTTCTCCAGCAAGTAGGTGAGGTACAGAGAAATCTTGTTCACTTGCAAAGCTCTAAGCCAAGAAGGATGAATCCAGGCCCAAATCAAGATAAACTCTGCACTGCTGCCCTGGACTCCCTATAAAGCATGTTTGCATCACAACTGCTGCACCCATCCAAGCTGCAACTACAAACTTCCCTGAACTTGTGAGCTACACAGTAAAAACTTTACTAAAGTTTCATACTGAACTTTATCAAAGTACATACCAACAGCCATATAAAATGCGTCACATACATGGAGTAGTCACAGTTCCCACTTTTCCACTCCAAGATTCACCTGGGTAGGACATTGAAGTGAGTCCCAGGGCAACCTTCTCTCTCACTTTCAGCAGTTCCTTCAACTCTCTTCCTGCCTGAGAGAGATTACATGAGTATAGCCTTTGGTTATGAAGTGCATCCCCAGCCTGGGAGTCGTACTGGAGCTCTTTGTGAGTCACATGTGGCCCAGAAGGCTGTGAGGCCTTGTGCTATTCTATAAATGTAACAGCTGTGATTGACATAGAAAAATGAAGTAAAAACACATTTATTATACTTTCTGGGTTTTTTCCTCCCAGCTGAGATGGAAGCATCATTGGCTGCAACCCAACAGCAGTAAAACTGTTCAACTTCTAACCTCACTAAAAAGTACTGTCAAAATGGTATTAAGTCAATAGTGAATGCCTGAGCCTGTGAGAAGAAACAAAAAGTAGTTCATAGATACATGAGTGAGTTTATTGACAACTCTGGGACTTGCAATACCCTGACTTCAGAGTCTGAGCAGTGATAAATAGGCTGTCAGAGTGAACTGTTTGGGCACAAAAGAATAAAGAATATGCCAGGACTGGGGGAGGCAGGGGGACTATTTCATGTAACTGAAAGCAGAATCAGATGACCTGTCATAAGCTTTTAAATGTTATATCACTGGGAATCATAAATTGGAATAGGGATTATCAAAACCTCTGATAGACAATGTCATCTATCTATATTTCTTTACCACACATCTTTCAGTTTTAAGCCAGGACCTTCATCCCAGTGTTACAATATTGATCTCTCATACTTTTCTGCACCTTCTCAGAACCTCAGCCCTTTTTTTCTTCTCTTTCCACCCTTTACTCTACCTTCTCACCCCTGTGCTCCTTATCCTCCTAGGCCTGTCCTGCCCCACCACTTCATCTGGAAGCCACATGGTAACCAGAGCATGACAGCTTTCTACTGTTCCAGGTGTCACAGATCAGCTGTAGAAGGTGCCAGATGGGCAGGGCAGCCAGAACCTTCAGCAGGTACATGAACAGTATGTTCTTCACTGGCTGGGGCAATAGAGTGTATCAAAAATCTCCCTGGAGGATAGGGACAAGAACCAAAACACAAGAAACCTGAAGGCCTCTAAAGAGGTACTCTAATCCTCCTATGGCCGCAATGAAACGTACAGAGAAATACCAAGGGATATGGCATAGACATAGGAAGATGCATGTTGTTCTGGGTTACAGAAAAGAGTCCTTAGGGATAAGACCTTCTTTTTCTTTCTTCTAGAATTTTGCATCTTTAGCTAACACCACTGGAAACTGAGCAATCAAACACAAATCCATTTTATTAGCCAGATGTGAGACTTTCATTCTTGGCAGCTGACAGCTGAAAACTTGTAAATGTGCATTCACCTACTTAATTTTTAAGCAACATCATTGCCAACTAAGGAATTTGCCCTGACACTCAGTAGTTTCTTTTGTCCATTTTCCCCCATCTCTACCTCAACAATGAGGGCAATTTGTTAATTGTTTTTTTGTTTTGTTTTTATTTCCTATTCTTTTAACCATCAGGAAGCCGCTTTCAGAAAGCCATCTGCACTTATTCACTGCCAACACTCAACATGGTTTTAATAAGCCTTGTGTGGTTTTGACTTTAACACTTGTTTCCCTGTGCATAAAAGCCTATTTCCTTAGCTGTCACAGTTTGTCACTTCAATAAAGTTTTTCAGTTGCCTTCTAAGCAGGACAGTTTTTACTCCTACTATTTTCTTGAGCAACAAGTTAAATCTGAGCACATCAGCAACACTGATAATTATCCAAACTAGTAAATGTCCATTGTTTTGAGCATGAGTTTCCCTCTGAACAGAATCCTTCATAATAGATGCAGATATGTATAGAAATACTAAACTTTGAAAAATTATGCCAATCATACTTTATGGTTTAATGATAGCTTATATGAATGACTTCGGAATCAAACAGACTCCATTCACAGGGTGATTTAATGATCTTGCATCTCTACAAAGCTCACCTGGGACTGGAAAGTAAAGTCTGGTATTTTTCTTGCTCACAGCATCACTAGCAGTGACAATTCTTAGCAAGAAGGGGATTTCTGCAAGACTGATGATAGATGTTGGAAAGGACTTCTGGGCGTTCTCATTGCTCTCCTGAGTAGTGGCAATAGCAATCTTCATTAATAATAGCAATACTGGAGAAGTAAAAATTAATTAATGTCATCATTTGGGTGTTGTTTGACAGGGAAGACAGAGTTGCTCTAACAGCTTCCAGCTGCCAGTCTTTCTAGGCTCTTCTGCTGAAGGTGTATTTTACCCACATCTCTTGCACTGTCTCTGCCCCTCAGTGAGGCAGTTCACTCGCCCTCCTAACTGGGAGGTGTCCATGGAAAACAGAGCTGTGTGCCTCTGGCGTGGGGGGAGGGAGGAGACTGTGCCATCAGGTGGACAGGATGTGGGAAGAGGATGGGAAAAGGAATAGAACAAGAGCTTACAGGATACCTCAGGAAAGACCACCCTGAGCAAATCTCTGGTCAATGCCTAACACTGCAGCCTTATTTTTTCCTTCCAGCCTGCAAGTTTTATTCATATTATGCTTAGATTGTAACTGTTTTGGTCAGGGACTATTTCTTGTTAAATATCCTCAGAAGATAATATTTTTCACTGAATGAGTCTTGGAGCCGGAGCAAGATGTCCTGATTGTTATTCCTGCTCTGGCCCTTTTGCTCCCACTTGCCAGATATTAGGAAAATTATTTCATTTTCTTATGTTTCTGATTTCACCATGTCTATATGTCTGTTTAAAACTGAGGTCTCCCAGACAGAGACTGGAACAATTAATCTTGATCCTTGATTATTAGCACCTAACCAAGGTGCTAATAAGTATATAATACTTGTAAATAGTACACACAAACATCAACAAAAATTCAGATGACAGAACAATCCCTATATTTTACACTGAATTAATAATAGGGTAAATGAATGAAAAGAAAACCAAATAACTCTTCTGTACCTGAGAAAACTTTGCAGCAGAAACAAGAATAAGGCTACAGTGAAAATTCTAAATCTCTAGAGTAAACATCAAACGGGTGCTGTATTTCATTTTCTCATGCACACTTCTCAGCCAGAATCTCACTTTAATCAGAAAGATTTTATAGTCCAGAGCTTCCTGCAAATCTCTGTTTAATGTAAATTTTAATACCTTTGGCATATTTTGGCTGCCAGACTATTATTTACTTGATGCATCTCAAGCAAGTTTTAAATATGCTGTTACAACAAAAATTATTTCAGATTTGGTAGACAGTAAAATTATTTTGTAAAATAACATTGTAGGAACCTGCAGTTACTGTCCATCATTGATTTCTCTGCATTCAGTTCTAAGATGTGTTCAGTTTATAGGTAAAATGATGGCTGGGTGGATTTACTAGAAGGACTTTGGCCTTGCTAATCATGGACCTGGAAAATCAGGCTGGACTTATGTAGTATTATTACAGCAGATCCAGGGTAAGATTGGAGGGAGAGCAGGGTAAATTATGCTTTTAAGATTAATTTTATCAGAAGTCTGTTTTACAGGGAAGTCATGTTTAAAAATGTGCCCAACTGCGGGGCCATCAACTCTCACTGCAAGAAAGAGGAGACAAAACTGAGAGAAAACAGAACAAATAGTCCTCTTAAAATTACTTGCCATCAACAGATAATACATATCCTCAGTCCAAAATTTGTTCTTTCTCTGCTTTAGGCTCAGACCCTGGTCTTTCACTCACAGGGATTGAAACCAGATATCTTTAAAGGCTCCTTCGAACCCAAAACATTCCATAATTCCATAAATAACTGTCTTGGGCATTGAATTACTGATAATGAAAGGCAGAAAAAATATTAATGGAAAAGTAGATTTTAATGTGTGAGAATGTGAAACAATATATTGAATAATGAGAATTTTCTGGTGTTTCTCTAGTTCTGCAATTAGATTGCTACAGCATGCACCTTGTCATATATTTAATTTAGAAATCAGATTAGTAGATCAGTTAAAGTAAGAAGCTAAAGGAAATGAGCTCCGGTATCTGCCTCACAATACAGATTGTAAGTGAAGAACCATGAGGCTCACACTGCAGCATACCAGCTTTGTACTGCTCCAGGTGTCTCAGACCAGCTGATGGATGGGGCTGGATGAGCAGAGCAGGAAGGGCATTCAGTGGGCACATATACCTTGCCTGTCTGAACAAGAAAGTGTATCAAAATTCTTCCTGAGGGAAGACAAACAAAAACACACAAGAAAGCTGAAGGTGATTAAATGGGCACTTTAATCCTACAGCAAAATTTTTCTAAGGACACATTGACATTTAGAGGAAGTTTCTCATAGTCATCTCTTGTATTCATGGATATGGGAAGAGTCACACTGTTCTGTCTTAAAAATCAGAGTTATTAGGATTTTTTTCCTTTTTATTTTTTTCAGATGTTTTACACCCATAGCTATCACTATTAGAAGTTTGGTCATTAAGAACCAATGTATATATTAGCCAGATATATACCCATTCCAAACCAGGTGTAGTGAGTTGACACTGGCTGGATGCCAGACACCCACTAAAGCCTCTCTCTCACTCCCCTCTGCAGCTGGATAGGGGAGAGAAAGTATAATAAAGGGTTCATGGCTTGAGATAGAGATATTAATTGAATGTACTATTAACAAAATCAGAGCAGGATAAGGAGAAGTAAAATGAGATCTTAAAAACACCTTCCCCCCACCTCTCCCTCCTTCCCAGCTCTACTGCCTACCCCAGCAGCACAGGGAGATGGGAATGGGGGCTGAAGTCAGTTCATCACTCTTTGTTTCTCCTGCTGCTCAGGGAGAAGAATCATTCCTCTTCTGCACTGTAGGGTCCCTCCCACGGGAGAGAGCTCTCCATTAACTTCTCCTATGTGGCTCCATCTCATGAGAAGCAGTTCCCTGAAAACTGCTTCAACATGAGTTCATCCCACGGGCAGCAGCACCCCTCAGACTGCCGTGGCGTGCGTCACTCTCCCACAGGGTGCAGTGCCCCAAGAACAAGCTGCTCTAGCATGGGGTCCTCTCTCCATGGGTCTCCCACAGGACCTTAGCCTCCTCTAGATACCCACCTGCTCCTGTGTTGGGTCCTCCATGGGCTGCAGGTGGATCGCTGCATCCCCCGTGGATCCCCATGGGCTGCAGGGGCACAGCTGCTTCACCATGGTCCTCACCATGGCCTGCAGAGGAATCTTAGCTCTGGTTCCTGGAGCATGTCCTCCCCATCCTTCTTCACTGATCTTCATGTATGCATGGTTGTTCATCTCACATGTTCTTATTCTGCTCTTCACTGGCTGCAATTACAACTGTGCAATAACATTTTTTTTAACTCTTCTTAAATCTGTTATCACAGAGACATTGCCACCCCTTCCAGTTGGCCCAGCCTTGGCCAGTGGCATGTCCATCTTTGGAGCTGCCAGGGATTGGCTCTGCCAGAAGTTAAGAAGGCATCTGGCAGCTTCTCACAGAAACCACTGGTGTAGCCCCCCTGCTGCCAAAGCCTGGCCATGCAAACCCAATAACCATGCCAGATATTGGGCCCTTGGGATCTCCTGGTCAGTTGGATAACCACTCCATATCACAGCTAACTGTGGTGTAGATTGACCAGATCTGTGCATATTGAGCTAAATAAACCTCTGCCTTGTTTGATTGGCTTATCTAGTCAATCTTCAATTTCTAAAGGTTTAAAATCCCTGTGTGGGATAAACACAGTAGAGTTCTGTAGCAACGTGGTTTAAGACAGTTCTGGCCTCATAGGCCTCATCACTTGCTTATAGACAACATTTTGGCACCATGTGATAACTGAACAGGAAACAAGGCTAGCATTAAAAAAATCCCTGGAAAAAAAAAAAAAAAAAAAAAAAGGAAGAGTTTTTTAGTTCTTAGTTTAGCCAGCATTCAAATTTGTGTTTAAATTAGATACTTCAAAGTCCTTTCATAATCTATAAAAGAAAATGGCATTTCCAGGATGCATCTCATCTCATCTCCTCTTGTTGTAATGTAGATGTGATCTAAAATAAAGCAGACAAATCAGACCCTGAAAGTGCCTATTTCTCTCCACTGCCTATAAAAGGAGCACAGGCTGGCTAGCTCAGATGGAGACGCCTACACTCTGGATGTCTAAAGATAGGTGAGATAAATCCTGCCATACATCTGTTGCTGTTTCTCATATGGATTTCCCCTCTTTGTTGCTCTTACACATGAGGTTTCAGTATAATATTGAAATGCCTGTAAATGTGTAGGTGAGGCATACACATATATATGCAGTCTCTCTTGATCTCCATCTGCAAAAGCAGTGGCTTGGGATACGAGGACGTTTTTTCTGGTGGCATAGTCAGTTTATGAAGTTTGCATATATTGAGCTGAATGCTGACATTTGTCAGTCAAACTGTATTTTAATGTAATTTTGTAATGCTGAAAATCTCTCTTCCAAGAAGGATGATTGAAATATTTTTGGGATATCAGCAGAGCACTTCTGATATTGTCAGACAGAGCGCTCATTCTGCTGTGACTGTTGCCTGGCATTTCAAACTGTGTCTAGATGACCAGCTGGGACACACTCCTGTCTTTTTGAATAATGCTCCTCCAGCTGTCCAGATCAGGGACTGGGTAAGGAGTACCCTGTCAGACACTGATGGCTAACAGCAACATCATTGCCCCAACATGAGGCAGGGATGTGGCTCAGGCCTGGGGAGCCAAGAGTTCCCAAATCTGTAATGATTCCCTTTATCGAGGAATTTTACCAGACTTGTTTCTTCCTGCACTGAATAATGCTGAGACCTCCCTCTTCCCTTCTTTCCAGAAAATGACTGCTAGTTTTCTCCTCAATGCCTCAAATGTTGTTAGTGCTGCTTAATACAAGCATATCTCCCTTTCTTCTTCCTATCTCTTTGCAAGCTTTAGTGTGGTAGGCACATCCTACTTTTCAGGAAATCCGGAATATGTTCAAAATGAATTAGATAGAAATGGGGAAGTGGAACCAAGAGGTTTGAAACCACAGAAACCTTTTATAAGAATCTGAAATATGGTAATCTATTAGAGCATATCTCAGCTTTGTAGTGAAAAAAATATACACCATCACTACAGGATTTCAGCTTCCTTATAATTTATATAATTTATCTTCTAATATTAGCAGGCTTCCAAAATCTCCTGCTGTTACTTGAATATCTGAGGCTGTAGTGCTCTGCACTCCATTCTCTCTCCTCAGTTTCATATGCTGGCTCTCCAGACTGATCAAGAGCTAAGCCTAAAGTTCTCTGTCTCTTATACATACATTGCCATGGTTGTTGTACATGGCTTGTTAGCTGGCCTAGCAGCAAACCTGGGTAGTCCTAACAAGTTTTTATGCTTAGTTCTCCACAAAACTGGAATGTTTCCATGTGTTTCTTCATTAAGTTCATGCCTGTGATCAATGCCCAACTTTCTATCAATACCTATTATTTCTCTAATAAAGCCTTGGTAATGGCTCACACACACATTTAAAAGGAGCATTCTTTCTTTGTAGAATATCCTACAGGTAATATTTATTTCTTTATTTTTCCAGACTAGTGAGTACACAAGTAACATGGGAGTATTTCCATAGTACCAACACAGCATTTTTTCATTCCTAGTCTGTAGCAGCTCACTCCATAGAGACAACATTTCTTCAGGTCATCAGAAATGTTTCTACAAAATGCTGATGTTGATTTAATTGGTTTGGTTTTTTTTATTTGTTTGTTCTTATGTTTTCTAACTTTGCTCACGTTCAATCACCTGATTAACTGCATGGTTTTCACAGTTTGGTGCTAGCCTTTTTTAAGTAATAACATGTATTATTTTTCATATTTTTCTGCTTATTTCTCTTCTTGTACTGCTGTCTTCTGTTAAGGGGACATGAGTTTATTAACAGAAATTATGACTTAATAAGGGAATACTGTATTTCCCACTGTTGTGACAGCCACCATTATGCCAACCATTTGGCTATTCTTGGTAAACAGCTTGAAGTTGTCATTCAGTGTTTACTAGAGCATTTGTAGAAGCCAAGAAAGCCTGAAAAAGAAAAATGTTATTTTCCAGGCTAGCAAAGAGGTAAATAGATGGAAGTGGCAGCCACCCTCCTCATATGCATATTATTTCAGACTTCTTGTCCATTAAGAGCCATTACTGACCTATGACCGGTTCTGCAAGGCTCTGAATTCTTTCTGGGTAAAGAATGTAGAATTTATTATAAAAAAACCATATTTGTTTGTCTTCCAGGAAACCTTCTTTCTCCTTATAAAAGCTAAATGTATTTTGAAACATAAAATCAATTGCCAAATGGATTTTTTTATCTCACATGCTCACCTAGGTATATGCTTAAATCATATGTAACCTATCATTTACATGTTATTTCAAGCTCTTTGCCCTCTAGGGCAAGCAAAACAAAAAGTGATGTCCTAGAAGACACTGAAAGATACATCTAACATCTGACCTGCTCTGTGGCCTTGCTTCAGTAGCCTAGGACATGAACTGGTCTTTGCTCCTATCACACCAGCAGCCATTGTGGTCTCATCTTCATGACTGCACTGTAAATTCATTCAGACTTCACACACATAACCATGTTGGAAAAATGACATAGTGGAAGTGTTAATTTCGTGGTTGATTAATTGAAATTATTTGTTTTACATTGAGCCTCAGGAGGGTTTGGGAATGTAGACTGACTCTTCTAATCTAAAACAACCTTACCAGAAGTTACATATTTTCAAAGTTTACAGACTTTACATTTTGTTTCACACAAAAGTGTTCCACACTTTACATTTTGTTACCTTATCCTTTTTCCGTGACAATTATCTTTCTTTATAGATGCCAGTAAAGTAAAATGAGACTGTATTTCGTTTCTGAATATATATATATGCAAACACATATGCATGCATGTACACAAAGCTATATAAATCAGAATGCCTAAACTGAGGACATTCCTTTATGTTTAGCAATGTTAAACTTGAATGCCTTGCAGATCAGATGCAGAGGAATTTCTGACATATTTTGGTTTCTTGAAGAGGGAAATAATGTTTAATTGTTAAAATTGAAATGTTGTAAGCTTTACTAGATAAGGATTTATGGTTCTGACACCGCAGATAATCAACATAACACAACCACATGCAAAAAATATTCTGCTTTGGAGCTGTAAAGTGTTAGAGCTGACTTTCCCTGCTAGGTCATAAACCAGCATGAGTTATATGTTAGTAGCATACTTCTATTTACAGAAAAAAAAAAAAAAACCCAAGAAAAATATAGCAGAGTCAACTGTCAAGTAATTAAAACACACAGCTTACCTTTCCAGTTTACAAAAAACTTCGTGCTCTGTATCTGATCCCTTGTTGCAGCACTTGAACAATTTGCTTTAATTTTTTTTTTGTGGTTTTTTTCAAATTTGTTGTAGTGCACTGGTACACGTTTTGTGGTGATGGATTAGACAAATATCCTATGGAGCCTTCCAAATGGAACATAGAAGACTGTGTTTGCAGAAGAGTTTATATGATAACCCAGGTGACATATCAGAGTCTATCAATCTGACTTCCTTCTTAAAGTCCTTCTTAAAGAAACTACAGGGTCCTTCTTAAAGAAACTACAGACAGGGATCAGGACACAGCCCAGACAACCAAGTTCAAGCTTCTGAATTCTAGACTTCTGTATCAGTGAAAGGGGAGACGGATAACTTCTGGCTTTGCCAAGAAGGATAAGGACTTGACTCTGAAGAGCTGAGTGGTGTGAAAGAAGACTTTATTTACTTCTTGTTCTTTTGAAATTAAAAATAGATTATATTTTTATAGGTACTTATATTGGAGCTGTTGAGGTGTTTGACAGAAAGTAAAGCCAGCCTATGGAATTTTCCCTGAACAGACTGCTGAGTGAATGCACTGGTTTATGTAGATGCTTCCTAGAAATGACCATTGGAAAGGTGGAAGAGTACTGGCATAATGAAGGGTACACAATCTACTTGCAAATTGCATTTCCAATGCTATCTTTCATTCCCGTCATATCCAGTGTTAATTCTTGCTCTAAGCAGTACCTTACATTACTATAATAGACACAAATTTAAGAGATGTTCCCTTTTTTTATTATGAATTTAGCCTGTTGTGCTATGGCTTTGGTAGATTTTTATTTTGCTTCCTGCCTCATGTGGAAGTCTGAATATTACTGTCATACACTGCTTCAGGGGAAAAATACAGTGATTTTTTCAACCCACACAGCTGTGGATATCTGGCAAGCAAAAGTCCAGCAGTGACCTAATATTTAAAGTACTAGCCTAGCTTCAAACACCTGCCCTGAAATAAACTCTCTGTGGGCCCATGAAGAAGCTACTCAGATTCTCTGTAGTTCACTTTTCCTCAGTAAAATAATGAGTCCTTCTCCCTCAGAAGTAATCCTATGGAAAATTATATCACTAAAGCTCAAGGATAGTTAGGCATGAAGGTTGGAACTATCAGATTTTAGGTAGGTGTAAGGTAAGGGGCAGCAGTTTCCATCCCAGGATAGGAGTCCATGTAAGCTTTAGAAGGAGAAGAATAAGAACAGCTACTATATTAGACACTGCCAAAGCTTTTGCTGCCTTTTGCTTTTAACATCTTCACTGCAGACATTTCTTCCAATAGCCAACGCCCAGATCTTGCATTACTAAGTTACGTCATAGATTGGAGTTGATTCAGTCTTTGTGTGTGTACATGATTACGATACTTTGATATTTATGCACACAGCAAAAAAAAAGCAGCATTTCATCTGAAAGAATATGACCAGCATCTACAGGAAGCTTCCTATAAGGTCTTGCAAAGTAGGTCAGTAAATCAAATCACTGATAATACATTGCTTTTCTATGGATTGTTGAAAGCAGGCAAAAATAACCTCACTTCATGCATTTGCACTTTTATTTCCTGTTTATGAAATCAGTTTGACAATCTAATTTCATTTTTTGCCAAATCCTTCCTAAGTTTACTAAAAGAAAATTGTACAGCGTGAGATGACTCTTCTCAACATATAGTAGACTTGGCTCTCTGTGCCCTTAAAAGCATTGGGGGGTTTATGCTTTTTTTTTCTTTTTCTTTTTCTTTTTTTTTTTTTTTTTTCTTTTTTTTTTTTTTTAATTTCCTGTAGAAATTACCAACGTGTTACAGAGGGGGAAAAGTTTACTATAAACACACAAACTAGAAAATCTTGAAAAATCATCAAGTTCAAAAGTCATTGCCTTTCTTGGCATCTGTGAAGGTTTTGCTTGAGTTAAAAACAGATTCAGGCTCACAGCTAATGTGAGAAGAGGCAGCTCTGAAAGTCAGAGGTCTCAGCAGTATGACACCAGTCTGGAAAGCAAAGGTTGTGCCATATTTTACTGATTTCTTTTTTCCATTCATCTACTACAATTGCAGCTTCAAATTCAGGTAAGAACATGTCAGCTTAAGGGAAGCTCTGGCTTTTGTGAAAAGTTGTCCTTATTAAAGTTGAGCATTTCATAAGATAAAGATTTGAAGGAAATATTCTTCCTCTTAAGTTTGAACCGTTAATTCTTCCTGGGCTGAATAAAAGATTTCAATTTTTCTCTTTTCCTATAACAGCCTTCACCAAGTATAAGGGGAAAATAATTCAGTGAAAAATTCACTGAAATAGTCTGTTCTTTTATTTTTAGTCTATTCAAAAAGTAACTTTTCTAAAACACCCAACATTTTGGGATGGGGTTTTGGGGGTTGGGAAAACCAAGCAAAAATCTTACCTCTAGAAACTGAGACTTTTAAAGACTTGTACATTTAGAGGAGCTTGTTCTAATACAATATGCAGCCATCTTGTTTATGCATCTTTTTCTACTTCTCCTTGTTTCCCTGAATTATTATCTCTTCTTATAGTCTCATCTACTGTAATTTTATACTTTTTTAGTCGCCCCTTGTTCTTGACAAAATGTTATTCACTTAGGACCTTCATCCACTGGAAATATGATTTGTTTGCTTGGGAAGTAAGCAGATGGAATATAAGATGGAAGGGACTGAGAAATTTTGTTTAAGATTCTATGAATGTCAGAAGACCATACAGAGCAATAAATAATTTTTGTGAGTCATTTAATGCCAAAATATTTTATGTATCTTCAATGTAGTTCTTCCCTTGTGCTAAAAAATAGAAAAGATATATAAAGATTACAGAAACACAAACAGAAATAAATAACAAGAAGCTATAATTGTTAATTTCTTCACATCTCTGTGGTTTGTTTTTTTCAGTTTGAGCAAGGAAGTGATAAAACTAAGAGTGCGTAAACTAGAAAAAGCATAATGGCAAATCAGAGACCTGCAAGGAACATCTGAAATCATACAGTCCAGGGATAGGCTGGGCAGAGCAGTCAGTAACAGACAAAACTGGGAGCCAAGAAAGAAATGAAAAATATACATATCATCCCACAGATGAACATGGGAAAGGAAGGACAGCAAGGGATGACTGAGCAACAGGGAAAGAAGAATGGACTGTGGGAAGGTGAGAATCAAAGAGACTGAAGAAGTGAGCAGGTAGCCATGCTAACCAGTGAAAGGCAGCACATTTCCAGCTGGTATCAAGGTATCCACACGCCTCTCCAGATTACCAGCCTGTGAGTGCTGTTGGCTTGGTCCCACAGCCTTTATTTACAACGTTTCCGTCCCACTGTTGCTGGTGTTCGGCACAGGGAGTTCTTTGTCAAGGAATGTGCCATCTTGGAGAGCACCACACTCTGGCATTGAAGAGAAGGCTGAGCATGATCTGGTTATGACAATTCAATGTTTGTACGGAGTGCTGCCTAGAGCGTGGTGGCTGCATGTGCTGGGTGTACCATCCAATCTAGGTAACACAAACAATAAGTAACCAGTAAGTACATCAAATATTACATGCTCAACAGAAAGAGTCATGAAGCACAATTAGCCCACTGTCTTTCTGTAATAAGCAGCACTCTTTGTCTGAGGGGTGGATTGGCACTGTAGTGTTCACCTAGCAAATAATACCAATGATGAAAAGTCATTTTAATGACAATTCTCACATTAATGTTTAAGCATTTTTCCAGTTTCAGATCACTATTCCTAGAAGTATATAAGCAGAGTCTTGATAAAGGTCTGGAATTCTATGAGATCTTGAGTGGAAAAAAAAAGATAGAATCTCTATGTTGTTCAGATCTGGTCCATTCCTTCAACTACTTGTCTAGTAGATACACTTTTGATTCCTCTGTTCTGTAACCACAAATCCATTTAGTGCAAGGAAAGACAAAAAGCAAGAACATTATTCCTATTATTCAAAAAGAAGTCACAGTGTAAAAGGTGGTGTGGTTTAACACCAGGTTCAAGACCGGGCTGGATGGAGCTTTGGGCAACCTGGTCTAGAGGAAGGTGTCCTATGGCAGAGGGATTTGAGCTAAATGATCTTTAAGGTCCCTTCCATTTTATGATTCTATTATTCTACATTTCAGTGTATGATACTTTAACTTTTTTTCTTTTTGTGAAATTGATGCGTACCTGATAGTTGGTTGCTGTTGATACCTCATTTTTATCTCTGATGTGGTTTTGCAGTGCATGCTAGGGCATCTACTCTGTTCCAACTCATTCATGTGTTTGTTATTTAATGCATGAATTTGAGGAGATTCTGAGTAGCAGCTTAGGTGAAGTAAAGGAGTAGTCTCAAGCTATTTACTCTTGACAGGTGTCCACATTAAAAAAAACGCTCACCATATTTGCCAGCTGGAAATTGGTTAAAAAATCTCATAGGGGAATGAGTCTGAACTTCCTTTTATGTCAGGGTCTGTGTAGTTTTGTACGTCAAAACACTCTCATTTTCTGCTATTCTTTCTCAGAGATAAAAAATACTTAATTTTTAGAACAACCAGACCTGTATCTTTCACTAAGCATTAACACATAGAGATCAACATACCCTTACAAGTCTTTTATTTACTGGGACAAAGAATGCATTGAAATGATATCCAGAAAATTATTACTGGGGGGAAAAAAGAATCTAGTAATAAGAGACTTGTAAGGTGATTTAGAGAAATTAGGTTGCAGATATGTGTGCATTCTTGATGTTACAGTGTTTTAATATGATTGTGAACAATGTCAGGAACGATAAGGGAGGTTAAAGATGCATCAGCCTGCACAGCACTGAATATAGTTTGCCTTGAACTGCACTGGTTGTTGTCTCTTTTCAGCATAGTTGGATAATAATTCCTCCTCCATTTCTGACATGTTGCTAACCACTACCCAAGAGAGAAGTAAAAATGCCAGAAATCGTTTCTGAATTAACTTTCACTTGAACAAATGATGACTTCTGCATTTTATATCAGCCTTTGTTCAGGAGGTAACTTTGTATGTGATTGCTTTCTTTGGTACTGTGTTAAGACAGCACAAGGAACAGAAAGTCAGCATTCTTACAATCCCCATCAAACCAAAATTTTACCTAAAATACTGTCAAAACAAAATCTAAGCCTAATCTATTTTCCTTTTGAATCACTCACTGCACTCAATTTCTGCATAATCCTGACTTTCATTTCCATTTCCTTCAACTTCAGTTTCAGCCCATCACATGAGTAATGAGGAAGATAGAAAAATCATTTGCCCAGACTTTTTAAGGTTTAGGGGTTTGTAGTTTATTTTATCCTTGGGACAAATATTATTAATAACTTGAGTGAATCCTGTGCATTATAGGGTGGGTTTTTTCCCAAATCTGAGAAAAAAAAAGGGTAGAGGACTGAAAACATTCAATTTGGCCTTAAAGAAAAAAGAACAGTTCATCTCCATCTTCTCTGCTCAGATGGAAGTACACCACAAGCCAAATCTGGACTGTAGACCATCAACTAGAGTGCAGTAAATGAGTGGTACCCTTCCCCTGAATACTAAAAGCAGAACTTAATAAACACTTGTAAATTAAATTATAAATAATCTCTTCATGACCTTTCTCCTGGTTAAGTGAAAGTGATCTTTTATTTAGAAAACTCATGTGAGAAAGAAAGAATAAAATTGTATTTAATGGCAGAAGTGTGTATATTGTGTGTGTTGTATATAGTGTGTGTACATGTTCTGAGTATCTTCAGCCTTCCAAAACTGCAGTCAGAAGGAGAGATGTACCGTGTTGTACAGCTGGTTGATACAGCTATTATGAGGGTGGTTGATGAAGAATGGGAATGCTGGACAACACCAGATTTGCCTGGAAAAAGAAAAATCACAGGCAGAAAATGGATGATTTGTCAAAAAATATGTGGTGATGGAAGGATAGAACCATTATGGTCATACTCAATGTATCTACAAAAGGCCATAATGAAATCTCAAAATTATCTAAACATGATTGGATTTTAAACCCTGCAGCACTGACAGTTCCCTTGCCATCCAACCCCTATAAAAGAGCATTTGATATGTTAGGAATAACATAGTGCTGAAGGTCCTGTGGCCTGATTTAGCTTTTATTGTGCCAAATAATATTTTGCAATGAGATACACCATTTTGGAAATAAATTAATGGCAGGATGATCAGACACACAAAATTTCCTTAAACCTCTTGACCCTGAAGGCATCCCATGTAACTATGAAGCAGCAGAAAACATGTTTTCTACCTCTCTGCACAGTCCTCTGGGTGTACTGGGTCACAGTGGGAAAGCCTCTCTAAGAAGATGAACCTGAATCACACACATGTGGTTTAAGAGTGCTTTTCTCACAAATACCTCTCCTAAGTCATATGAAGGTCTTTTTAATGAAAGAACAGGACTGGGACCAGGTAGTCCAAAATATACCACGTTTTTCTTCCCCTGGGCCAAACAGCCTAGAGGTGAGGATAACCCTCAAAACAATTTTCCTCTTACCAATTCTGGTCTAGGTCAGACTATTCATGCAACTTACTTTAATCATCCGATTCTAAATGACTGCGTTAGGAGGCTATTTTACATCTGTAGTAAGTAGACAGAGAAGGCTACTCTAACAGGTGATGTAAATATATTCCACATTACTTCAGGCACTTACTTAACTAAATCACCCTGATCAGTGATCATCTCTTCTCCAGAAGGCAACTTGGATTGCCGGGTTTCAAAAGCTTTTTCTCAGAAGTGTTCTCTTCCTCTCCTGCAACCTCTCCTCTCCTCTTTCCCTCTTTCCCTCTTTCCCTCCCCCTCTCCCTCACTCCCCCACTCTCCCCCCCACCCCCATTCCCCATTCTCACTTTGATTGCTTAATTGAACAAGGACAGCTCTGATTTCATTAACCCACCTTAGCTAAATGCTCGAGTCAGATGAGACAAAACCAGGTCTAGGCCCCTAACTTAGAGATCAAAATGTAGATTCTGAAAGGAAACGTTGTAAATACCTGCCAAACTAGCATGTAATAAACACCAGCTCCTCATGTAGTAAGGAAATACCATTCTCTTATTGTCTGTGTCCATCTGCACAAACAAGTCTTCATAAATATTCTGAATGAATGTATTTATTGCCTACCTAAATTAGCAGCACTTCTGATGATTGGAATGTTTCAAGCAGCAGCTGAGCTCTTTGTACTGTGTGTTCCTTTTTAAAAGATAGACTATTGCTTTCTTACTGCTTTAAGCAAAGAGAAGACTCAGTTGTGCTGTAAATATAAACAGAATTAATACCAGCAACACAGATCTAGAAAAGCTTTACAACCAGACAGGGTGGCTAGCCACTGTTATGCAGTTCAAGAGGATAGTGGGATATGTGGCAATGTAAATTAGTGCTCAGCTGTGTGAAGCCCAGTCTTCCCTCAGCCAATACTTTGGGGAGCTACTGTTGTTACCACTTTGACAGCAAATGTGAACTAGTTACTGTGAACTGAATTCTAACTGATAGAATCAGACATCTGAATCTGGGTGGTCAAATTTAAAATTTAGAAGCACAATGCTGCCTGATTATCTGTGAAAGCAAGTTGCAGCCACTGGCAAGCCTTTGGGATACCACAGTAACCAAGACCAGAATCCAACCTTACATAATATCCCATTAAAATAAAAAAAGCAGAAGTACTAAGTTAAAAGCAACAGAAGAATGACAATGTGCTGAGTGATAAATTCATAACATACTTTGTCCTTAATGAAAACAGAGCTAGTTTGTGAAATAGTAGGAAAAAATGAAGAAATTCAAGGGGAAAAGGTTATATGTCTAGTTTTTTTGTTTGTGTGAAAGTATGTATGGTATGTTCTCAGGGTGACTACAGGAATTCAAGTGTGTTTTTAGCTGTGTGGCTCCAACATCACAAGCTTGTTCCACTTCACAAAGTTATAAATGTGCTCCATCTTGTCAGGACTGTTTTTGACTCATTTACATAAAGTCCATGGCTAGAATTTATACTTTTCTCTAGATAATTCAAAAGACTCCTGTCACAGTGAAGATTGCATCAGAGGGAGGTCCTGTGCTAAGCCTGACTGCAGCACAGTGCATGGATAGAGAGCTGTTGCCTGTGTCCTGGGACCTCCTGAGCCTGTCTCCTGAGAGATTCATGACTGAACACAATACCAGTGAAGATCCAATCCTTCTAACTTGGTAAAATTTGCAATAAATACCATTAATTTAGAAAAGCATTTGATTTTTGTCACAGAACTTTAATTATGCTGAGTATAGTTTCAAGTGCTTCACCTTTACTGAGTTCCAGAGGTTTCTTGAAGTGTATCCAGAAGCTGATCCTGAATGGCTACAGGATTTGCCTCTATACACTCTTCTCTCTTTCTTCCCATTAGTTATCCATATCTGCATGTCACGATGTCACTTCAACCGTCCCATTTTCACATGCCATGACACTTATGGCAAAATTAACCTTAGACTATGCCTTGCAGCAGACCAATAATTGAGGTCAGCTCTGAGCAAATCAATCTTTTCTCACTTCCGCCCTGCCTCACTACAAGTATATACGTGTACATTGTTTCATCCTGTGCATTGCTAAAGCTCTGTCCCTCTCTTGCATGAGCCAAAACTAATGGACAACAAAATCTGAATGCTTCAAAAATCACGTGAAGCATACTGATGTGAAAATTATGGGCAAAACTTCAACAGGAAAACAAAACCTCACTTTCACATGTTTTTTTCAAAGTTGAAACCTTGCTTTGGATTGCTGTTCCACAGTTAGCTGCCTTACATAGTTTATTCTTCCTAGAGGTTTACAAGCAGATCTGCAGAACAATGGGAAAATCCTTAGCAAGGAGGTTGTCTACACAGAGCAGCTCACAGCCACCATAGACTAACTTGCCATGGGAAAATGCTCTGTTGAAATAAAAAAAAGTAATGTCAATCCTGCTTTGAAAATGAAATAATTGCTGAAATTATAGACAATTCCACAGAGCGGAGCCACTCCAGACAAACACTCACTCACACAATTGTCCTTGCCACAGTAATGAATTAATAGAGGCAAGGGCACTCTGGAGTCACAGGTGAGAACCCAGTAAGCACCAAACAAAAAAAGCTAAAAGATACTCCTGCCAACCTCATCATCATTTCCAAGGTAATACAGGGTAAAAATGAAGAGAACAAGTGGTGGTAAGGCCCCATTCTGTTGTTGCTTTCTGATGGGGAAAAAAAAAAGGGTAAGGGAGAGCTTGAATAATTCCCAGTATACGTCCTAAATGTATGCCACAGCAGCACAGATGTTCTGACTCCCATCTTGCACTTACACCATTCAAGCAAGATTCTTTGTTTAAAAGCTTCGAAAACATGGTACTTCAAGTATGTTTATTGGTAGGCAAGCTTCTATTTCACTCTGGTCAAATTACAAACTGAATAATTACAGCCTGTCTGCTAAAAACTCCCACCATAATTTCATTTAGCTCTAGTGTTCTAAACTACTGCACAGCATAGCTGTATGCTAACAGCTTCCCTGTAAAAATGGGCAAAGCAATTACATATGCCAGCAAAAAGGCTCCCCAACCCATTTTAAAGTTTGGAAAGTACTTCAGATTTTACCTGGGTGGAAAAGGAAGTCACCAGCCAAAGATGTGCTATATGCTGAAACATCTGTGTTTAAATAAACATGTACAGAACTTACCAAATACACTTACAAGGCATGGTCCACAGGAAAGCTATGTTTTAGGTAAAAAAAAAGTCCACCACAATAAGTAAGTTGTATTTTAATAGAGGAGGGAAAATCAGAAAAACACACACTTTTAACTGTTTTCTTATTGTTTTCTCTATGAAAATTCACGAACTATGGTCTCTCTAGAAAGCCAGTATTCCACCCATACTCCCTCCGTATGTGGTCTGTGAATTTCATACTCCTCACACATTTTCCCAAGAAATTGTCTGCGCTAACCTTTGTTGATAGGTGTCAAAATATTTCACAGCAAAAAGCCACAGCATGTGTTGCAAATAGCAAACTGACCCGGTTTTACAGATATTTGGCTTTTTATAGTACAGTGGGAATTCTATTAAAGGAAACAGCCTCACTGCTTCTGTATGTCATATCAAGCTGAACAAGTGAACTGGATATAAGTATCTCCACTGCTTTTATCAAGATGTGAAATTGAACAATAAAGTAAATTTTGCTGATGAGAAGGTAGATTGTGGTGGTACAGCACCAGCTGAAGGAAAAGGGCTTCTCAGTTGCTCATCCTCAGGAACCCAGACAGGAAATCTCACCCTCAGATTTTACTCTTGGTTACCTGCTCCCTTGACAATATCTGTTCACACCGTCCACACAATGCAGTCATTCTCTTTCAGCTGATGAGCTCCTGGTATATCTATGTCAAACAGCAAAGTATTTTGATTGCAACACAGGCCTTTGAACTAAAGCTTCAGAGGAATGTTGGCACAGAACTTACAATGCCGAGCAATTAGCTTAAGTGCTCTCCCACTGAAATGTAATCACCATCTGAAATAAACCAGCTCCTGCTTCAGAGAGCAAAGAGAGGTCGATTTTGGTCGGAAGTCACCTGGCAGGGGTCCTCCACACCAGAGAGGACTGGAGAGGTGCCACATTTGCCCTCTGCTGAGTAGGCGTGAATGAGCCCTCCTGGCTCCGGGCCGCGGGAGGGCTCCTGGCGTGATGGAGGTGGGCTGGGATCTCTCGTGGACCCTCCCGAGTAAAAATAGGCCTGGAAATATCGTGCAAAACTGGTTTGCTCAGGCATCCTGCAGGTCTCCTGAGCCTGTAGGAATGTCAGCATTAAAGGTGGAAGTCGGGACTCCCGGGAGCACTTGCAGCTCTCAGAGTGGCTCCCAAGGGAGCACAGAAAGGAGGCATCCATATCTGGACAGCAAACTGGTGAGTGACTGACCAGAGGATCTTTCACCACATTTTGTTACACTGCTTCCTTTCTCACACACTCAAAACACTGTGTTAACCCAAGGCTGCACTGGACACCAACAAGGACAGAACATTATGTCATCCTACTAAACATTGGAAATGTACCGATATCTTCCTACACAGTCAGATGAAGTCTTTGGTAAGAAAAAGCTCTTGTAGAGGCTTTAGTGACCCAAGTTGACAAAAGAAAGATTTTGTGTTATGCCAAAGCTTGTTGTGCCAAGCACTCTTGGCAGTGTGCTTAAGTCAGAAACTCGTACGTACAAGGATCCTTCTCTATGCCTCCCAAAAATGAAGGCTGCTGGAGCGTGCAAAAGACAAGTAAATAGCAAGAATTCCTAAATAATACCAGTAATAAAATCCTCTTACTTTTGACCTGGGATAGTTTCCCTGGTGATACATCTGAGAGCAAGATACTGCAGATAAGGGCAGAGTGGAATGAAAGCAAGTCCTCCTGCAGCTGCCTTTGCTTTAGAGAAAAAGGCAGTCAGCACCATGCCCATAGCAGATCTGCACAAAGGCTGATGGGGCTGTGACAAATGACCCTCACAAATGTAAAATGGGGAATATGATAAACTGGACATAAGAGAGCAATAGCAATACAAAGATCTTGATTATAAACTAGAGTCAAATGCCTAAAAATGTCTTCCCACTTTTCTCTGGAGGAGCTAAATGGGAATCTGTGCACTGCATAATACTGCCTCCCTACTTTCTGTGAAGAGACACATCCAGGTGATTCAGGTGTTCATCATACCCCAGGCATGCCTGCTTCCAGTCTATTCCCTTACACTGATGCAGGACTAACAGTAATTTGAACATTCTTGACAGATGACTCTTTAATTCCTTGACAATACCAATTCTACAACCTCCCCATAGCCAGTTCTGGTCTATTGAGAGCATGATGCTAATAAGGCCAGGGCTGTAAATTCAATCCCCATACTGGCCATTCGCTATAGAGTTGGACTTAATGATCCTTTTGGGTCCCTTCCAACACTGGATATTCTGTAACTTCTGTAACAAAAAATAAGACTGCAAATAAAAAAAAAAAAATCCTTGCTATGTAACTGAGTCTTTCTGACAAAAATGAAATGAACTAGTACTTGTCTTGTGCTCAGCAAAAATCTAAAAATTCTTATTGCTCTTTTGTTTGTGTAATGATCTCCTGGTATCAATATATCATTAGGCTCTTAGCATACAATTACATCTTAGCACTTAAAATCTTTTGTCAGTAGCAGAAAGCAGTTCTTTCAGAGTTACAGTCTTAACAATTTTTTCTAAACTAAGCGATTTTAGCTCCTCTCTGAACTTTCTTCAGTTATTTTAATTTAAAATGTAGGACACAGATGAACATGTTCCCTTAGACAAGGCCTCCTGATGTCCAAGAATAAAGCACAATAGCATCAATATCTTCTTGCAATCGCCCCCTTGTCAATTCTGCTCCCTCTTGCAGAATTGCTACTTGCTACCTAAGTACATCAGTTTGTCCTACTTATCATTGAACTTCCTTCTACCATTTTAAACCGCTTCTACTACTTACTAAAGTAATCCTGAATTTTGATCTTGTCTTTCACAGCCTATTTAATGTTTGCATCTATGCAGATTTTCTCTCTACCTTACCATTCACTGCTGTTGAAACCAGCAGAGGAATAGAACCATTCTTGCCTCCTGGTTTGAGAAGAAACCACTGGCAAATTCTCTGAATGAAGCTTTCTAACCTTCTGTGTAAGTCCATCTGAATCCTCTTTCCCTGGATTGTCAGTCATATGATTCTCTATCAAAACTTATCCTAAAATCAAGATATAATATATTGATTCTACTCTTTCCTCTTATCCTCTAAGCTGGTTAACCTGTCCAGAAAGGAAGTCTGATTGATTTGACATTATTAAGTGTAGATAAATGCATTTTAGTTTTTTGTTACAGACTTAGGGGCCTGAAATAATTAATAATTTGATTTGATATCTTTAGCCTTATAAATATATTTTAATCCTTTCTTTCTCTCTTCACCCTAACTTTTCTTTTTTCTTGTAGTTAATAGTTTGTAGTCAGAGCTAGATTTTTTTTTCAACTGTGGAGACAAAAAAAGCACTGACTATTTCAGTCTTCCCCCTATTTTGTTCATTAGTTGCTTAGTTTCCCATAAATAATGGAACTGCATCTTCTCTAATCATTCCCTTACTTCTAACATAAGGCTATTGATTAATAAAGCTGTGGCTGCATAACAGTCTTTCCAGGGTAATAAATGTTCTGCATTTCCCAGCATTCTATAAAATTTTAAATTGCTCTAAGTAGAATTTTTCGGCCATTTTGGATTCATCTTGCAGTTCAGCTGAATTTACCACATTTCTTGAGTTTGCTTATGAGAATGTCGTGTGAGCCTGTGTGAAAAGCTACAATAAAACCAAGCTAGTGTACAGCTCCTTTAAAGAAACTTTTTCCATCCTGCTCCACAATGAAAATCTACAGTGTTTAATTGCTGGTGCACACATAAAACTAAATGCCCAAAAAGGAGACAGACAGAGTTTTTAAAGCGATCCCACCCAGACCTATGAAGACCCTTACGTGACAGCGCTCCCCATAGCTTCCACCTCTTACCAAACATGCACTGCAGGTGCTCGGAGCCTTTGCTTTCCTCAGTGTTTATGAAAATATAATTCTGTTTTTTAAGCTGGATGTAATTAGTGGTAAGAAACTCCCATCAAATTAAACAGAGACTATTAGAGAGAGGTGCAGCAACGCTAGGCTGCAATCTTGTGACTGCTAATAAACCTACCTGCCAGCAGCTCTGCTGTGCAGATCCAGCATCACAGAATATGGGATTACATATCAGAATATGTCCCATCTGCACTCACTGTGCAGTGTCGGATTATGTGAGTCTCAGGCATGAATGTATCCGTTCATGTGGCTATTTAGGGCCAGTCCTGTTCAACATCATCACTGACGATCTGGATGGGGATATTGAGTGCAGCCTCAGTGAATTTGAAGATGATGCTGAGTTGGGTGGAAGTGTTGATCTGCTCAAGGGTAGGAAGACTCTGCAGGGAGACCTGGACAGACTCAATCAGTGGGCTAAGGACAAATACATGAGGTTCAAAAAGGTGAAGTGCTGGATACTGCACTTGAGTTGCAGCAATCGCATGCAGTGCTGCAGGCTGGGCTGGGGCGTGACTTGAGAGCTGTTCAGTAGAAAGGGACTTGGGGCTGCTGGTTGACAGCCAGCTCAACATGAGTCAGCATGTGCCCAGGTAGGCAAGAAGGCCAATGATATCTTGGCCCTTATCAAGAGTAGCATAGCCAGCAGGACTAAAGAAATGATGTTCCTCCTGTACTCGGCATGGGTGAGGCCTCACCTTGAGTGCTGTGCCCAGTTCTGGGCCCCTCACTTTACAACGGGCATTGAGGGCAAAGGGCAACAAAGCTCATGAAAGTCCAGAAACATGTTTTAAGAGGAGCAGCTAAGGGAGCTGGGTTTGTTTAGTCTCAGGGAGGAGCTGATCGTTCTCTACAGCTCTCTGAAAGGAGGCTGTGGTGAGGTGGGGACCAGTCTCTCCTGCCAGGCCTTCAGTGAGAGGGCCAGAGGAAATGGCTTTAAGCTGAGACAGGGGAGATTCAGAATGGATAACAGAAAAAATGTTTTCACTGTTAGGATGGTCATGCATTGGAATAGGAATTGCTTAGGGAGGTGGAGGAGCCACCATTCCTGAAAGTGTTCATCTGGATCTGGCGCTGCATGATGGTTTAGTGGTTTAGGGGTTGCAGTGGTAGTGCTGGGTGGATGGTTTGTCTGGATTCTCTCAAGGTCTCTCGGAGCCTTCGTGATTCTATGATGATTCTATGGTATTTGAACTCCTCTACTATAATGTTTTCCACAATGACATTGGATTAAGGAAGCAGCTGGGAAACTGAGGCACAAGGGAAATATGCAGTATGTCTACAGCCACACTGCCTGAGGCCAGGTGGGCAGGCACTGCAGTCTGGCCTCATAGTGCAGTCAGCCAGCACTTCCCCAAAAGGGCCACGTAGTTTCAGTACTTGCTTCATTCTCTATTTGTGTCCAGTGGTTAAGTTTGGAAGGTTACTTGTGCCATGACCAGCTCCTTAACTCCATCAGATCAGTGTTCACATCTTTCCTCCATACCATAAATATTAAGTTGTATTGTATGAAATGGTCATTTAAACTAAATACATTTGAAACTGCCTACAGTTGTTTTCATTTTCCATTCCTCCTGATTTCTCTGCTCTTCCTAATAATTTTGTTTTATTATTTTTCCAGTCTATACGGGTCCCTGCAATTGAATAATTATCCTGTCTTCAGCCTGTGGGTTGTCTTCAAAATCACTCTGAATTTTACCCTGACAAAAAAACAATTCTCTTTTCTTTTCTTTTTTGTGCTTCTGTCCTCTACTTTACCTTGTGTTTATTTGCTTTGACGTACTTTTTACATTTCAAGCTCCACAAGCAAGGACAATGCCAGTATGTGTAAAATGTATCATAATTGTATGAAGCCACGCAAGAAATAGGAATATAAAAAGGTTGTTTTTACAATCAAAATAAGCACATGTTCTTTACTGTTTCCTGTAAAAGAGAAACAAATAGATTTACAGCAAGACCTTGTGCCAGCACCTAACTGGTTCAATCTTTTCCTTCTCCCAGCTAAGCAGGCAGTAAACAGACATGGGAACTGCTTCTTTCAAGGCAGAGTGAGGGCAATGCCTTCGGGAGGCAGAGATCTGCACTAACTGACATATGACTTGGCTGAAAATCAAGACAAGAGATGTGCTGTTTTCAATTATTTTATTTCACTTTATTATTATCAATGATAATCTTTGGAGGAGCAAGGGAACAGTTGCTGCCTGATCTGCTTTGTTTGCCCAGGCATTCCACACAATCCCCTTGCAGGGTATTTTCCATGCAGAGACCCCACAGCACATCTGTTTCCAACATTTTAGTGGGAAAAGTTATTTTTAATACAAAGAGTGTATTAGCCACAACTACAGGGGTGGGATTGACAGATTGATTTTGAAGCTATCTTTTGAGAGCGACATTTATTAAGATTAATCCATGGGCCATTTTTCCCTATATGCACTTTTAAGCATCTAAACCAAGTGTGGTTGTCTTCCTACCAATAAATTTATGTCAACAGAACAGAGGACTTGAAATTCTGGTAAGTTAAAACTTTCTGGTGGACTGGCCACCTGTATATTTTCAGTGCCAGTGTATCTCAAATATCTGCATAAACAAATCATAATTATTTTCCCTGTAGAATAATTTATTTAATTTTTTTAATCAAACAATGCTTCAGCACTTCTTACTTCAATCTAGATGATCCTTAATTTAGTTTCTAGGAGATAGTCCTTGAAATAGTGGTTGTCTGAAGTGGTAGAATTATCACATACTTTAAATGTCAGCTCTGCTGAAATTGTGCAATTAGATCATGACTGATGTGGCTTTCTAAAAACCAAGTCTAAAATTTAACCCTAAAAGAGTCTTAGTCCAAGAATTCCACACTAATGAAGAACACTGTGGAAGGCTAAATCACTTACTGCAGAATGCACATATAATTGAACACTACAAAATTTACTTTAAAGGGACATAGGAAATACCATTTGGAGTTGCAGAAAATTTTGTTCCAAATTTCACTGTATGGGCTATTCATCTGTTAAGCAAACAAAAATGTCTCCAGGCAGAAAATTCAAGTTCAAGTATTCAAGTCCCTGGTATTTCTCAACAGCAATCAGATGAAGCAAAACATTAAAGGCAGATCTGCAAATCTTCCTGTGAAATGCACAGGAATTAAAAACCCTGTTTGCCTGAAGGAATATTAAGTGAAAAAGCAACTGCAAGTCACAGTACAAAACAATTGGGGCTGCAATCATGTGCTGTTTAACTGCCTGTTTGGGAGCCTTGTTCACTCATGAGCCGATTTTCTGGTATCCTAAGTGCTAGGTCAAAAAACACTGAAGCCACAGAATGCAAATGTCTGGATCAGAGTAAAGTTATTCAGCAGGCAGCTCAAATCAACTTGGAAAAAACAGTGGCTTTGTAGCAGTAGATACTGTAAGCCAGATATTATCTTTTCATGCTGCAGTCTCTGGTTTTCCCACTGCTGCCCATAAGCATTTTACCCATTTTTTCTGTGCCTTCCTTCTCACTTCACCAAAAGGCCATTTTCCCCATTTGATTATCATTTAATTTAAATGCAAATTCAGGATCAGTCTCTTGTCTTCTTAGATATTTACTAGAGCTGGAACATTCACCTTAAATATGCATCATGTCACCACTGCAAATTTTGATTTTGCTGTAAAGTCCAGCACCTGATGGGAAAACCCAGCTCCATTAACTTCATTAGCCACCACCATAGGTTTTTATCTTGCTATCAGCTATGATATTGCTATTTGCATACAGCTTCTGCCCATCACAGTCCAGTTTGAAGTCAGGTGAGAGTATTGAATCTTCCGGATTTCTTGGGAAGAAGAAATTATGATAATTATTATAATAATTATCAGGGAAGAAGAAATGATGATATTATTATCAACGGTGGGAATGCACAACAGTGAAAAGGCACTATGGTCATGGGAAGCTCAGCAACCCATGTTGGTGAGCACATGTAGAGCAGAGCAAAGCAATGAGTAAAGACAAGTGAGCCAAGAGCATTTCCATCCTTCCTTGCTGTGACAGCCTTGACAGAATCCTAGCAGGACAAAGGCTAATTATAATTTCTGTAGTTTTTGATAGTACTGTGCATGTTGCTTGCAGAGCATTTTGGCTTCCCCATCATGCAAAGGCAGTTAGCCACCAGCAGGGAAGAAGGGGCATCCAGGAGAACTGCTGTGCACCACAGGAGAGTATGTGCCCATACAGATGAAGTGGCATTTCAGTTCAACACCTTTACATTTCAGCAACACATCTAAGATGATTCCACAAGCAAGAGCCAAAGTAGTCTGGCAACAGTCCTGCTAAGAAGTTCTCACTATGTTTTCTTTTACGCCTTTTTTTTAAAATCTTGAGTCTTAAGCACTTTGCCCAAAGGGCTGTCTCATATTAACAGCCATTCTCCTCCAGACCCCAGCTGGGCAGCCTGTCACTTTCCTGTCAGTGTGCCTCTGAGCAGGCTGCAGTAGATCTCCCTCCTTAGAGCCACCTGAGCTGGCCTCTCCAGCCATATGAGACTATGCAAGAGCAGAGAAGAGAGAGAGTGCCCTGCATCTGTTCTGTTTCGCCAAGATCTTTAGTATCCAAACTACCAAGTAAGGCTGAATGCTGATAGTTTGAGAGTTTTGCATGTTTTAGACACAGTAGTTGGCCGCTTAATATGATTTTGGGCTGCAGAACAATTTAATAACAGAAATTCTGTGATTATCCTCTCATGATCTTTAGAATCAATAGCTGCAAATCACAAAGTATTTGAACTTTTTCTCCTGGTCTGCGAAGGGATGATGACTCTGGGTACATGAAATATTGTAGGTTATCATTTATTTGTAAACCTACAGTGGAATTTTTGTGAAAATCACAGCTCTAAAATGAAAAGCAAAGTATTGTAGCCCATCCATGTTTTTAATTTCTGAAGTAATGTTTTGGCATTCGAACATAATAGGCTTTGGGATAGTTAACTACATTTGGAAAGAAATGTAAAATATAACAGCTATCACAATCATGTTAACTCAGCCACACTGTACACATATGACTCCTGTAATCATGAATGGGTGCTAAAAAGAGAGACTTGATCTCATTTCCAGCAGGCTGGGTGCCTGGTGTGACCCATGGCAGCCAAGCTGCTGAAGCACCAAGGCCTCTGGAGCAGTCCTGGACTGACTGCTACTTTCTCATTAGGGCACACAATGACAGAAACGTTGCACAAGAGCAACTGTTTAAAAAATGCAGTTGCTAGTGGTGATCTAAGGCAGCACAGGAATCTGTGGCACAGCTTGGACCTGAAATTCAGCCTGTCGAGCTCTCTGCATGGGCAGATTACTGTTCAGTACAGATTGGACTAAAGCGTGTACCATCAAAGACATTTTTTTTTAAAATTTTTTAATTTCCTCAGTTCTTTGCATTTTGATTCACAATATTTATATTGTAATACCTGAAGCCCTGATAGTTTAATAACAACATAAATTAATCACTGAGTTTTTCTATCAGGCTATCCTATCTGAAACAAATAAAAACCTATCTGAACAAATAATCTCTCAAGCATTAAGCTAAACAGAATAGAAATAGAAGGAAATACTTTGGAACTACTGCACAAGCTCCATTTTTACTGAAGCTAGTGATGTTTATAATGACTAGATTTTCTTTTAAGAGCACTAAAAAACATCCAAAGGATTGCTCAGGCTAATTTCAAAAGGTCTAAAATTACAAAGACTCTACAGAAGCAAGCAGCATTAGAATCTACTCTTCAAAAAAACCCCAAAATACTAAAGGTTCCAAACAAATCTAATAGAAATGAGGCCTTCTTTTTGACCTGGAGTTTCACAGATTTTTCCTCTTGCTGTCATTGTGCAATGTTTTCTTTGGGGAAAAAAAAGAGTGATGGCAGGAAGGAGAGAGAAAGGCGGGGGGAAACTTCAATGAAAAGATTGACAGTACTTCTTGGAACTGGTGCATCCACATTGAAGTGAGTTTGTCCTATAAATGACAAGATAACTTTGAAAAGGTTTGTTATTCACTAAATGACAATACTCAGAAAATTAACATCACTGCTGTATTGTTTTATGTTAGAAGAGCTCTCCATAATCTGAATTCTCTTTCTGGGCTTGATTTCATCCTCTAGTCTATAGAATCAGAGAATCATTTAGGTTGGAAAATACCACTAAGATCAAGTCCAACCCTTAAACCAGCATGTCCCTAAGCTTCACATCTACGCTTCTTATAAAGACCTTAATTGTGACTCAACTGCTTCCCTGGGCAGCCTGTTCCAATGCTTGACAACACTTTCTGTGAAGAGGTTTTCTCTAATATCCAACTTAAATCTCCCCTGGTGTAACTTGAGGCCATTTCCCCTCATCCTATCACTTGTTACTTAGGAGAAGAGACCGCCTCCCACTTCAGCACAACCTCTTTTCAGGTAGTTGTAGAGCACAATAATGTCTCCCTCAAGCCTTCTTTTCTCCAAGTTACACAACCTCAGCTCCCTCAGCTGCTCTTCACAAGACTTATGCTCTACACCCTATGCATTACTGTGTGAAAACATGTAAGAATGTCTGACTTTATATATAATTTCTGTACCTAGTCAGATATTAACTGGGATCTGCCTGCCTTGGGGGACTGGTTGTAGTTTTATTTTGCTGCTGCCAGTAGCTCGAATTCAACCCAGGACTTAGAGACTGAAACAAATGCCATTGAATACCCACTCTCACAGAACCTGGAGAAGGCAACATGTTTTAGATTCAAACCAAGAACTACTCCAGTCCAGCTTTTCTGTATCCAGAATGGCACTTTGGTATTTTCCTCATCCACTTGATGAGGATGCTCACTTAAAATATTGGTTCAGGACTACTGCTGCTAAAATCACTGAAAGTGATGACTATCCTCTGAGAGCAATCACATCTTTCTATGAAGTGAACAGATTTCATTCTAACTCCTAACAGGCAAATGCCAAGGTGATAAGAGAGGACACTGAAATGCCCTCTCAGCCCTGTGTGCAATGCTTGCCTGATGAAGCTGGGATTGAAAGGACAAAGTGGTACAAAGTAGTTCAAAAAAGGATTGCACCAGTTCAAACAGTAGGTTAAAAACGTTCTTTCACAAGGTTTCAAGCGCATCTTTCTCATCACTTTAAATCTGTTTGTAAGACAGTGACTGGGTGATAATGAATGCTATCCACTTACTGCACTTGCTGAATATATTGATTAATTGTGCACAACACTTTGAAGATAAAGCACTGTGTTGTTAATAAACATGGTCTAATGATTCTCTCCTGGTTTTTTTAGCACTCCTCTTACTTTGTCCAAGGTGTAAATACCTTACTGCAGCTACAGGCAGGCAGGCTGGCCAGCTGCATGGGCCACATGCTGATTTCAGCTGAAGGCTTTCACATCAATTGTTCTGTGGCTGTTCCCCTCCACTGCCAACTCACCGTGCTATCTCCTCTTGCTGTTTCCTTGCTTCCTTGTTCGGGGGCAGGATAAGGGAATTTCCATGATTCCCGGTGAAAAGGGCCCTTCCTTTGCAGCAGGCTGCCATTTCCCTCTGCCTAATACACAAAGAAAGCAGCCAACAGCAGCACAACTGCTTTCATTGGCTGCTAAGAGTCTTTGAGTCGAGCAAAATTACCAAAGGAGAAGAAACACTAATTTCCTCTTCACTCTCCTCACCTGCCTCAGAGTAATGTTAGGGGGGCAATTTTCTTTGAGGAAAAAAATAACTTTTCCCAGCCACAGGAGTGTGACAGAAGAGGCTGCTGAAATCAGCTGTTAACACAGATTGATATGTTTTTCACACCTAAAAAGAACTTTCATTTAGTTTTCTCTCTTGGACTCCTGCAGCACATGTTTTGAAAAGACGATGAATATTGCTTTCACATGAAATTGCAGGCATGCACCACTTTAAAGGTATTCAGAATTAGGCAAAGCACCACAGGAAAACAAAGAAGCAATGCGAATACTTAGCTGCTAATGCTAGCTGTCAGTGAGAATTAAACCTTTTGTGGGGCACCCTTGTCAACCTCACCTGGGTTAAGAGAGCTGCTCCATTAGGTGACAGAAAAACCGAGCTTGTGGGAACTGACCCTGCCAACGATTATGCACGAGCTTCATTTTAAACCGATGAAAATACTCCCATCTGGGCTATCAATACACAGGGAACTAACAACAGGCTGCAAACGTGGCTGTGAGAGCAAGACCTGTGAGCAAGGCTACTCTACCGGCCACCCCACGGGACCAAGGCTGCAGAAGTTCTCAGTGGGTCACATCTCAAACATTCAGAGAGGAACAAGATTTTTTTGTAGGCTGTTGCTGTTGTGAATACTCAAAGCAACTAAAAATGAAGTAAAACATCTCCTTCACTTCATGTGATGCACACAACAGTATTTTGAAACAAAATTATCAAAATCAGTCATCTTTGCAGCTAATCCTATGGCTCTTTTTCACTGCCTAACACCATGACAGCAACCATATGAACCCTTTCCCCTACCTGAAGCATACCTAAATCTCTCTTCTGTTTCAATGCCTTCATATTTACCAACCTCAATGACATCACATTTTTCCTTTATGGCACCAATTTGGCTACTTCTACCTCTATACATCTTTTAAATAAAATTTCCAGGATATCAATATTTTTAAAACCTCAAACTAGGACATGGTTCCAAATTTGTTATGGGGGAAGAGATAAAAATCCAAACCATCAGTTCATAAGCTTTATTTTCTTAGGAAAACATGGCGAAAATAAGAATGTTTGTCAAACTACAAAAACTGCTAAAGGATTGAGGAGCAGACATAGTAAATGAAGTTATTTTTTCTACCCTTCTTTGCCAAACTAGATTTAAATGTGTTCTACAGCAATACTTATCATAAGCCTGTAATACAGCACTGTGATCCACAGCAGTAACCATTTTGAATAAGATGCTATTAACACACAGAAGTCATCTGTCTGTTGCAATTCCATCAAACTATTCCATTCTGAGGTCAAAAATGTTTTTCCCCTATCCATCTGCTCCAGTTTTGGAGATTCATTGAATAAAGAAGACAAAAATTCTAAATACTGAGCAAATCTATTTTAAGAAGCATATTTATCACAAATCTAATGTGTTGGATGACTAATAACATACATGTGTGCACTGCGCTTGCCAAAAAACATCAACATTTCCAAATAGTTACCACATTTACAATTAAAATAATGTATTTGCCAAATGTTTGGTTGTTTTTCTTTGTTTTATTCAAATGATGATTTCTCTTCTGTTCCAAGAGCAGAACAAAATTTCCTGGGTATCAGAAGCAAAACATTAGAGCGAGATTCTAATGTCTGATAGAGCCCCATTCAGCTCTCAGCTATACAATATTGCTTAGATTATATCTGACTTGTCATTGTTGTAGGAGGCCTAATAGCATCCTAACAAGGAAAACTAAAATGAGGCTTTAAATTTTGCCTCTTACAAGTCTCTTGCTTGTCAGTTGCAATTGTCCAGCATTTCTCAGGTTGCTTGATTTCCGTCTCGTGCTGCCCCTCCCGCTGCCTCCGTCCTTTTGTAAGTGGTAGAGGCAGGAGAGGTGGGTGGCAGCAGGAGTTTGTACTCACAGCATTCACATGCCCCATGCTAACTGGTGTGCAGAAAGCTTAACATGGGAATGTTCCTACTGCCTTATTGACTTCTGCTCTGAGGTTGGGCCAGGGAATGGAATCTTACAAAAAAATAGAAAAACAGATGATCAAAGAAGGAAACTGCATTGCCTCTTTGTAACAATCTCATTCTTAAGCCTCCCGTCTGTTTCAAGTACAGACAGCTGCAACTTCAGTGGGATGTAGAAGTTGAAAGTCAAGTATTGTTAAAGCCACAGATTTCAGAAAAGAAAACACAAATGAAGAAGTGATTGCTTCCCATGACTTTTTTCCCCTCTAACACCAAAAAGGGATGTTGAGGCTTACAGTGGTTGATCTAGTGGTCTGCTGCCTGCATGTTCCATTCTCTCATCCCATTCCAATCTCATTCCAATATGCCACTGTTAGCATCATCCTGGCAAGGTGGTAAACCAGCTTAGGGAGCAATATCATCAGGCATTCTGGAAACAGAATATATAGATCCCTTTTTCTTGTTTTCTGATTGTTGGCTCCCAAAAGAGGCTTATTTTAGGGGGTCAGATATGTACCAAACCAGACCAAGAGGCTGGGGAATTACTTGGCCAGAATCAGGGAAGGGGATGGGAACCATCAATCATTGAAGAGAACCTTAAACCAGCTTAGTTATAATGTGAAACCCCTGTTGAAGAAATTAATTATCAAGGACGTGTTACAAGGGGAAGGACACTAAAACAGAGGGACTAGGTGTTCATTAATCATCATTTGCTACTTTCACTCATTTCCTTATCTCCATGTATCACCACGCTGACAGAACTGCTTGGGAGAGATGCCAAAGGCAGCAGAAATGTAGTTAGAGTGAATATTTGGGAGACAGGAAATACAGATACAAACTCCAGTTGCTGCTTTAGTATGCCTCTAGATGAACAGTCTCAAGACTCAATATCCCTGCTTCAGGCTCCAAGCTGTTAGGTGAGATGGCTGCCCCGGAGTCACATCATTGGGTTAGGGCTGCATTGAGGGTATTTTATTTTGGGCACTGGGCAGCTATGCAGGACTTGGCTTAATTCCAGCATGCAAAAGGAGTATACCTTTTTGTCCAGCTGGATCTCTGTGTTGGATCTCTGTGTAACCCATCTCTATGTTTGGCTCTTTTCTCTAATGACGGTGAAGTTCATCCTCCTGGACACTTATTTTGCTAGTTAATTAAAGTTATATTTTATTACTTTTATATCATTTTCTTCCTCATTCAGCTAAAAAAGGAGGCAAATGCAAACCAAAACAAATCCAGCAAGACTAAATAACATCTTTGAGGTACTATAACATTGGCATAGATCATCTAATCCTTGTAGACTTTACCTTCACTAGAATCATTGCACACTTAATAAGCAAACCCATCTATTGACAGGATCCACACTCCCCTTACCAGCATGGTTCAATTCTTCTCCATTTCAGTGCACCATTTTCCCAAGGCCCTTTTAGCTCAGAATTCCAAGTGTCATATAATAGCAGTATAACTTGCAGAGCAACTGAGGCAATCTTTTCACTGTATTCACCAGTGGCAAGGGCTCAGCTGAAGGATCAGGGCCACTCTTAAGAACTGCATTTCAGAGATGAAGCTGCCCAGTTACACAAGCCCAGAAAATAATCAGAGACCTAGAAAATTCAGCCTACATGAGAAGTTTGAATGAATGGTAGAGGAGAAGTGTAAAGAATGAAGCCTTAGAGAAGGTATAATCACAATTTTCAAATACATAAAGGGTTTTTGTGATGAGACAAGAACAACCTACCTGCTTTAACATCCTTGTTAACCTAAGGGGAAAAGTGTTTCATCTGCAGTAAGGAAGAATCAGATGGGATATTAGGATTACAGTAACAGTTAAGAGGTAGACAGATGGCCTGCAAAATGCTCAGACCCACACCAATGGAGATTTTTAGGAGAACATAGAATCATAGAATTATGGAATTGCAGTAGTTGGGAGGCACCTTGTAAAACTTATCTAGCCCAACTCGCTGTAAAGAGCAGGGACATCTACAGCTAGACCAGGTTGCTAAGAACCCTGTCCAGCCTGACCTTGAGTATTTCCACTGATGGGGCATTGGCTACCTCTTTGGGTAGCCTGTACCAGTGTATCACCACCCTCATTGTGAGAAACTCCCTTTTATTCTCTCTAAACCAACCCTCTTTTAGTTTAAAATCCTTACCTCTTGTCCTATTATAACAAGCCCAATTGAAATGCCTCCTTCAGGTACTGAAAGGCTGCAGTAAGGTCACCCTGGAGCCATATCTTCTCCAGGCTGAACAACCCCAACTCTTGCAGCCTTTCCTAATGGGAAAGGTGCTCCAGCCCTCTGATCAATGCTGTGCTCCTCTCCTTTAACAAACAAAATTTACCTGTAGGTGAATGTGATACTGCTCCAAGTCAGGGCTATGTTCTAAATACCTCAGAGGTCCTTTCCAGCTGCCTGGGTCTGTGAACCTCCATGTGTGAGGTCGCACAGTACACGTGGTCCCAGGAGAAAAACCACAAGTTGCAGAGGGCCTTCTGCATCCAGTGGGGAGTCTTTGTTGACAAGTCTTGGGAGCAGGCTCCACTCTGGATGAAGAGCTTTCTTGAAGGAAAGAAGCATTCAGAACTATCAAAAAGGTCACCAAAATCCTGATTTGCCTGTGCCACTGTGCAGGACAGTTCCTTAGCTGATGGGATGTGACTGAATTTTGTTCATCTCTCACAAATTTTATACCAGGCTTTGCGATCTGCTTTCTCAGAGGAGCACAGTTTATGCAAGAATTACTAGAATGAAATATAGCTGCAGCCTCAACTATTAATCACTTTGGAAATGAAACCCCAGTCTTTCTTACACTGCATACAGGAAAGGAGTACAAGCACAGACTTGATGCATATACATGTATATATATACACACACACATAAAACAGATCCATTGGAAAACAGAGCATCTGTGTATCTTGTATTTGCAGAAACCTGTACAAACCCTCACAATTCACTTCAGATTGCATGAGTTCCAGTTATGTGATCTGTGAGAAACACAGGGTTTATTACATCCTGAGTTGTCCACAAGAAAATAACTTAATCTTCTAATAAATTAAAACATTTAAAAACCCAGGCATTTTTAAGACTGATGAAAAGAAGACACTGAGATTTTGCAATATCCTGATGAACTAGAGCTGTTTACTGGAGACAAAAGACAGCAACTGCACTTTGGCTAGTTCTTCGTTGCATCCCTCTGAGGACAAACACCACTTTATTCTGGCCTGAGTCCAAGTGAACCAACAGTTTTCATCAAGAATGTTTTTAGATACTCTGACAGAGTGGCAAAGGCACTCCAAATGTGATTAATGGCAATGGGAGATCACACCAAAGGTTAATGCTTTTTCAGCTGTTTGCCACTGTTCTCAAACCAGAGATTTGGATGCATACTGGCCACCCATTTCACCTACTCATGCGGGGCAGTTTTCATATGGCAGATGAAGATTGCACTGGAGTTCAGGTAGGCAAATGTAACTGAGATGTGCAGGGTAATTGAAAGTTTATTAGTCCTTCTTCATGCTGTTATCTAACCAAAATCCATGGAGTTGGATATCCCAGGCCTCAGTACAAATCTCATGATTTATGTATGTCAAAAGCTGCTTTCAAATACATTCATCCTTTTACCATCTCCCATGAGCATCAAAGCATCCAGTATGTCTAGCAGGATGCCATGTATTTATTTTCCATGTTGCTCATAAGGAAAAGCTGCTTTAGCAAACCTACATGGGGTGGCAAGCAGTGTTAAGGAACAGAAGTTTCCCGTTCATTACCCCATTCCATCTCCTCCCTTTGGCAGAAGCAGGTAAGATGTGATTTTTCTACCAATTTCATTGACATGAAAATAACCACTCCTAGAACCCGGGCTAATGAGCTAGAAATGTAAAAGAACAAAAAAATTGCTCAACAACTTTAAGTGTGGACACTGAAATGCAGCTATTTGACATGCTGAGCTACAACAATGGCACATGATTTATTGATTAGTTGCCATTACATGAGGGAAGCTCGACTAGTCATTTCAAATACACATATTATCTTGGAAATCATCCTTTGAATAAAAAGGTAAAATACAGCTTCTGTTGTAGTAATCAATAGTTTAATTTTCCTTCTTAACTGAAGTGTCATTTGATGAATTCTGAAAGGTCTAAATATTTTAAAATTACAAATGCTTCTTTAATGTTGTTGTAGCATCTTAAACTCCAATTATTTAAGCTGCATTCTAAACTACTATAGTTCAGACACACTTCAGTAGTATAAACATAAATTTTCTGCAATATATATTTGGAAAATACTAATCACACAGTACTTGAGATTACTGATGTAAAAAGATGCATTATTTCCAGCACAGAAGAGGTAAATCTGATTTTCCACTTTTGAACAGAACACTGTAATCATGAACGCTTATTTGTAATTGTCTTCCCATAGCCTACATCTCCATAATAAAATGAGTTATATTAATATTAATAGATAATGATATTATTTTTATAAAAAGAATTCTTTTTTTTTCTACAATATAAATATATGAATAAAAGCATGCATGGCAGATAGCTGATCCAAATTCTTCAACCAGTTGAGGAATTACCAATACCACCAAGTGTAAGTATATTGGCTGTGGTTAAAATGAATGGCAGAGCAATGGTTTCAGTGTTTTGCTAGGCAGCTGCCTCAATCAAAGTTGGACATGCTGGTTTGTCTGCTTTATATACATACAGATGTGTGTGTATGTGTGTTTGTGAAGGGCTTATTTAAACAACAAAAGAAGGGAAGAAAGGGCAGGGCCCTTTCAATTTCCTATTTGTTGTCAATATTTTATATTAATTTTCATTTTACCTACATTTTGAAACATCACTAAACTTTCTGATGAAAATTCTTAGAAATTTTCATTCTTATAATTTTTTAAAATTAAATTTCTCAAAAAATTCAAGATAGCTTTAAAAAATGCAAGCATTGCCTATATGAACCTCTTCATTAACCAAGGATCTCTTAACCAGGCTCACACACAGCCAGGTGCAACTGGGGCAATGCCAGAACATCAAGTCTTGACTGCGAGGGCTGCTACTTGCAATAGTTATTCATATGCATATAGCTATTGCACACATCCATATAAGGCTTTCTCTGGATTCCACATGGAAATTGTATCCAGTGCTTGCTGCTTTTTTATCTCATACCTTTGTGCAGCAATTTATATCTGTAAAAAGTATAGGTAAAACTAAACAAAAGAAAAATTTTGACTGGGTAGCATTCTGCACAGGGGTAAACAAATGTATCAAGTGAGGATTGGTTAGGAAATACCAAAACCCACTTGTTCTGGGTGGATCAAATATTTTCTAGCATCAAAGGAAAAAAATGAAAGTAATTGCACAGTTAACTTTAGATTATTTCACCCCTAAACTTTTTTTTTCTGGATTGTTGGAAAATGGACACTGAGAAATCCATCAAGCAAAGAATAACCCCAGATGTTTACAAATTGATCTGCCATGTGAGCTTGGTGCAAAGGGCATGAAAATCAGGCTGTGCACAGTGACATTTCACAAATCTAATAATAACACCTTAGATTTATCTGGCATTTTTATACAGAAAAAGTAGATCCCAAGGTGATTTATGGACTGTAAAAATATAAATATGTATATTTGGGTTATTTCAGTCACTAGCAGAAGATGCAGTGCCCTATCCAAACCAGAGACATCAAATGGAGAGTGAAAAATCCTTATAGATGCTTTGTTTATACCTTTGCCATGAGACTAAACCAATTCAGGTAGTATCCTACTTCTTGTGCTTTTTGCTTTCCCATTATTGATAAAAATTTCTTACAAAGGATGGTGGCAGCAGGAGTGATAGGGCAGGCTGAATCTCAATGGTTGCCCAGTACAGCTGATGAATTGCTGCTTAATGAAGAATATTTTTTTTCTCTTTCTTCCCCCTCCTCACCCTTCAGAAGAGATTGAGACATGGGACATCCCCAAGCAGGATGTAAGGAGGTTGATCAGACATGTGGGCATGCAGACAACCAAAACTGTCTGCACACAGAAAGTGCAATTTTCAAAACTTTATAGAGGATTTAGTGTTCTTTTTTAGCTGTTTTGCTTGCTCCCAGGTTATCTCCATGACCACGGGGCAACAACCTTCCTTCCTAAAGACTGATAATCAATCATCTGCCTGTTTATCTGCCCATCAGCCCCTCATAAAAATGTCAGAACACATTGGCTAGCTGGAAACAAATGAATAAAAGAGGTAGAAACCTCAAAGATAATTAAGTTCCTAGGGATTTGTGAGCATCAGCGACTAGAGACTCAAATTAGTGTTCCAACAGAGAGAGATGAAGGAGGAACTCGGCTGTTAAGGGTTGTGCTTGGCAGCAGCCCGCGGCCCCGGCAGCGCAGGCAGCCGCGCTGCGCGGGCAGCACGCGGCGCTCCGGACCCGCAGCAGCGCCCGCCCCGCGCCAGCGAGAAGAGATGTCACATCGGACATGAAACAGAAACGGGAGACGAGCTTATCGCAGTGAGTGAGTCAGAGACGAAACCACAGGAAATCTGGCTTCATTAGTTCTGTTGATCGTGGAACAAGGTGTTTTTAATAATAACAGCTGAAAATTCGGCTCTTTTCTACAGGCCTTGAAGGTCTCAGCAGTAGGAACAATACCGTGTAGGCTGCATCTTGGACAAAATTCAGAACCGACGGCACTGGGAAGAGAAGCAGGCAGGGAAGAGGCACAGGTGTCACCTTCAGTGTAAAAGAAAATAACATGCAGGAAAAAAATAACAGGCAGAGAAAAAAATCTGAAGGATACACGTAACAACAAATGGGTGCTAACAAAGAAAGGAGAGACAGACGGAATGCAGAACAAGGAAATAAAGAGGAAATTGAAATCTGGACTAGAGTTCTATTCAAACACAGCCCTGTCATCTGTGTCCTGATGCTGGAGAGGGAGGAAACAAAGCTTTCTGCCCTGAGCCACACCCTGTGCGTGTGCATGACTGCAGTGATGATCCCCAGGAGTCTGGGAAGCTGTTAATCATTCAGTCCTTTACCTGTTGCTCTTCTCTAAGCATCTCTGCATTTAGGATTTGATGTGACCTCTTTTCTTCTTTTTCTTTTTTGTCGGATGATGCTAAGGGAGGGAATCAATCCTTCAATCACAAATAGCAGGTTTTGATGTGCAGCTGTTTGTCTAGGTTCATTGGAGAATATCTCTCTGTATCACTTCTACATGGGTCAGAAGGATGGTGTGCTGGTTCCAAGACAACAAAGTGCAGAAGACCATCTTGTGAATACTTTTCACCTTTGCAAGTGGGCTAAGCACCGAATTTAGCATGGAATTCAGTAAACAGAGTAGTGTGGTGCACATTTGTGTCCCAGCAGGCAGAAGCACGGGCCAATATACCACACTGCTGCTTTAGCACATCCAAATGTGCCTGGCAGAACAGCAACTTAAGGAGAGTTAGGAGAGAAGATGGCTATTCTGGGGTGGAATGCTGTGTGGCCACCTCAAGATCTAGATCAGCTTCATAATCCTGGTCACACTTGGCAAAGTCAGGTGCACAACAAGGGATTGTTATGGACTGGATGAGGATTCAGCACAGCTTCACTTCACCAGCTCTTCTTTTGAATTAAATAAACTGTTGCCATTGCTCTGGCTCTGTATATGTCCACAGGCAGGCTTCTTAAAAAAAAAAAAAAATTTGTCATAAGGCCAGAGCAACAGGAGCTGAACAGGAGCTGAAGGAAACTATTCCAGCCATAGGAAGCTGTGTTGTGAGCTGGGAGGGGCGGAAAGGCTTAGATTTAACCTGGGTACAGCCACCTTGAGAAGCAAAAGTGTGGCAAGTACAGTCCTGGTCAGTGGTCATCAGATGGAGCAGATGTGGACTTTTCCCCAGAGTAGGGAGAGCAGATCATTAGGTTTGGAGCAGGCAGGGTAGGGGGATGAGTGACAGAGACCCCAGCAAAAGGCCCTGGGGCAGAGTATGATGGAAGGCAGAGATTCACAGCCCCGGGCACAAAGAGAGCTGCCAGGCTGGTAATTCCAGGGCATTCTGCCAAAACTTAGGGTACAACCTGGCCAGAAGCCCAGATGTTGAGAAAGCAGCCTGGAAAGTCAGGTGTTACCAAGCCCATTAGCAGCCTGTGAGTTTCTCCTTACTGGATTCCTCACAAGGATTGCAGGACATGACTAACTCAATTTTCCTAGGGAAGTCCCATCTCTCTTTTCAGATTCCCTTTCTCCTTTCCAGTAAGTGAAGAGGTACAGAAGGGGAATCCAGACCTTCTGAAATACTAGAGTTATGCCAGAGCTGTTCTTTCTTATCTTGCAGTGACTAAGCCCAGTCAGGTGAAGAGCAGGAAGGAAGCCAATAAACAAGGACAAGGGCCTTCTGGTGGAGGTTAGCACAATAACTGGGCCAGACTGGCAAAATTCACCCAGCACAGTCTGCCTCCCCTGTGCAAGCCCAAAGGGAAAACTCCACAAAACTCTATATTATGTTTGAATGGTCCCAACCCACTGTTAAGTCTGCAGTGGCACTTTGCACAGACGGGGGCTGAAAGCCACTTTTAACATCTCTTCCAAAAGTATAACTTTATTCTTGCCCAGGTTTTTGGAGCTGATTTTTATTTATTTTGTATTTGTTGCTGTTTTGAGATGCAAAGGTAACTTTTCAGCAACTTCCTCTTTGGGAACCACGGCATTTAGACCGACTGTCTCCTGCTGTTTTAGTAGGTTGCACAATGCACACAGCATTTAATGAAGCTGCCCTCAAAGTGCCAAGAGCAGTTAATTAATTACTCCTTGAAACATTGCTGGTCCACATTTCATTGATGGAAAGTTACAAAGTATAAACATCCTGACCAAAGCTTACCTGAGCCACTCTTCTAAGGCACCCCTCATTTCAATAGATTATCCCTACATTAGCTATAGTTGAGACAAATTTAACATCTGAACGTGGAAACGATGATGCTATACCAAAGTGATGCTGTGTTCACAACAGGTGGGAAGTGAGCTCTGCAGTAACTCTGTTGATCTGTTTCTGGGGGAAGGCATGAAAAATTTGCACACAGGCTTTTTTAGTAGAATGCTTGAGCAGAGAACAAACCTGCAGAAATTGTGATTGCAGAGGATTTATCGAACAGGGATAAACCCTAGAGTACTTCAAGTTCAGTAAAAGTGATGCCAGTGACATATTCTGGGCCCCTCATCGATAAGGGTGTACAAGAAGGGAGGAAGCCTCTGGATGCTCAGAGACTCTGCTAAGGGGATAAGGGGTGGGACTTACAATGTTCCTTCATGTTCAGGGGCGTCCCCAGAGCACCACCGGGATACGACAGGTACCCCAAGGCTGTTAGGTACAGACCAGCAGGTAGACCCTTTCCCAGCGGTACCGCCGCCCCGCTGGAAAGCGCCGCGGAGGCCAAGCGCCGACCCCGGCCGCGGGCAGAGGCTGCCCAGAGACAGCTCCCGGCAGTCCCGCCGCTCCCCGCTGTTCACCCCCAGGGCCCACGGGCGGCTGGGGCTCTGTGCCCCCAGCGCTGGAGCTGCAGCTCCCGGCCCGGCCCCGGTCCCCCGGCGGGGCTCGGAGCGCCCCCGGCTCTCCGGGAGCACTCGGCCCCGCGGGCGGCCCCGCTTCGCCGAGCTGGCCTCTGCCTGGCTGGCGGGCAAAACAAAGCGGAGACAGGGAAAGGAAAACGGGGAGAAAGTACGGCTCCTGCCGCCTCCCAGCCTTCTGCCTGGCTCTCCCTGCATGAGACAGCGCTGCAAGCGGATCCTGACCGGGGGCAGGGGGTGGAGAGAGGAGAAGGAGGAGGACGGACAGAGGGAGGGAGGGAGAAAGGGAGGGAGGGAAGGAGGGACGAACGGGAGCCTCTCTCCTT
>VXBC01010937.1:168041-206029 GCA_013399945.1 Ploceus nigricollis
TCACAGCGGATATGTGCTGCGCCTACAGGTGTGTCCCCTCCTCGCAGCTTTTCCCCGGCTCCCAAGCGTAGGCTCTGGCTGTCGGGGGGCGGCGGCGGATCGTGACCGCCATGTGATGATTATTTCTCTTGGGGCGGTTTNAGAGCAGCTTCTCTCCTCCTCGGCTGCGGGGCCAGGGCCGGGGATAAGCGGCGAGGGCCGGGGCGGATGGGGCTTTCTGCCGCGCTGCCCGTGACCAGATGGTTTTGGTTAAGGGGCTCCCGGGCGGCGGCTCTGGACTCGGAGCGCCTTTCTCAGCCGCCGTGCAGGGCGGGGATGTGGGGGAGGCGCGGGGAATCGGCTCCTCCCGACCGGCGGCCGGGGGGGGGCGGGGGCCCGGGGGGNTCCGGCGAGCTCCCTCCGCCCCACTCGATGGAGGCTGGCTGCTCTTCCTGGGAGTTTCGCAACCCCGAAGCGGCCGGGGTCAGCAGCCCCGGTGTCGCGGCTGGCACTGGCCCGGCGCCCCCCCCGCGCTCCGCCTGGGCACCGCTGACTCGGGAACTCGTTTGGGATTTTCCTGCAAACGCATTTTGTCTCTTTGCAGAGGCAGCTTTAAACTTTCTTTCCAAACTGTTAATTAGATACACTGTACTTTACTCATGTTCCGTGGAGGCGAATGGGAGTGCGAGGCTGGAAAGGCTTGTGACTCAAAGCATAGTTATTCGGGAGGTGCAGAACATCTTTGCGTGCCGCGTTCAGATGGGCTGTACCTGTAATTTGTGACTTTGCCTTCTCCGAGACTTTGTCAGTCTTGGTGACATCGGGAGGCAGAAGGGATCTTTTAACACTTTGGGTCCTTTCGAGGTTAATCAGACACTCGGTTGAATATACAAAGGAGGAAGTGTAAGTTTATCGCCTCTCTGAAATCTGATGGAAAATAACATTGCTTTTGTCCACGAGTTACAACACTATGGTCCTGTCCTTTTCGCTGAGCTCGTCATCAAATGATAACTTGCTCTTGAGGGAACTTAGGCTTTTGTAATGAAGGCTGTTACCTTGAATGTGATGATGAGCTTATTGAACACCAGAGGGAACTCTGAATAGGTAATTCATTCGAGGGAGATATATGCTTATTTTACTGTTTATGTTCTCATTACAATGGAATCTAGGAGGAAGCAAAGGTTGGTAAGTAATAGGCTGCTGGTATGTACCTAGGATTGACTTCAGTTTTCTTAACAGTTCTTTTCAGAAGACATCAATTCTAAATTTGGGCTGAAAAAATTTTTTTTTCTTTCTTTTTTTTTGTTTTTCCCCCAAAGCTTGAAATGTGCAACTGGTCTTGCAACAGCTATAGGCAAATCAGCTGGGAGACCTGTTCACTATTTGCTAGGCAGTGAGATTATACATGCATGTTGGGCTGATGCTTAATGCCCCACCTGCCTCTCAGGTTGTGAGACAGATCCAGCACACCTGGGTACAGGGGCTGCTGCCTGCAATTGATATACCAGAATAGAACATGCTTCCAGCCAAAACAAAAGGGAGGAAGGAAGAAAGCCTACTTCCAAGCCTAGCATGGCTTGTCCTCCTTACCTAGAACACTTGTGGATCTAAAGCCTATTCTGATTGCCTGTGAAGTAGAAAATAGCCTTTCTTAAAATATATGACTTAAACAAATACAGAAATGAAATGGTGTCAGTGTTTGGGAAAGGAGTTTGAATGGTGGCTTCTGGTACCAAAAGCTGTTTAAATCAGCTGAGATTATTGTAAGAAGCTAGGGTCAACCCATCAAAATGTGATACTGTATTTTGTAGTAACATGAACCCCCAAAATTTGCAACTGAGACTTTGTGATAGTTTGTTACAGCAGTGTTGATAACCAGGCTTCTTTGATACTTCTGAATTGTCAACGACATGGGAAGGATAGCACAATAAATACACTTGTGACTCTGCCTTCTGCTCCGGAAGCTGATGCATTCAGTTGTTCATCCTATCCCTTTGCCAGAGGTTACTCTGCCATTCAGGGTTATTTTCTATTGAACTTTGAATCTACCAGAGTTTACAGACAGGCATATGAATGTAAACTATATTTTATGGCTGTTCATATTAGTGTTGTGAAGTCTGATACCATTAATCTCCTGTATATCTCTCTGTTGTGACAGAGGGACAAAGCAAACAGTTGGGGTCAGCTGAATTGAGCTGCAGTTGTTAACCATAGTCCATAAACATCTAAATTCTTCTGAAATGGCAGGTGTGAGTCCAGTGAACTACCTCGTACCAGACCTTGGTGGGCAGTGGTAGCAGGGAGGCAGCTCTGCACAAGGAGAGGCTGTGTGACCTTCTTCCATAGGTTGGTCAGCAGCACACAAGGTTCTGCGTTTCGGAAGGATGTAGTAGATGGTGCACCTGAACAGCCCTCTGTTCCTCTCTTTCATCCAATCTAGCAATCAGAAAGTGATCCAAGTTTTTTGTTCTTTTATCTAAGTCTTTCTTTGTTCATCTGACTAGAGGACTTGTTATGTAAAATATCCTCACTAAGGGCACGGCATTACTCTGAATTTTCTACAGATGATATTGGAAGTTGGATAAAGGCTTTGTATAGCTTTATAAAACTGGGAGTTGTTTGCTTTGCGTGCAGAAGATCACTAAGGACAAATTACATTTTGAAGGGAGACCTCTTCATAAATGCCTCTTAAGAGCAAAAAAGTCACATTTAATTGTTGCAAATGGGTTTGGATTCTGGCTCAGTTTTGAGAAAAAGATTTGCATGTTTATTTATTTATTTTTATGAAGATGTAATACTAAGCATTTCTATTTTTGTAATGGCTATAATTTGGAAATGTTCATATACTTTTAAATTATTTATTGTATGAAGCACTGAATGAAGATATTTGTTACGCTAGTGTCACATTCAGAATATTGAATTACAATTGTAAAATTAAGGTAACAAGCTTAAATTGGGGTTTGCAACTTTAAGCCCTTGCCAGCAAGCAGTTAATGGCAACATTAACTGCTAGAAAAGTAATTGCTACCGTTCTTTTACTGTCATTTTGTTCTCACTCTCCTCCAGTCAGCCTGTTCCACAGAGATATCATGAATATTCACCGAAATAGCTTGGCATTGTCACTTATGCAATTTCTCATCAGATCCAATGTGTTGATGAGCTAATGTGCACTTGATTAAATGTACTTGATTTATGCAAACAAAAACTCTAGGTCCTTCTTGAAGTAAAGTTAGCACCTGCACAGCTATTAGTGAGATGAGAGTCTAAATAATTATGAAATTAAGTAAACAAACAACCTCGATGTGGTATTCCTCCTACTCCTTCACTTTTACCTTTTTGTTCAACTCAGTAGTGGAAATTTATTTTGGCTTTTCTTGCAGGTTTTCTTATGCACCATAGGAAATTGTAAAGCTCAGCTTATAGTGGAGGGTCTATTTAAATGGTTAATACTAGATAAAAAAAAAACCAACCAAACAAGAAAAACAGTATTATTAGCTGTTATAAGGCCAGGGGTATCTAGGATTAGTGGAGTATTGCTTAAAGAGTTTTGTTTAAGTATGATTCTAACTTGGATGTGACATTGGTCAGTTAATCCTTGTTGAAAATAAAATAAAATCACATAGCCTGAATAAGTGGTTGAGGGGGTGTCTGTTGTAACAAAAACCAGTATTTGGAAAGTTAGTGGTTTAGCCTCTTACTTTTTAATTGATCAAACACATGTAGAAAAAAGGAGTTGCAAATAGATATTTTATTTAATCATCAGTGGCTTAACAGTACAAAAAGGTCTCTGTCTATAAAACTGATCAAATCTGGCTACAAAAAGAGGCCTGGAGTCCTTGCCCTCTGCTGCTCTAGAGGCAGCAGAGGATGGATGGAGGAGGGAGAGGACATGTGCTTGCCCAAGCCCTAGTGCAGCCAGCCAGTCTGGAAAACTATTCGGGGGATCTTGTGGACCTGGGGCTTACTTTCTTTAGGCAGATAGGAATTTAGTTATCTGTTAAAATCAAGTATTTCTGTTTCTGTCTCTGCAGTTGAATCTCTGGATATATATAACTTTTGGGGGTCTCTGATTTTCCATCTCAGGTGGTTGAGGGAAGACTTACTTGTTGTAATGTCTAAAAGTGTCTGTGCTTAATAAATGTTACTAATAATTATTAAAAAAATCTCAGTGTCAACGTGATGGTCAGCCCCTGCTCCACCGCTCAGCTGTGCACCACCATAATACATGACAGAGTTTGCCCTCAGGAATGTGTCAGCAGAGCTGTGGTCACCAGCCACGTGCTTGTAGGGACACTTGGTTTCTCTTTGGAATTCAGCTTCTGGGAGCTGGCGCCAGCACGGATTGATGATTAGCACCATGCCGAGTTCCCCAGGCTCGTCAGCCTCAGTACTCATCAGGGGACAGAGTCCACCTGGCACCTTCTGAAACACTTCTGACCTTGCTCCACCTTTGTAGTTAGCTTCCAAGTTTCTGCCTTTGTAGTTTCACTTTTTACATGCCCCTGGTCAAAAAGCTTTGCAATCCTGCAAACAAGAGAATTTAGCAGTCGATTTATTCAATCAAAGTGTGTCTTCAAGAAGTTAGTTACCCAATTAAAACCTTATTCCTAGTGTTTCGCTTGCTTTCTTGTTAACTGGCATCACTAGTTTAAGGCCACAAGTAAAAAGTGAAGGCAATCAGTCTTCCTGACTTACCTCTGGGCACAGCAAGATCATGGCACAGATCCTCCTGGGAGCTATGTGAGAGCATATGGAAAAGAAGGAGGTGGTTTGTGACAGGCAAAATGGCTTCAACATGGGCAAACTGTGTCTGACAAATTTGACAGCCTTCTATGACCCAGGTTACAGTGTTGGTGGATAAAGGAAGAGCAACCAATGTCATCTGCCTGGACTTGTGCAAAGTTTGACATTGTCCCACATGGTATAGTTTTCTAAACTGCAAAGACGTGGATGTGATAGATGGACCGCTCAGCGGATAAGGAATTGGCTGGATGGTTGTATTCAAAGAGTTGCAGTGAATGGCATGATGTCCAAGTGGAGACAAGTGGTGTTCTTCAGGGATCAGTATTGAAACCAGCACTTTTAAACATCTTTGTTGGTGACATGGATAGTGGGATTGAGTGCACCCTCAGCAAGTTTGCCAGTGACACCAAGCTGTGCAGTGCAGTGACACTTGCTGAAGGGAAGCAATGCCATCCTGAGGAACCTGGACAGGCTTGAGAAGTGAGCCTGTGCAAACCTCATGAAGTTCAGCAAAGCCAAGTGCAGGGTCCTGCCCCTGGGTTGGGGAAATCCCAAGCACAAGTACAGGCTGGGTGGAGAAAGAATTGAGTCCCGAGGAGGAGAACTTGGGGGCTGTTGGTTAACAAGAAAGTCAACATGACCCAGCAATGCGCACTCACAGGCCAGAAAGCCAACTGTGTTCTGGGCTGTATCCGAGAAGCCTGGCCAGCAGCTTGACAGCAACATAAGATGGTTGTGGCACTATTGGAGTAGTCCAGAGGAGGGCCATGAAGATGATGAGTGGGCTGAAGCACCTCTCCAATGGAGACAGGCTGAGAGGGGTAGGGGTGTTCTGCCCAGAAAAGAGAAGGCTTTGGGATTATCTAACTGGCTTTCCAGTACCTGAAGGGAACTTACAGGAAAGACAGGGCAAGACTATTTACAAAAGCATGTAGTGACAGGACAAGGAGGGATGGGTTCAAATTGAAAGAGAGTACGTTAGATTAGCTATTAGGAAAAAAATTTTTAGTGTGAAGGTGTGAGGCACTGGAACAGGTTGTGCAGGGAAGCTGTGAGTGAGTGCCCCATCCCTGGACATGTTCAAGGCCAGGTTGGATGGGGCTTTGACCAACCTAGTCTAGTGGAAGGTATCCAGGGGTGCTGGAATGAGATGATCTTTGAGGTCCCTTCCAAACCCAAACCTTTCTCTGATTCTTTGATTTACGTAATTTGCAGTGAATGGCTTTGGTATTACTTGACAATCACAGTTATCTTTATATTGCAGATGTCACTCTTTCTGTCTTTGCTTTTTAAAAGCCTTCTCAATCCTACAATAATCCAGGAAGCTGTAGAAAAACTTTGCCCCAAAGATGTCCTAATTCTGTGCTGAACCTTCAAGTAGACCCATCAGAACTACTCTTCCAGATTAGGTACATGGAAACTGCCCGTGAACAGCATTATTTAAATAAAAATCCATGAGATGTTTAGCACTTAAACTGAATTGTTCCAGAACTTACTTTTTTATAACAAGGTATGTTCATGCTAATTGCTGAACAGACCTGACTAGCATATTTCTAGTTAAACTGGATTAGGTCTGCATGTTGACTTGGATTGAAGGACGCTCTCATAAACCTGACACTAATCTTGCTGTATCTAGAGGAATTATTAATGTGATAGCTCTGTGTCTTAGAGAAGGAATGCAGAAAGCTTAATGTTCTGTCTCTACTTACTGACTGTGTTTTAAATATGTAAAAATTTGAGGAGTGAAATCCTCACATATTTTTCCCCAGGCTTCTTGTTTATCTTCTAGATAGTTTAAGAAGAGATAGTATCTCTTTCTGACGTCTAAGAGTTGTATATAAAGAAGATCTAGCTTATACATTCCTTTTGGCATCACTGTTTAGAATTTATGAAGGACCAGTTTTTTAACCAATGTTTGCCCTGCAGGGAAATTGTTATTGGTCAAATGTATTCAACTGCAGGGAAAAAGCAGAGGGCAGAAAATATAAACCAAATTGATCTGGTAAAAAGGGTGCAACTGAAATACAAGGTGAAGTTTACCATCCTGAATCAGGACAAGTTAATAATCTTTTGCTGGGGTTTAAACTAGGCCTGCAAAGCAAATAAAAGCTTCTTCTTTCCTGAAGATACAGGGCACTTGGAATGGTTAATAGTAGAAGGGTATGATTTCCTTGTATTAGTTAGTTAGTTAGTTAGCTTCCTTTAATGTATTTGATTATGCTCATTGCAGCTGGAAGTCCAAAATATGCAACATCTCTCTTAAATATATCAGAAGAACATTCATTTGCCCTTCCTTAGTGTGTTGTCACAGTGTGTGTTGAACTTACATGCTATCTTCATTTAATCAGTATGGGACAAATTGGTATAAAGTTAATGTTGGGCCCATTTAATTGTAGGGCAATAAAAGCAGTAATTTACCCTCTTCTATTTCCAGTCTTGTGTGATTAAGTAGTTTAAAAGCTGTGAAAATTTTTTCTGTGCAGTTATGACACGCATCATCAGCAACTGGACTTTTCCCTCATGAACTGAGTAACACCTCTTGTAAACTGCAGTTGTGGTTATGACGTGTGCACATCTCCCATATGGGTATTATGTGAGTGACTCTGAGGTTTTCTTTTCCCTCATGTATGTCAAATAGCAATGGTTTTATCTGAAAAGCTTCTACACAGGCAGAAAGTGTCTTTGCGAGTACTTTTAAGAAGTTTTTCAAGAGTCAGTAACTTTGCAACCACAAAGCTGGCTTCATGACTCAGATTATGCATGTGCTGTGTGGTCCAGGTGTTGTCACCTTCTGCCTACCCAAGCTGTTGAGATGAAAAACCAAAAGTCTTTATTTGCCTTGGCAATCCAGAGTCCTAAGTGGTGGTATGAGTTTATGTATTAGTAGGTTGGATAAAACTCCAGAGAGGTGATGTCTCTGTTTATTAACAGATGGCTTCTTGGTCTGATATTTAACTGGGGGAAGATCTGCAAGCATTTCACAGTCCATTGTGCATTTAATTTGTTATTCAGTAGCACTGATGAAAATGCAGGGCAATATCTTTGTGGGTTCTTTTTTTAATTATTTGATTGAGGGGTTTTTCTTTGATTTTGGGTTTTGTTTGGAGTTTTTTGAGATTGTCATCTATAGTTTAGGGTCAGTGGAGCTGTCAAGTCCCACAGTTGTTTGAATATCTCACTTGGCTATTGCTCATGAGCCAAACAAATTCTGAACCTAAAGCATATCTTACCTTGAAAATTCTGAGAAAAAAGGAATCCATCTTTAAGAATTTGATCCTATTTGGTTTTGCCTTTTCAGAGTTTCATCTTGTTTCTAACAAGAGCCTTCTACGGTTTTGAATTGCATCTGTTCATGCCTTTTAAGTTTTCTTGTGGCTGTATAAAAGACTTTTTGTTGCTGATAATTTTTTTCCTTAAAGATGATCAAGTAAACTGTCAGTTGTCTGGGAGGCTTATCAAAAGGACTGAATCTTTACATCTGATTATACACAATGCTTTTTACCACCCCTAGATGCTAATGGCTTTTGTAGCTCTACTTTGCATGTTCTATGATTTTCAATGTCTCTTTTTGAACATCAGCCATAGAACTGGGCAGAGTATTTCAGTGTCACTCATGCCCCATGCTACCCCAATCATTATTTCCATTCACTCTTATATAAATCTTTGAACCCAGGAGCCATACTAGCCCTTCTAATAACAGCAGAAACTCTGAGTGTGATGCTTAGCTGTGAGGCTGTGTTGACCTCATCCCTTTTGCTTTCCTTGCTTCAGAGGTCACAGTTCTCTGATCTACAAACCTTATCTGCATCCCTTGTTAATAGATATATATCTGCATTCAGATATCTTAAGATTGTTTTGGTTGGAATGAGCACAGCTTGACAAGTAATTGTGTTAACTCTGTGATTTGCCTTCTGTTTTTATTTCTTATGTTACTAAACCATGTAATCTCTTAATTTTACCACAAAGGACTTGCTTATTTCCAGGTAGCTAATAAAACTTAGGTAATGTAGAGCATAATTTCAGTAATTTTGAACTGCAAAAGAAATGTTACAGTTGCATTGTGATGTTACTCACTAATGACAGCTTTTCTCAAATCTTGAAGTTAACTAATTTTTACATATTTGTCCTATATGTTTTGATATCCTGTTTTTAAAATCCCAATGAGCTGATATCTGTTGCTTATGTCACATCTTTGAGCCTTCAGTTGTTGAAAAAGCCTTCAATGTGATGCAAAATCAATACATTTCACCATCCTTACTCTTATAAAGATAAAAATGAGGAACTTTCTGCAACGTCTTGAGATGCCAGCTCCAAAATGATTCCTCCCTTAGGATGCCCACAGACACCCTGAGTGAGCTCTTTATGTTTGGTTGTGCATATTGCCTAGTCCCTTGTCTTATGTGTTCTCTGAAGCATCTGTTCTGTGTCTCTTCCAGCAGGAGCAAGTACACGTCAAAAGGCATTTCATCCCGGACCCTATTTGCACAGAAGCCTGAGCCCCAAGAAGTCCCTTTGACTAGCAACACTTGTGCTGTTCAGGTGGGCTAAGAACTCTTTTGGACTGAGGGTTTTGTTTTTACCTCCGTTTCTTCTTCCAAAGTGTTGCGCTGCTTGCTTGAGAAGGAGGAGTTTCTTGTGTAGAGCACTGCAGTGCAGTTGGCTTGGTGCACCAAGATGAGATGTCTGTATGGGATATATGTGCTGTAGGGTTTAGGTTGAAATATTACAGCCTCAAATTTAGTGTAGTAATCTGGCATGAAAATGTACTTACTTGTAATTGTCCTGGATGCTGTCTGATTCAAGAGCGATTTTTACGCATAGTTTTGTATCTCCTGGACCTGCAGTGTAAAAGGACATTAAGCAACTTGTGGGTGTGAATCATCTCAAAGTTAACTTAGTTATCAAAACATAGTATCTCAATTGCTCAGAGTAACGCTTTCCACTTCACTTTTGCAATGTTTTGCTTGTTGCCACTGTTGCCATTTAAATAGCCATTTATTTTTCCCAGTTGTAGCAATTAGTTATTCTCTTTAATTTTGATCCTGATGCCTGTAAAATGACTAAATGTAAACAGCATTCTTGAAACTAAACTCTTCATGCTATTTTCTCCTACTGATAATTTGAAGAGGCAGACTGTGTTTTCTGTTGTCTATGGATTAATTAATCTACTTGAATTATACTTGGACAGGAACTCTGATATCAGAAGAGGGTTTAGCAACCTTGGAAGTTAGGAGCTTATGAATGAGGCAGCACTGAAGAGTTACTTTATGTTATTACTTTGCTTGTTGGAAAAAGAAGGTGTTTGTAAACTCGTGGCCAGAAGTGGCTACATACTTGCTTCCTTTCCCTCCCTCTCAGAGACATTTCTATTTTCTCAGACCTTTCACGTGTAATATGGCACGGATAGACAGGTCTCTGTCCCAAACTGAGATGCTCCAACACCATGCTAATAATTCAGTGGCATCAGTCAGATGAAACTGGCATACTTACTGGAATACCAGAAGTCTGGGCTGCTTTGTGAGTAGGTTTGGTGTCCAGACTGCCATCTATGCAAACCACTGTATGCAGTGGGGTGCTGTAGGTTTCTTGACTGGAGACTTCAGCATGATAGTTTTGTTGCTGTCTTTAGCAAGCAATTTAATTTCTCTGTGATTTTGTGGGGTGTGTTTTGTTTTGTTGATGGGGGGAGGGGTGTAGATGGGTGTTGGTTTGGGTTTTTTTTTCATTACTTCATTTTGTGGAATTTTGGGAAATCTGTAGAGAAAAGTACAATTTGGTGGTATTTTTGTCAAGTATAAGTAGGGCAAGTAAATGCTGCAGCATTCCTTCTTGACCAGCAAGGATGGGGACCTGCTAATTCTCTTAAATTATCCCGTTGCTTTCCCAAAAGCCCCTATGCAAAAGTAAACCTTGTATCCCCAGATTTCCTGGCTTGAACAAAGCCTCCTACAAAGCACTTTCACATTCTGCTCTCTGTATCCATGAGATGACTTGGCAGGAGGGAGGATTTTTGTTCCAAGTAGGTTAGCAGCGGGCACAGACCATCATTCAATGATATGAAATCTTCAGTGGCAGCTCTGCTGTAAGTAGTTCCTGCCATCAATGGCCAGTACCTGCTTGGTTGTGCTACCATGCTATTTTGTGGAGCTGTGCTGTGGGCTGGACAGGGGAGCTGATCTAGCATTAGACTGTATTTTATGTAGTTGTTATATGGCTTTGAAAAAAGGTATTTAGACATTTGCCTTCATCTCTGCTGTATTTCACAGCATGGCTGTGCAAACACATGATAATTTGCAATATTGGACTGAGAAGCTGAAACGCAATTCCCCACACGCTGCCCCATTAAAAAAAAAAAAAAAGAAAAAAGAAAGAGGATTCAAGACCTGCTTAAAGTAATTTTGTTGCCAAGTTCTTTGTGTTATCAAGCCCCGCCTGTGTCTGTAGCTCTCTTCCCTTCCTGCCGGTCCCATCCTGGGTGGCCCTATTAGTCAGGGAAGAAGAGGCTTTTGCAAACAGGGTTAAGATGTTGAGTTTGTACTTTCAATAGCAGCCATGCTCCTGTGTAGCTGTACTTTCATTTCAAATAATATGAGGTGGCTTTAAACTAAATACAGCCCTTTTACATAGATCTGGCTAGTGCCCTTATTCTCTCTGGATGCTCCAGGTATTGTGTCCATGTGCACTTCATGAGGTATATATTTTGGTGTCAGTTTTCATTCTCAGCTGATGACCTCCAGTGCACTGCTAGCACTCTCCTGAAGCATTAACCATGCACAGAGTCACTTCCTTTTCCCTCTTACCTCAGTTTAAAAGACTTTGCTCTTGAATCTTGTAAATGGGGTGATAATTTCTAAGCAAACAGCTTCCAGTCCTTTGTTGCCAACTTTTGCCCACAAGGTATGTAAAGTAAACAGAGCAGTTAGGAAATTAGTTATGTACTTTCCCTCCTAGTGCAAGGCATCCCAGGATGGCTCCTAGCCCTCTAAGTAATGAATAAAGGGAGAGATGGAGAACTGGCATGCCGAGTTGCATTTTAATGTATGGAGCCATTTCACAGATCATTCATATTTTACAAGCTTTAGGAAAACCTTGTAAAATGTTAGGCTTTAAAAAAATCTCTACTATTCATATATTGAACATAAAAGTGTTTTATTGCTTGCAGCAGAGAAAGAAAACCGAAATACCTAGGATGGGCTAAAAGATATACAGAGAATTTTCTTCACATGTTAAAAAAATAACTTTGAAGCATACTTTACCTAAATACAAGGAAGATTCTTACCTCTGGTAGGTTTTTGGAGGGAACTTAGAAAGATTTTCCAGTGCCACCATGATGTTTATAGGTTTGATTTGGAAACTGTGAGTCTGGATGCTGTAATGGTGGGTATGCAGCAGTTACAGGATACCATAGCTATAACAGGATGTGCAGATGCCATTTTGGTGTATTTATTAAAAGGAGACAAGTGTAGGCAACTATTAAAAAATGTGACTTTGAAAAAGTTGACAAATAAATGGTTAATGCTTAATATATTTAGCTCCATCCTAGGTATTGAACAGTCTTTGCTAATTGACCTATAGGAAATAGGTCCTATTTGTTAAATGTGAAAGTGAGACTTAAGGTTATCAACAGAGAGGCTTAGCTGCAAGGTGATGGTGAGGCTGTAAAGGGGAAAAACATTATGTGATCTCCTCCAAATGAGATAGGGCAGGTCCCAAGAGTACAAGGCCTGCAGAAATTTAAATGAACAGTCAAGTTATAATCTGAGGCCATGAACACAAACACAACTTCAATTTTATGCTCATGCATGTGACAGCACAAGTAGGAAGCTGGAGCCCTCCTGGTCCCAAAAGAAGATCCTTCATTATCAATTTTATTCCCTTGGCAAAGGGCAGTATGATAATAATCCATAGTGGTACTCCTTCACACATTTGTATCCACTTCATAAAAGTAGCTCTATACATGGAGTGTGCTCTACTCCTTTTTAGAAACAGGATCTCTGTTAAAAAATATATATATATAAAGTTGAATTTATTATATAATATGTATAATATATTTTATAGTTGCTATCGAGGGTTTTTAAAAGAATGTATGTTCTGTCTTCTGGAAACTTTCCCTTCATGTTTCCCAAATGAAGGTTATGAAATTCACTGAAGATGGGGTTTTTTTCCATAGAAATTCCTTGAGTTCCATAAATGTTAACTCAAAACACCTGAAAGAATGTAACATATCTGTCTTCTGGAGTATTTCATTTGTACTTGTGCCAAAAGCAGAGCAGCAAACTCGGCTGCAAGAGCCTAGTTTGGCTGAACTTGTAGCCGCTAGAATATATAAGAAGATTTTTTTTAATATAGATTTAATGCTAAGCTCTTATATTTACTGGAGAGAGAGGAAATATTACAATTTGAGTAAATTTTTAAAAGTAATTTATATATATATTAGCCACAAGGAAAGGATAATATGTTCCTGAAATAATTTCTTTTTAAATAGCTGTGCTTTAATGCAGCATGAACTCAAACATCCCAAACCACACAATTTTTTTGCTCTTTAGTTCAAATAAACCTTACCTCAGTTCACATATATATTTATTTTCCTGTGTGAAATGATGAATATCCTCTTTACAAACCAAAAAGAGAAGGTGTTGAATTAGCTTCTGCTTGGTGTAGCCCCTTTAAAGCAGACATTGTTTTATAAGATTTGATTCAGCATCTGCTTTTTACCTGTGAATCCTTAATGAAGTTAAAGCGTTCCATGTAATACAATTACAAATGTGATGGAAATTGTAATAAAGCCAGGAGATTGTCAGCCCAGAAACTTTGTGTATGAGCTGCAAATCATCAGAGTAACCTTCTCTTCAGTACATGCCCATTCCCATTCCCTGCCCATCTCCTGGGAAAGAAAAGGGAGCAGTAGCCAATGGGAGAGATTGTAACTTCCTGGCTCTACTTGGTGCAAAGATTAACAAACCACATAGGAGTCCAGATTTTTCATTTTTTGTCATTGCATGGCTGTTTGAATGGCTTTCCTCTTGCTCTGTGGGCAGACAGAAGGTATTGTCTTATCTATTTCTCTGTCACAGTTACAATAGCCTTGCTTTTTCTTCAGACTCTGCCTATTAAGTATGGTGGGGATAGTATAGTTTTCATCTTCTCATCTGGAGAAATGTGGCAACAGACTGCTAAATGATGGGAAGGTTGACTAATGGGAGCAGTGCTTGCAGTAGCTTTATATTATTTGGCTGTTTGAAGAGGAGATAAAAAAACTTGGTGTCATCTAAGTTAGGTTTTATCTTTGTGGTGTGAGGCTGCACATGTGAAAGTTTGAGAATGCTGGAATATTTTTCTTGTTTCTAAGTTTAGCTATAAATATCTATGGCCTACTTAAGATTAACCTGTGTAGTTCAAGATGAATAGCAGATTACAAGAAAATCAGATTGCTTTCTTCAAGTAAGCTCTTGGGAAACTCAAGACATTCAGAGAAGGTAAATTAACTGAAGGTATGGAGACAGAATACACCAAACCTCAAGCTACCTGCAGGGCACTCTTGAGAGAGAACAGGGTACCCTTGAGAGAGAAATTGACTTTCTACTCTGTGAAGATGGAGCAAGCATCATGCTGACTCATCTTCCCACTCGGGAGTTGTTCTTCAATGGAGAGGTCTATCATTAGATCTTTTTCAGAAAATGAGGTGGCTGCCATTTAACAGAAGAGGAAAGTGAAAGATGGGTCTGTTACTTACTTGCCCAGGATAAGAACTACACATCCAGGAGTAAAAATCATGTGTCCAACCAACTTTGTTCAGAGACCCTCCAGGGTCTCCTTTGTCAGAGTGACCTTCAGGTGGTGTTTTGGATCTATTTTGTATGTAAATTGAATAAATTCAACTAATGAGATCACACAGATGTTATACAGAGTGCATTTTTATGCAACAAAATTGAATTGTGAATCTGTACTACTGGGTCCAGTTAAAATAAAGTATTACCACATCAGTCATCAGAGACACGTGAAGGAAATCCTTTGCTAGCGTTCCTAGGGAATGCTGCAAATGCTTCACTGTTCCTGGAGTGCAAAATCATTCCTCCCTTCTAAAGAGTATCCAAATGCTTTTAATATTGACCTGGAGATTAAAAGAGCCCCAACAACGAAGTGTTCAGCTAGCATTCTATTACTGTATTGAATAGCTATTAATATGGCTGTTCCGGGAGATGGGGCAGGAAGGGAAGCATGACTGCCTGTAGTTGCAAACATAATAGCTTCTAAAGTTTTAAAATGCTCCTTCTGCCTCCTCACACCTCCATGCTACCTGCCATCCTATGTTTGTATTTGGTATGTTGTTCTGGGGAAAGATTTGATTTGACACTACAGCACAGCTTGAGGAACCAGCTGTACAGAATATTAATATCTGATCTTATTTCATTAATATCAATTTCAGGCCTGCATTCCACAGAGGGTTAATATTAAGCTGGTTTTAATCACAGCAATATTTTCCAGATTCCTAGACAAAATGCACCAGCTGGTTTGCACTAAATTTTACAGTGCAGGAGACAAGAAACAGACTTCCTCACAGAAAAGGAACGTGGCAGTGTAAGTCCTGCAAGCATAGGGAGGTTTCAAGCGCTGGGCAGGATGTCTTGCTTTCACAGTGAGATCTGGCAAGGGAAACACTGAAAACCAGAGGGACACCTCGTCTTGGCTGTGCTCTCACCTTGGTTACCGATGTTGCTGCTCACCTCAGGCTCTTTGCTCTGATCCCACCTTGGCTCTCTTTTTGACTTGTGTTTCCCTCTCATGGTGAGTGACAAGCTTTCAGGAAAGCTGTGTTTCTGGGCTGGCTTGTGGCTGTCCTCTCCACTCCCTGCATCCCACCTAAAGCAGAAGTGGTTGTACAACCACTTGCTGGAAGTTGGAGGAGACGTTGCAATGCCTGATCTCCTGTGAAACCACCAAATGAGGTCGTTAGACATTAAATTTTTTTTTTTTTTTTACAATTCAGATATGCAGCCTTGGAAGAAGTGAATGAACCATAGCTTCCTTTTTTCCTCCACTTTCTTCTACCACATAAAATGGCATAATTAAATAGCAGCTATATTGTTTTACAAATGCCTCTATGCGTGAAATTAGTGTGCTTCCCAAAAAAGCCCGAAAACTGAAAGACTCTGCAGTGTTTGTTACAGTAAGTTAGGCCTGTGACATTCTATCCTCTGAGAAATATTCCTGCATAGAATCTAGTTATCCAGTTCATCAACATGCATAATTTCTTCCACTACTCCTGGCTTTGAGTCGAGATTGGATTTTGTGAAGATGTCTGCAGAGGAGTTTTATGTATGGAGCTGTATGAAAAGGTTAAAAATTGTGGTTGCAGCAGCCGTGAAAAGCTATAGCATAAACGTTCACTGCTTTAAAATATGAAAAAAATGCTGTCTTTTAAATATCAAAGGGATTAGTATTAATCCAGCACTTGTGATTTTCTTAAATCGTGTTATTTGCATAATAATACTCACCACCTGCTATATCTTCAAAGCGCTTTTCAGACATTAACTAATTGATCTTTGTAACACCCCTGTGATGTAAAGACCTGTTATTATCCCCAGTCTGCAGATGTGGAAACCAAGACCCAGAATAGTTGAAGGAACTTGTTGGGCACAGGGCTGAGGCAGTGACATCGAGGGTGCCGTCTCTATTGTCCTGTCTTCTGGCAGTTCCCTCTTGCAGCACTTCCAGGGGCAGCTATAATTTCTTCTTGCCTGCCTTTAGGAACAAAATAGGAACCGATTTATTTTTTTGTGTCTTTGGAGGGATATTGTTGGGGGATGTTTGTTTGTTTTGATTTTCAGGGTGTTCTGCTAAATGATTTTGCTTTTGTTTTTACTTGCCCTGTAGTCAAAGACAGTCTTATGTCTTCTTATTTTCTGTGTGCACGACAGCAAACGTGGTGAGCTTTTGAGCACTTTTTTCTTTGTTCAGGACTCAGTATGGTCTTCTTAAAACACAAGTTCCATCTCAATATGAGAAAGAAGAATGTAAAGAACTTTACACTGAGGGTGGCAGGGCACTGGAACAGGCTGCCCAGAGAGGCTGTGGAGTATTCCTCTCAGGAGACATTCAAACCCACCTGGACGTGTTCGTGTGTAACCTGCTTCTGGTGGCCCTGCCTTGGCAGGGATTGGACTAGATGATCTCCAGAGATCCCTTCCAACCCTAACAATTCTGTGATTTTCTGATTCCTGTTAGTAGTTTTTTGGTCAAACTTGCCCCTGCTTGTCAGAGTAAGAAATTATTAAAATGAGAAGTGACAGGGTGAGTTGCTTATTGTTAGAAAATTTAAATACCTGTTTCCATCCTGTGCTGGCAGTGAGCAGCCATTCCCAGGTGCCTGCCAGAAGAGCAGCTGGTGTCTGTGATCGAGGGCTGCTCCAGCAGTGGAAGGCTGGGGTGGTGCTGCCGTCAGGATGGCAGCATGTTCCCAACATCTGCCTCGTGGTCTTCCTTCACCAAGTGTCTGGGGAGGCTGTGGGCATGTGTTGTTCCAGCCCTCAGATGTGTGGGTGACATGCAGGTGATGTGTAAGTTCCCCCAACTTCTACCACTGCTTTCTTTGGAGCAGAGCTTAGTAAAATGCCAAGTGGGCCTTCATAAGTGTTGTGTACCTGAGCACAAAATGAGCACATTTCTGAGGCAGAAATGGAGGACAGACAGGTGTCAGTCCTCACCTCAGTCAAAGAAGAGATATTAAAAGCTCTTTCATGGGTAATAATCTGACTTTAAAATGGGGTATTAAAAATATATATATTACAGTCCCTTAAATCTGGCAGTGTCACTTCTATACTTAATGCAAGGGCTTAACATTAAAGTGAATGTATCTGTTTTTACAGATGTTTCAATGGCATTATCTCCAAGCAGGAAAGTAAATCTTGTTGATGGAGCACTTAGAGCCCATCAGTGCAGTTTCAGACCAAACCTCATGGAAAGCCTGTACCATGCCAGCTTCCAGGAGATGATTTTGGATAACCTGTAATTTCCCAAGTGCAGTGTCTGGGCCCTCACAAGGGCTGCAGCGGTGACAAAGGAGCAGATTACTTCAATGAGTTAGGGACGTGGCTATATGTACTCAGTTTAGTTATTTGGCCAAATGGGGGGCCAGGGGAGCTGAGGTGGAGCACAAATCACTCTGAATTCTGTTGTACTCCAGCTGGGACAGATGGGCTGTAATCTCTCTTTAGGGCACAAATTACAGGGTTTGCAGACCTTTGCATGCTTGTGGATTGTTTGCTTCTCTTCACACAGAACACCATTTCCATACATCTCTGTTGATTCAGGACAGAAAGGGGTCCAGCTTTGGGTGACCGTGTTGCTTGCCTCATGAGGTGCTCTCTCCATGATTTGTGTCATTTTCAGGTGAAAGGGGTGAAACTGGTGAGTTCTTTGTGAAACACTGATCCTAGAGGGAAGGGCAGCTTAGGAGAGGGAGGAGAGTGGGCAAAGCTCAGGTCATGTTTCAAGTGAAGCTCGGAGGCAGCTGAGGCACTCCAGTGATGATTATTGTGCTCGTCATGGAGAGAAGTTGGATAAAAGGTGGATCATTTAGCAGGGCTGGAAGCATGGGGCAGGGCACAGAGGGTGATATGAGCTGTTTGGGGCCCGGGGTGAATTCAGCTTGTGGGAGGCATTGTATCAACCCGGTGTGCTCCTCTGGCAGCCTTGCACCACTTGGGAGAAGGGTTTGGCTGTGGTGTGGCCAGTGCTCCCAGCAGCTGCAGTAGTGCCACACTGCCTCCTTCCCTGACAGAGGACAGGGCAGGCCTCGCTCCAATGGGAGCCAGCAGCACAAGAGTCTCAGAGGGAAGTTGCCATGCTCACAACTGTATCAGATGTTTTTATTTTTTGTGGCCAAGAGTGCAGTGACCTCTCATTTGGCTCTTGTGCTTGGGCAGTGTTGCTGGGGCTGGTGGCAAAGAAGAGGCTGAGCTTCCCTTGATCTTGCTGGGCAAGTGCTTTTTGGCCACGGGATCATGTCAGAATTACAACATGGACAGTGATGCCCTGGCTTCTGAAACGTCAAATGGAGGTATGCCCTCTGTCTCCTGAATTTGTTTCGGTTTAGATCTGAAACTGCTGGAAGGTGATGGTTTGTTGTACTGTTAATGGTAGATGTACCAAAAGGAGTTGTAGAACACTTCTTATTGTAACATACTTCTTGTAATCAGGGCAAAAAAGTTTTTAAACCCGAACCTATCATGTTTCTCTCCCTCTCTCCCTTAAAGTAACCAGAGGAATAAAAATATTGTTGGCACTCAAGCTTATGTTTCAGACTTGGGATTTATTTTTTTAAGCTTGATGTTTATGAAGGATGCAGGGCTCTCTGCAGCAGTGAATGACATCCTACTTAGGTCCAGCTGAAGTTTCTCTGTAGGATCCCATCAGAGGGCCTCTATTCTGGACTGCAGACAACATCAAATGCAATTTATTCTTGGCCGTTGGATCAGCCAATTGGTTTGTTAGGGTTCTTTTGTTTTTGTTTTTTGTTGTCGTTTTGTTTTTGTTTGGTTTTTTTTATTATTCTGAATACCTACTCAGTTTTGGGACTCAGCTGATAGCTTCCTAGGAAACTTGGGCAGCTATCAAATAGTGGTTAGCTTTGATCTCTTTTCTTGTGGACTCTTCTGTAATATCAGCCCATGGGAGATGTCTCAGCAAACTCAGTTTATTTAAAAGAACATTTAAAATAATGGAAAATAGATTTGAGGAGGGATTTGGAGAAGCCATATGCAGATAGAGTCCATGCTCTGTCATAAGGCAGAGAATCAGCTGTAGTTAAGCCATTCATTGAACCTCCTCCTCTAAAGGAAAAGACTTGGTAGCTGTCATTCCTCTGCTCAACTGTTATTACTGTGAAGTTTTTCCTGATGTTTATCCTGCAACTCCTGGATGCTGTTTAGGTCTCTTGTCTTTAATAGACGTGGTGAACAGTTCATTCCCTTCCTCTGTGACTAATTTCTCCCTAGTTGAATACTCAGTAAAAGCTAAATCACTTGCCAATAATTCTTGGGTCCTTGAAACAGCAAAAAAGCAAGCTTTTAAACTGGTTAGAGTTCTCTTAAGAAATAACACTGTTTTGGCAACTTCTACAGCCTTGAACTTGTCTGTGAGCTGACTATAGACTCTGTGACTGGATAGGTTTGTTTAGTAAACTTTTAAAACCCCTCACCTTTTAAAACCCAATTGTTTCCAGACTGGGGTTATAAATGGGGTTCTGTGCCTCTTGTTTAATTTTGCTATGAACAGAACAGCTAGTGTCTTCATTCAAGGGCCTGCCTTGCTTTGTACCGGCTGATTTACAATACAATGTGTAAATGTAGTAGCAGTCTGGAACAAAGGAGAGCCTGTTTATCCAAACAAATTTGAGGGTGAGGGTGAAGAGGTAAATTGCAGCCTGTTCACTGAACTGCAGCTTGAAAGCAGAATGCAACGCAGGGGAAACGTGACAGGCAAATGACTGGGGGGGAGCAGGCTTGGCCCAGCATCCCTGTAATTTTAGGGTAGTGCTGACCCAAGGAGCCCAGGCGAGCTGTTGGGGTGCCCAGGTGCTTCCTGGTCCTTTGGAGGAGCTTCACTGGCAATTAAAGACTTTTTCTAGATGGTTTTTGTGTTTTGCTCAGAGCAGCTCTTCTGTAGTCAGTTGTGCAGAATCCAGTGTAACCTCTTGGCAGGCGTTGCTGTGGTTCTCCAGTCCACAGTGCCTTAGCTGATTGCTTCCACTTGTCCTGAACTGAAGCCAGCAAACACATTTCTTGGTTTTAAGTATTCTGGGTATTTTAGCCTTATTGTTAAGCTTGAGTATTTCATCTGTAACAGCTAAGTCTATTAGCAAAGAGATTAAATTGTGAAGAACTTATATTGCCTTGTCCAGATATGAAAAATAAATTGTTAGAAATCGGCTTCCATCCAAGGCATGATCACTCCTGCAAAACAAATTGGACAGAAATACTGTGGTGCTTTTCTGTGCCTTGCATGCTCGCTCTTTGCACTTCCTGTAAATGGGTTTGCTACCTAATTATGAAACAGGTTAAGGAGGATTGCCTATTCAAACTGTATTGATACTGCTTCCTAATGTTGGTTGCAATAGAGGCCTGGTTTGCTCAAAATCTATTTTTTATTCTGCTTCCACTACCATGTAACATTTTGAAAGGGTGATTTGCAGAGCAAGGAAGGCTGGGACCTGAGTAAGGTGAACTCTTTAACGCAGCTCATCAGCTTCTTGGCTCAGTCGCATCCTGCGTGCTGTGTAGTATTTACTGTTGTACCAAGAAACATGAAGTTCCATCTGTCCTTTGTTTTTCTGCCCATTAAGTACAAAATTCATTTTGGTTTAGCAGAGCTTTCCTCTAAACTTTTTCTGAGTTATAAATTATGGCTTTTCTGAAATCTTCAGCCTTGCCTGTGGGAAGAACACTTTAATTTGGTTTAACAGTAGATGAGTAATCTAGCTACAGATAGTGATTTTTCAGTTCAGCTGCAGTCAGCTTCTTGCTCCAACTGTTCCACTAAAATTTCAGAGGTGGCAATCAATTCCCAGCCAGCCTTGTTTATCCTCCCCTTGACTTTTCCTTTTCTCTTCTTAGTCTATGACACTGAAACGTACCATCTTATAAAGCATGTGTGCTGTATTCCTGTTAATGGTTTTCAACACAGTCTTATTAAGTCAGATTGCTGAACTATTTTTGCTCTGTTTGGTCATCACCTAGAATTTTAGCACAGATACTCAAATATTTAATGCTTGCCACTTCAAAACAGATGAACAGTATCTCTTCAGAAATATATTTTAACTTCTCTTATCTGTTTTGGTTCTTTCCACTGTAAAGTGGAAAGAACTGTGTTAGCATTAGTTAAACTAGTTTATCTTGTTCTCTGTATACATAAATATGAAGTCAGGCTGAAAGTTCTCATTCGGAGTGCAGGTCCATTTTATAGGCACCCAGACTTGGAACACATCCTTTCAACATCAGCAAGATCTGTTCTTCAGGTGGATGAATGGATGGGCCAGACAAATGGGCCTGCAAGTACAGGGGTAGGTGTGCTGAGGCCAGCAGGGAAGCTCCTGTTTCAGGTCATGGGGCACTTCTCAGGGCATTTGGGTGATAGAAGAGGGGTACCCTGATGATGTGGAAGCTGCTGCCCCAAAGGTAATGGCAGGTCAGCAGATGGAATGCACTGCTCTTGAGATGCTTGTTTTTGTTCCTCTAATTAGTATGTAAGGTTAATTTCCTCTTGAGTATGCGAAAGAGGAAGGCTCAGTCTTCAGGGACTAAAGCTGCCTGGAGGAGTGGGGGGTTTGTTTCATTTTATTTTAAGCAATTAAGTGTGGTATGCGCTGTTCCTTGATGGAAGGACAGAAACTTCATAGCTCTTGTTTTAAAAGCTATGGGCTATGGGTCAGCCCATAAATGTTATTAATTTCATGTGGAGTGGATAAACTTCCTGCTGACTTAGGTAATGTACCCACTGAGTTTGGATAAAAGGTTAGAGATGGCAATTATGGAAAAATCTTTTTCCATTAAGCTTTTGTAAGCTCAACCAAGCCACTGTCAATAATTACACTTTTTTCCCTGCTATTGTAGACTGACTCTAATCCAGACTTGGTTTATTTAATTTTTTTATTGCTTCAATGTGCACACTCAAGATACTTGGAGAATATCAAGCAACATTGAGTACACACTGAGCAAATGCTGGGATGTACCTGGTGTGTCAAGCAGTGAATAGATTTACAGTGTGTTTGTAAGTGGTCATAATTGGGCTGTAAAAGTGCATGGTCATGCACTTTTAATTCTCTGTTTGTCTCTTAAGTTGAACAAGGCATCTTGAGAAGTGGCATTGGGCTGGAGGAGGGGGTACCAGGAGGACTAGAAATAGCAGCTGTTTGTTTATGCCAGAATTTTTATTCTCTCTCTTCCTTCTCCCTTTCCTAGGGATAGTCTTATATATTCCACCCACTCTCATTCCCTTCTGGTGAATGTGTGTGGATGTGCTCCAGGACCATATGTGCTCATAGAGATACACTTCAAAGGAAATTCTAGACTGCCTAGAGAAGCTGTTTGAGTTTAGACGAGGCCTGAATTTGCCGACTGCTGCAGCATTTCTTTTGAAGAACCACATGGCAGTGCTGCTGTTTCTTTCCTTCAGCACCTTTATACACTGATGAACACCCTTAGCCCCCAGAGCAAGTGAGCTGCTGATAGGTGTATTCTGTATGAACTGAAGCAAGCTGAATTTCACTTCAAGGCATCAGCTCAGCTGGGCTTTTTGGTGGCTAGTTGACATGCTTTAGATTTCATGATGTATTTGCCCAGCAGTGAAGATAATACGAGGTTGTTTCTTTTTCCCCCTCCATGCACAATGATTTCTTCGAAGAAGATTTTACCAGATGGTTTTCTGGAAAGGTGGGAACTTGCCCCAGCTGATTCAGGGACACTGTCTTACCAAGCCATTATTTCTAGGTACTTAGGATTCTGGCTGCAGACCAAAAGGATCTGTGTCTGCTCTGCTTTGGCTATTATTGGTTAGATGCCTACTTTTTGTTTGACCAACCTCTGCAGATTCTTTATTGCTTCCATATGAATGGTGTGGTATTAAACTGAATATGCTAAACATACTCCTTGTTGGGGAATGCAGGGCATCTGGTGCAGATTTTGGTATCCTTTTCCTTCCAAAAAACAGAATTGCACAATAGCTGCTTCATTCCAGCAGCAGCTTTTGAACGTGGCCTGTATTGAAGTTAAATGTTTGCCAGGAGTTGTCCATTACATTTTGCAATGTGAAACATTGACCTTTCATGTATTTATTTTATACCAAGGCATTTCTTTTATATGAAGGCATTTATTTTAAAAAGTCCATTTTTATGGGTATTTGGTCCACTACTCTTGAAGAATGAGTGACTGGCAGATGTGTCAGTGGTCTTCTATAGCATCTTTCACTCTTTATGTACTCTAATCCATGGTGCAGATCTTCATTAATTTGTTTCTGTAAATGCAAGTTTCATATGTCAGACAGGGTGATTCTTTTTGTAGCTAGCTGGAGGTAAGAGAAGGAAAATAGTTAGATTTTTCACAGGTGTTGCCATGCAGTCATGCATTCCCTTCCCCAGACTTCACTCTTTGGTCAGCCATGAAATGCAGAATGTGAGGGTGTGTATGGAAACTGTCAGCTAAAAAAACACCCTCTGAATGTAGGGAATTGGTTGTATTAGGGATGAGCAGTCTTGCTTGCTCGCATCCTAAGCCAGCAGCATGAAATTGCTTTAGGTACTTGAAAACAGCAAAAGAAAATTGCTTCTCCGCCTCACCCTGCCTTTGGAGAGCATGTTCTTGTTAGCTGGGCTGCTTGTAAAGGTGGGACTCTCTTTGTTATCCCTGAGATGGTCTGTTGGTGTGCTGGGAGGGCTTCTCGCCTCCCTGACCACGTATTTGTTTCCCTATTATTCACAGCCGGTGCAGTGTTTGTGTTCACAGGATTATTTGTTTACAAATGATACCGTTTCTCTGAGACTACATCTTCTGATGATGATCAATGGCTCAGTTACTTTTAATAAAGCTGAGGCAGTCAGACACAGGAATTCTTTTGAAGTTGTTGAGGCCTCATCTGAGTCATATAATACCTTAAATGAAAACAGAGCAAATAGGAAATGTAGAAACGAATGACAGGTGTTGGCAGGAGGGATGTTTAGGAAGTTTATAGCTTTCACATCTTTCTTTTCTGCTCAGGGCGGATGATTGTTCTGCCTTTAGGCACAGACAAGCTGCAAATGAGAAGATGCTGGAGAAAAATGGGTAGCAGTGACATGATGGGAGGTGTGTGATGGATCTGACTGAATGGATCTTATTTCTTCAGCACAGGCAAAGCTCCTTGTTCTGGTGGACCAGGTTCAGCATTTGGTGCTGATGGCCTTGGCCTCAGGAAGGTGGCCACAGGGTAGAGCTGGCTGGAGGCCAGGACTCAGCAGCTCAGAGATCTGACAAGGACAGATCTCCTAGGACCTCCAGCAATGATTAGTTCCGAGATGCTCTGGCAGGCACTGAGTGGTTTTGGGACGTGTTTGGAAGCTGATTCAGTAGTCTATAAGAGATATTTTCATATGTTCCAGTTGCCCCCAGCCTTCCTACCTGGGAATGTCCATAGGACTATTTAAGCCATTTGCCAATTCAGACTGCACATGGGCTTTAGCCAAACTAGCAAAGCAGTGGTGCTTTTGTGCAGATTTTGTTAAAGAGCATCTTTGAATACTACCTTTAACCTTTTCTTTCATAGGAATGGAATGCTGAGTGAGGACTTCTCTGTTGTTCACCTTTCCAATATTATGGAACTTAAAGACATTTATGGCCTTTAAAACTCCTCTAGATAGAATAGCTCCTCAGAGGTGCCAAAAAAGTTGGGTTTCGGGGAAAAACTGAAGTATGAGTATAAGGTGTGTTGTGCTGATAGTTTTTGTAACCCTGGACATTTGCTACTATGCTGAAGAAGATAAAGACTCTTCTTTCCCCTTTCACCTTCCTATCCCATCAGCCTCCAAGCTTTCTGAACCAGCACATACTGTTACCTTTTAACCTCTCTCACTTCTCTGCTGTATGGATGAACAGTTGACGAGTGATGCTCTCTGGGCATGGCTGTGGCAGACTGCTTATTGTTTTGCCATTAACTGGGTGTCATTTCCCATGGCACCAGTATCTGACCATCATCTGAGAGCCACCACCCTAGTCCTGCAAGGCTTGCTCATTCCTACACGACTACCAAAGGGCACTGCTGATTTTCCACCTTCAAGAAGAGGTCTAACTGTGTGTGTGTACCTTAGTTTAGGTATTGGCTCATACTAACCACCACTGATGGTAACTTTTGGGGACAGATTGGTGTGGCCTTTATTTCCTGAGATCACATTATCACAAAATGGTTGAGGATTGGAAGGGACCTCTGGAGGTCATGTGGTCCAACATTCCTGCTCAAGTAGCTCCTTCTAAAGTCAGCCATTTTGAATATCTCCAAGAATTGACACTCTACATCTGGGCAACCTGGGCCAATGTTTGGTCATTGTCACAGTGAAAAAGTGTCTCCTGATGTTCAGAACGAAGCTCCTGTGTTTCATTTTGTGCCCCTTGCCTCTGGTCCTGTCACTGGCACTACTGTAAAGCAGCAGGCTCCACACTCTTTGCACTTTCACTTCAGCTATTTATATATATTGACAAGATCCCCCACAAGCTTTCTCTCCTCCAGACTGAACAGTCACTGCTCTGTCAGGTTTTCTTCACAGAAGAGGTGCTCCAATCCCTCAATATTATTTGTGGCTCTTGGTTGAACTCTCTCCAGTATGTTGATGTCTCTCTTGTACTCAGCCCAGAACTGGACATGGTACTCTGGGTGTGGCCTCACCTCCTCAACCTACTGGTAACTCTCCCATCTGATGCAGCCCAAGACACCATAGGCCTTTTTTGCATGTCTCTCACTCATGCTGAACCCGGTATATGCCAGGACCCCTAGCTCCTTTTCTGCCAGACTGCTTTCCAGCTGGATGGCCCTCAGCATATTCTGATGTTTGGGGCTGTTCTGATGAAGGCACATACACACCACTGGGGCAGGACTTTGCGCTTCTCATTGTTCATGAGGTTCCTGTTGGTTCATTTCTTGAGTCAGTCAAGGTCCCTCTGTCTGGTGTATCAGCCACTCCTCTTGGTTGTGTGTCATCTGCAAGCTTGCTGTGGGTACACTGCCCCATCATCCAGATGACTGATGACAATGTTGAACAGTACTGGACCCAGTACTGGCCTCTGGCATGCACCACTAGTCACTGGCTTGAACTTTGCATCAATGATGGGTATGAGTTTTCTAGTGTCAGGGTCTGAGCAGCAGGGAGGTCGGATTAGAAAGTCCCTTGACTGGCTCCTGCTGGGAGCCGAAGGAATCTTGTGTGGGCAAGATGCAGAGACACAGGGAGATGGGGCAGTGTTTGCAAGAGATTTTGCTTGACCGATTGGGAGGAGAGCTTTCAGAGGGAGATGTGTGTTTGTCTTGTAGGTTAATGCCAATTTGTACAATTTTATCACGAGTCTTGAAAATAGTTTATCACCAGCTTAAATCCCCAGCTTCTGGAGTCAAATGACTGAGGGAATGTAAGCATTTTCTTAACAAAATATTAATCTCTCTGTTCCTGGTATTAACTTGAGAAGGAAGAGCAATTTAAATCTAAATTCTTAAAAATGAAAGGCAAGTAAAAACATACCTTATTTGCCACCAGTGGACCTGCAATCATCGATATGGCCAGGACCCAGATGGCTTTGCAGCCTGCACACCCAGGTGTCTGGGTGGCTCAGGTACTGCGGGACTGCACGCACGCCACGATAAAGGCAGCGTATATGCATTATGTTGAAACATGTGTCGTGCTGGTTGGGCTACCTCAAAGAGACTTTAACATGCTTGTTGTAGTCATCCTTTGTCTGCAAAAGTAGCTTTCAGGCTGAGTGTTGTTCCCCTTTCTTTATGGGCAGGGGTGGAGTTCGGTGGTTTCCATCCTGCCCCCTGTTCCTTGTGCCTCTTTCTCATTATCTGCAGCTGGTGGGAACTGCTTCCTCCCCAGCTGATTCAGCTTCTGGAAGGGCTGTGCTTTGTGCCAGACCTGTGAGATGTTTTGATTTGGGGGTGATTTGTTTGGGTTTTTTTAAAGAACACAGTGCTCTTTTGGAGGTTTTATTTTTAAACTCTATGTGTGAACGTGTACCCAGCTTGCCTGTGGTTAGGTAAGCAGCTGAATTAGCACAGGGGAAAGGTGTGGTAGCTCTCCTGTGCAGGCAGGGAGGCATAGGGGTGGCAGCAGTGGGAAGGAGGCAGCTCCCCAAACCAGCTTTACCGCTGCCAGAGGATTGGCAAGGTGCAGCAGCATCCTTCCCCAGGTGCTTCTGCACTTTCCACCCCTCCCAAAGTTGCTGCCCACTTTCTAAAAGCTGGTAAAACAGAGTCCAAGGAACTCCCTGGGAGCAGGAGAAACTTTTACTTCAACTCCTTGGTGACAGAACTGAAGGCATAGCCTCATCTGCCATAAGTACAGACGGAGCCCGACTGGGCTGGAGGGGAGCTGGGGACATTTCCCCACAGAGTGACAGCAGTGCTGAGCTAGGTGTGCCTTGTCCACTTTGTACACACTTTTATAGCTAAATCACTCTAATTTTGTTCTAGTCCAAAACAAAGTGATCAAGCTTGGGCTGTATCTATGAACACAACGAGTCTTCTCATGCAGGATGAGTCACAAGATCAGTGGAAATGGTTGTGCTGTAATGGAGCTGGAGAGGGGCCGAGGCTGAAGGTCCTTGTACTCTGAATGAGATTTTCAGTGCCTGTGCCTGGGTTCCTCTCCAGTAACCTCATTTTTTCCTGTATTGGAGCTGGGTTTATCATAGCCCTGGAAAAGACACGGGCATTAGCTGCATTGTAATTGCCTTGCTAAGGAACTTCTACTTAGGTATTAGTTTTTCCTGGCTCACCTCTGTGAGGAATCCTGTCTAGCAGCCAAAGAGAGCCTAGCCCTTATAAAAACCACCTATAACATGGTCTCCAAGCATCTGTTAGCTGTGTCCCAATTGGCTTGAAGGATCTGTGTACTCGGGGCTTGTGAGCAAAAGCTGTGTGAACCTGCCAGAATTATGCCCTTGGCTGCAAAAAAAAAAAAAAAAGGCACATAGAGTCCAATTAGTGGCTCTAAGCAGTATAAAATAATGTTAAATAACTCCCGATTTTTAGATTTAATTAAAATGAAAGGCTGAATTGGCACAGCCACTTCTGAGTTCTCAGTGATTGGTAGGAGTTTTCAGCAAGGTCTACAGGAGAAACTTTGAAATTATTCTAGTTGTGCTGGAAGACAGAGATCCAAAAATATTTGGCCTTGCTCACTGTGCTGAACACGTTCCTGTTCATGCTTTTTGTTGCTTGTTCCCAAGTGACAATGACACATTCACTTAAATCATGGAGGAAAAAATAAGATTTTAAAGCAGTTGATTATGAATCATACCAAAACCAATCCAATCACCCTGTACTGGGGTCATAAGAAATATGTAGTTCAGCATTTACGGTCATGAGAAAAAAAGAAGTTTGGAGAAGTAATGCACCCAAAGTAGCCTGCAAGTCACTGTGTATTAATGCAACTTGACAAGAGTGATTTCTGTCACCATATCAAACCAAGTATTTTCTAGTAATCTTCCTTTATTTGTACCGAGACTGTCTGGTCTGACTGACAGCTAGTTTGCTTGTTCATTCATGGAGTAATCTATTTTGTTTTCTACATCTGTATGAAGCTGAAGAAGAAAATTGCAGATAGGCTTTTTGTAGGGAGACAGGGGAGACAGAGTCTTGCCTGCTCATCTCTGTGTGCGAAAAGTTGCAAGCTGTGTTAAAGGGAGAAAAGAAAACCTATGTTCTGCTGCTGTTTCTGGAATATTGTTATAACACCTTTCTAATGAAGCTCTCATAGTGTGGTGATGGAAGTCAGTCCCAGATGGGCTCTTGGCAAAAATTAATTTGAAGAATTCAAACAGCTTCTTTAAAAATCTATTTATTTGTGTTATGTGCTACTAATTTAGCTTCTTAAATTTGGGTTTTTTTCCTTCACGATGGAAGAATTAACAATCATCTGAGTGTAATAACAATTTTCCTAGCTTTTTGAATCATATTTATTCTAAATATGAGGCTATAACTGCAGTACTTATGTTTTATGTTGATGGTGTTTAAATTATTGAAGGGAACCACAAAGCTATATTCTGCTCGGACCTTTTGTTCCAGAAAAATAAAATAAATTCTAAGCACTTGGGATTTCCTGAATTATATGTTTTCTGAGAGGGACTGTAAAACCAATCCAGCCTTGGAAGTCCTGGCCTCTTTGACAGGATGGTCAATGTGATGTTGAACAATGCTTGGGCAAGTGCATTTATGAAATACATTTATGAAATGACATGATTGAAAGATGCAAACCTATTTAATTATCTACTGGCAGATACACATGCTAAATTTCTACTGTTGCTGCATCACTTAAGTATGCTCTGAAGTACAACTTCTTCCATGAATCTTGCAATATTTCATGGGGTATTTTTTCTTTAAGCACAGTTCCCTGAAGTCACACTATAAATAATACCAACTTTCAATTGAATTCCTATATTTCAAAAAATGTAGTGAAAGACAAAAACAATGGAAGTGCATTGCTGCTCAAAAATCACACAATGAAAATAAAGACATACGGACAGGAATGGGGATGCCCCGTGTGTTTGGCTCTATGGTTGGTTTTTTTTTCCCATGGAAAGAAAATAATTTGAGTCATTGCTCTGGAAATATTTGGGGTTGGCACAACCACTGCAAACTACAGTACCATTCACCAAAGCAAATAGTGGTAATGTGCTCAAATTCCACTCTGATCACTTCCTTCATCATTTCCTGATGGACCTAAGCTACAGCTGTCATCACCCTAAATGGAGGACAGATGCAAGTTTACTGAAGTTAAGGGGAGAGCTAGTCTTTCCTCCTCTCCTTGTTAGGGTGATGTGGGATCCTCAGTACTGGAAGTCCCTGCTGCATATGGGAAGTTATGTCATCCGCATTGACCGAGGTGTTACTGCAGACTGACTCAATGTGCATGAAGGTGTCCCAGCCCAGGGGGCTAAGGGTGGCACCTGAATGTGGTAGGTTCATAGCACATCTCCTGCCTACACTCCTGTCCTCCAGTTTGAGTGGGCTGAGGACACGCGTGTTATTAGGTGCCAAAATGAAGGGAAGCTTAGATGTCAGTTATTTTAAATAGCATGACTCATCCCTTATCCTTTTACCTTTGTACTCTGTCATTTCTCATGCCTGTGCTGCTTTTGGGCTACAGATCCTTGGCTTTGCTAAAACTGCTGTTGGTATCTTCAAGGCAGCCAGATTGCAGGAACTTGCCTTCACTGGACCAGACATGTCTCTTTGATAGTCGCCTGGCGCTTTTTGAAATGTCAGTTCTAAAAGGCTTTTCACACTAAAAAAAACCAAACCATTTCTGGTAACAAGGCACTGCAGCTTGATGCTGTTCATGCAGAGCTCTAGAAGAATAAAAATAAGAAATTGCTCCTAGTTTGTTGTCTGCTAAAATAAACCAATAATATACCAGTCTAGTGAGGGCTTCTGGGGGTCGTGTAAGGAGATTATCAGTAAATCTTGCTCCTGTATTACGTAGTTTTGTAGAAATCAGAATAGGAATAGAAGCAGTAGATAACAGAAATATAATGAACCAGAGAGGAGATAGCATGCCTTCTGTAAAGGGAATTCGCTTCTTGTGATTCTGTGCTGGTACTTTTTACAAAGCTTCTTTGAAAATAAAAGTACAGGCTATATTTCACAGAAATATTTTAGAACCACAGTTATCAGGGAATGAAAGAAAAAGTGCTAAGTGATTAAAAATAGGAAACAAAGAAATGGAATATCTGATTAGCATCCTTGTTCTATAGCAGCTATTACTGGGATGAGTCCGTCAAAGATCTGTTGTTGGAGCTGTTCAACATATTCATCAATGATCTGATTTTAAGTAGATGACAGAATTTGGAGAGAATACCAAGATTATTTACAGTAATCTGACCTGAAGCTGCCTGAAATTACTTGCAGAGACTCTTTCAACACAGAGCTGGAAATACGGGGAAATGAAATTCAGTGTCAAGGAATGCAAAATAATGCATGGAGGGGGAAAGGAAATAATCCTCTTCTTTCTGAGGGGCTAAAAAGCCTCAACATACTATTGGAGGTGCAGTGGATAATACTTTTTAAATGTCAGTTCAGTGTGCAGTGGTGGTCAGTAAATAGAAAATAAGAAATACTAAGAGAGTAGAGAGCAAAATCATAATTGTCCCTCTGATTTTATAGATGCATAAACTTTTGAATCTTAGATACCCTGAAGGGTTCTGATCATTTCAGAACCTTTTTTTAGAAAAAAACTCTTTGGTTGATGTGCAAAAAAGGCATGAGAGAGAAAATATGATATAATTTAAAAGTACAGACTAGGAACAATACAATTATCAGACAGTAGGCCTAAAGTCCAGTTCCCTCTTCTGCCTCTTCTCCTGTTTGAGGGAAAGCTAAATCACTGAATTGCTGCAGGAAGCTTTCAGATGCCAGTGATATGGCATCTGAAAGTGATATGGAAAAAAGATTAGGCACATACACAGAAAAGATGTTTGGTAACTTTAAAGCCTTGATGCAACTTTCAATTTAGGAAGTCCTGAAATTCATTTTTCTTAGAAATCTGGGAAGATACCTGGCATGAAAAATGAATGGTATTCAGTGGCTGCTGCTGGCTACTGTTAAAATGTGGTTCATTTTCCCTGACTGTCTTCAGCAAGACACCTAATTTCTGGCTCTGTACGTTTATTTACAGCAAACAATCATCAGGGGATGGGAAGAGGGGAGGCTGAGGTGATTCATGCAAGCCTGAGATAAGCAACTAAACTGGGGAAGCTGAATTGCCCCTGGAAGGGCTCAGTCTCCTTGAAAACAGAAATAACCTAATGACTAGTTTGGGCTGGTCTGCAGAAAGTGAGCTGAAGTCTGTTCTCAGGGGAGTGTGCTGGACTAGAGGATCTTTCCTCTGTCTTATCAGGACAGCTCTCAGGTTTCTAACTAACACAAAAGCTCTGCGTCAAAGTAGATGGTACCAGGGGCCTTAATTAAAAATGGCTTAGCACAATCACAGTGGGTGTGTTGGGCTGTTTTTCAAAAGGGTCATGAGCTCATTCAGCAATGAGTGGCAAGGGATGGCTCTGGATGATCGTGCGTGTGAAGGTGGGCTCCAGTTGAAATGGCCAGGTTCAGTACTGTCATCTTCTTTTGCTTCCAGCCTTCTAAGGGAGATGGTGTTGTCTGATGAGAGGCTCAAGCACTCAAAGAAATGGAAACAAATCCTGATGGAATAAGGAACAAACATATTTACAGATTAACATTTAAGTGTCTTCAATGAATGTAGTTACATTTCCTGAATTACACTCTACATTGAGTTCACTTCAGTACATTCCAGTGGTGCACAAGAGAACAAATGTCGTTAATTTCATAAAAGGTTGCTATCTTTAAACTACATGCAATAATAAATAGCTCTGCAGGTCTGTGCCGGGGGTTCTAGAGCTGAGGACCGACATGTGGGTTTAGTGGCATGAGCCAGTGGAGGAGCCTACTGAGGAGCCCTGAAGCAGTGTGTGCACGTGAGGGATCTGGAGGAGGTCAGATTTCCTTGTTCTTGTGGTGTTTTAATCGGCTGTATACCATCCATGAGGGCAGCTTGCCTAATGTGATAACTTAAATATAGTGGAGATTGCTTGCAGTGATAATAGATAAAGTAATCTGCTTTACTAAGGGCCTAAAATGGGTACAGCATTTCTATACAAGAGGCTAGTTCCAAAGTAATGAAACTCATCTGTCTACCACTGCAAACATCTCTTCTGTGTTGCTCAACTGCCAGTTCTAACAAGTGAATAATTCTTCTTTTCTTGGTGTTCAAAGCAAGGTAGTGAACAGGTAAACTCCCCGGCTCAGATTTAAAGAAGGGTGAACCTCAATATTTATTTGTTTTACCTGTGACTGCATCACTGCTTTTGTGAATAGTAGACCTACCAAGTACGTGCCTGTCTGGTTTTTAGTTTTGTATTTCTAAATTACCACCAGATGCTTTAAAAATGACATAACCATGGGGTGAGTGTGGTCCCATGCTGCAGGGTGTGAAGGCATTAGTCACCGTGGGCATGCTTGCGGTGGAAGACAGGATTCCTCCACCAGCCCACGTCACAGCTGATGGCCCAACACGCCCAGAGTTTTGTTGTTTCTTGCCTCTATCACTGACTTCCTGCAAACCCCTTACAAAAAAGAAAAATCACTATATCATGGGGGAAGACTTTACAACCATCCTTTTTTGCACACTTTATCTTGATAAAGAAATTAAGAGCATGCTATCGCCCAAAATTTTAATTGAATTGTTTTAAGTAGCAGTGCTGTGGGAGAGGATTTAAGATATGCAAAAGGAAAACTGTGGTTTAAAAAAAAAAACACAATCAGCTATCTATCATTCCCATAACAAGTCCCATGTAACTCCATCATATTGCTATTTCAAGTGATTGAAAAAAGAACTACTGAAGCACCCAGGAGAGAAGGGAGTTGTGAGATTGAGTACTTTTGGATTGCTGTCACAAACAATCTCATATTGAAATACTTGGTAGTACAAATGTCATAGATATATCCCCAGTCAGCTGGCTTTTCATTGGAAATTGAGACATTGAAATCTTCTCATGATTCAATTTATGGTGCAGTGGGGTAACCTGGAGAACAATTCAGGACAAAAGGGAAGCCTTTTATAGCAGATCTTTTCCAACAAGTTACCAGAATTCAGAGCTATAAGACTGTTCTGCACAATTTTTCAGGGTTACTGTTTTCAAATATGTATTCCACTACTTAAAAAATAGCCCACTTTTTAATGTTTTTTAAATTAAGATTTTTTATATATTTATTTTATTCATTTATTACAGATCCTGTAATGTCAAAACCAATATGCTGTAATTACAAGTAGGCATTTATTGCTGCTGTTGCTACTGATGCGAAATGACTGACATTCAGAACTGGGGGCTGTGGGAGGTTTAGGTGGAAGCAAGCCTGAAATATTTCTTTCTGCAAGACAAGACAACCTAACCTTTTTAATAGAGAGATGCTTGACACGTCATGAAAAAGCCAAACCTTGTACTTGGGGAATTATTTCTGAACACTGACAACCAATCAGCTTAGCGGCATTAAGGAAAAGTTTCCTTCTCCACCTGTTTTGGACTGTGAAAAAAGGCATTTCAGATGTGCATAGCTTCCGTGTGCAATTAGCCGGAGGATTGGCTGCTTGTGATTTTTGAATCATTCAGGAAAGTAACACCTGCTTGGCTTCTAAAATTGTACCTTCATGATAGCACCACCTAGTAATTAGTATTCTGAGTCATCAGCTAATGCTCATTACCACTTCATAATAGCAGTATAATTAAAAATTCAGTGCCATATTCCAGTAAGGATGAAGCTTGGAAGCTAAAGACATGGCTTTAGAGAAGTTAGTTGCATTATATTACTCTACCACATCTGTTGAATTGTTTCTGAATGGTCTTCAATTATTCCTGTGCTAAAGTCACATTTTCGTTTTTCCTGTTGTGTTTTGAATATGGGTAAACATTGTGAGAGAAACAATGTCAGAGCAGCAAAGCTTGTCCATCCAAAAAGGGGGCTTTTGGTTTGGCCCTGGAAGAGGTTGGGGTCAGATCTTGATGGAAATGAGCCCCTGCACTTGTTGCTTTGAAGGTCAGAGGGGACCCATGGAAGCAGTTGATCCCTGTCTGACAGGTGAGAGGCTGACTGGAAAAAACAGGGAAAATTAAGTAGTCTGCAATGGTTAATTTTGAGTTGAAAAGGCACTTTGTATTCTTTCTTCAGTTCAGACGCAGATGTACCCATAATGTTGGTTTGCCTTGGTTTTTCTGTGAAGAAAATTGACTGGGGAGTAGCCAGTGATCTTTCCTCAAGGATTTATTTCATCAATGAGGTGTGGGAGTGCTTATAAAGTCTGCCAAATTCCTAAGAATAACTTGATCCAGTGGATTGGCATTCTCTGATCAAATCAACTCCAAGAAAAAGACCTAACATCTATGAGCTGACACAGACAATGCTTATTACCTCTTTATCATCCTCTCTTTACCTCCTCTCTACTAAATTAAATGGATTGGCTATAGTATCTGTCTTTAAGTCTGGTTCTAAATAGAGCATATATCTCCCATCTGAGCTCTTACCAATGTCATGACATTAGATTCAAGCAGTGAATGTCAGAAACAGACACATTTTAGGAAGTCCAGTGTTAAATGATGTAATTACGCCTCACAATTTCAACATGGTGCTTTGATGCTGTGTGTGTTGGAGTATCACGTTTGCTCTCTCTCTCCACTTCCCTGGAGTGATTGTGCTAGCAGGTAAACAACTCTGACCCTAATGATCTTTTATGTTACTCTCTTCCAAATAATATTCTGACACTGTGAACTAAATTTTGGGTCTGCTTTCTGTGCAGTCTTGTTTGGTTACAGTAGCAGTGCTGCTGCTCAATTGAGTTTATTGTACCTCATGATTCACATCATCATATCTTTGAACTTGCCTTGTGCTTTTGTTCAGGTCGCAGAAAAATTGATGGAATGATGGATTTGTACCAGCACTATCTTTCTTAAGTAGGACTTCTACATTCCTGGAAGATTTTTGCTTCAGGTTTTGTTTCTTATGAAGATGAGGAGAGCTGGTATACCAAGGATTGAATTATAATTGTTGAGAATGATGAACTATTTAATCTGCTTTGTTTACTTCTGTGGCATCTGTTTTTAAATAGAACTATTTAGTTATAAGGGCTTAGTTATAAGATGCTTAGTTTGCTGAAAGACATCGTGTGCCTTCTTTAACTAAATTTGTCAGGTTGGGGACATTTTCTGGGTAGGATTATAGGTCTGATTTTCCTAGAGCTATATTGATGATTTTCCTCAGGATTCTGTATCTTAATTTTGTATGTTCTTCATTTTCTATGGACATTTAGGTGCTCAAGATCAATGTCTTAAATGGTCTGCAGTTTCCACTGTGAACTTATTTTCAGTCCCTAAATATTGCTAAAACACTTCATGTTTTGTTGTCTGAAACATTCTTATAATGTGGTATTTAACAAGTCTTCAACCTCAGTAGCTTCTCGGCTCACACTTAAAAACTTGTGGGAGCAAATGATTTGGGCTGACAGCTCAACATTTTGACTTTAAAAAATGCTGTGTAATGTCTTCTGTGATTTTCTCAGAACATTTTCTGGTACCTGCTGACTTCCAAAACTCAAGTGAAATACTGCTGTGGCAGGTTGAGTGGGTGCCTGAGTCTCCATTTCAGCGTGCCTGGAAGCCTCAGGTTTTCCAGCAAAAGTCTGGTGAATGGAAAGCTGCTGCTAAAGTTGGGGCACCTGAGCCAGATACACCCAGCAGCCCATGCTGTGCTAATGGCTGCTTCAGGGACACATTTGCTTCTCCATTTTTCTGAAAGGTGTCTGATGAGAATATAATGCTGACCTGCTCACAGTCAGGGTGGCATGATATGCTTGCTATTGCTATTAGTACCTGCAATTCAGCCATAGTCTAATCTTACAGATATGGCTTGCTTCACTTAATTTAAGGTAATATCCTACAATATTAAGGGATATTTATGAAATGAGTTCTTTGAAACTCTTTCCTCCTGCTCTTAGCATCACTTAGTCTTGTTCAATGATTTCAATCTTGAAACAGATTTCAGCTAGACATAAAGAAAGCTGAGTAGTGGTGCTAATTCAGTTGGCTCTGTGGTATTTTGCTCTTGCATATTTACTTTGCTGTTCTGCTTCCCATTTTATTTTAATCTTAATGTTCTTGCACTGCTAGTGAGTGATTGTTATATTTAATGATGTGTATGCTGGAGAGAAAAGAAACACTGTGGAATGTTTTATGAGGAAATTAGGTATTCATCCATTCATCCATCCATCCATCCATCCATCCATCCCTATTTTTAAAACAAGTTAATAATTTTACCAACAGTATCAGAAAGGTGATTCTTGCACAAAACACTTGTGGTCTGTTAACATGACACGGAATCTCCCTAACCCCACATCCTTCTGCAGATATGTTCAGCTCTTTTCTCTTTTTTTTTTAACCTGCTTGGCAACTTGGAGCTAAGGCAGAGAAAGGAAAGAGAAAGACTTGCCAGAGCAGTGGGGAGAGAGATTGCAGGCTGGGAAAGGAGTTTGTGGTTTGAGGAGGGAGGAGGAAGCTGGGAGGTGGCTGTGCTCTCCCCAGCCTGGAGGAAACTTGAGAGCTGCTGCTTGTGCTACCTCTGCTCATTTCTCTTCTCATGCTGAAAAAACAGCCCGAATTTCCTGATATGCTCCATCAAAATTTTGCTGCAGCACTTTATTTCACTCCCTTGTTCAGTGTCTTCAATTTCTTAACAGAGTTATAGCTGGGCCCTTCCCTAAAACAGCCAGAGGACTGGAGTATGTCCCTCTCTCTCCCACTTTGACCCCCAAGTCTTCCTGTGTTTCAAATAGAAAGCACTCTGTGGCAACACACATATTTTTATCTTATAAGTAAGAGCTCTCTCAATTTGCAGTGTACTTCTTTAGTGAGAGAACTGGGACAGAGTAGTTATTTCTCCTCCTTGAATGCTGAACAGTCATTTTCTCTTACACC